>WEIU01022775.1:76909-92938 GCA_013389925.1 Aegithalos caudatus | reverse complement strand
ACATAACACTTTGCACTGGAGTTCAATGTTTCTACAACCAAAAGAATCTATCACCATTAGTTTCCTTAACT
Organism: Aegithalos caudatus; assembly: GCA_013389925.1. Lineage (NCBI taxonomy): Eukaryota > Metazoa > Chordata > Aves > Passeriformes > Aegithalidae > Aegithalos > Aegithalos caudatus. The sequence goes on along the minus strand of WEIU01022775.1, from coordinate 92,867 downwards.
TATTGAACTAATCTATTCCCCACAGGCTCAGAATAAGGAATTTCCTTTAGAAGCTTCACCTTACTTCTTGAGGAAATGGAAATTTTCAAATAATTTTGAAGTGTTAATATTCCCCTATCTGAAAACCTTAATTCATGAATAGGTCTCTACAAAAGAAACAACCTGCTAAAATTAACTATTTCCTGCAACATAATCAGGAGACCAGACTCCCAGGAATTCTCACTGTGATTACATGGGAGAATACTAAGGATTTCTGACAAAAAAGTAGATAACTTAGTGCACTTTCACCATAGTCTGTGCATTTTAATGATAAGACACCTGTTCAAGTACTTAGAGCACTTCAACATACTCCTTTGGACCTTCCAAAGTGTATCTCATTAACTCCAAACACAATCTGTTAGGTTTATGTTAATACTGAAAACTTTGTCTTACCTACTTCTCCAGCTCATTGGAGACCATGACCTTGTTTCAAGAAGCTGTAAAATGCCTTTTAAAACAAGGGATACCTTACACTGATTTTTTGTAACTGGCAGACATGAACTGCAAGGCACAGACCTGGGATCTTTTTTTTTGTCTATCACAGCAAAAGGACAAATATAATTAATCTTAAGTGCCAAACAGTCTTCTGGTTTTCAAGTGGTATGAAGTCTTTTACTATGGAAGAAATATGGTTTTAAAACATCTAGGGAGAAACTAATGTCTGTTCAATCCTATGTTCACTAAATTTGCTTCTTACCAATTGAAAAGGACATTTTCTTATAAGGGCAGAAAATACTTGTTTGATGCTCTTTACATTATGGGTCAAAAACTAATGTTCTGGGTTTGTTTGGACCTGAAATCTAATTTCCTTCTGAAGAGAATGCAGAGACTCTTTGCTCTACTGGATCTTCACAGAATGACATGCATCACTGCATCACTGGTCAAACACAGATCATAGCTGCTATAGCATTCACATGTATGCTGTCAGGTGCCAGTGAGATCTTTACATAGGCAGGGATAACCTCCTAATTTCATATAAAAACTATGAGAGTACAGTCACTTATTGCAAAACAGGATGAAGACTGTCCTGGGCAGATGTGCATTGCACTGGTTACCTTATCACTGGTTATGCTTCTCTTCCTTTTTGGTTGATTTGCTGGTAGTAGCACATGCAAGTCAGCAGCTGTGGGCAAACCAGGTTTCACAACTGTCATGAGTGTTTCTTCAGGTATACTGGTCTCCTGTGAAGACAACAAAGGCACACTTCATGTTTTATATAAAATAAATAGGTAACTCCACATATGGCTTTTAGACTTTGGTGTTCAGATGCTTAACATTTAAAGGGAATTTCACTAGAAGCGGAAACATGGACAAAGCCAAACATAAATGTACTGAAATGTGAATTGCTCTTTGAATATTGGAAGATTGAAGTATTGTTATCACATTAAAGTAATTCAGTGGCATTGTGAAAAGAAGCAAAATGAAGAGGTTTTCAGGTTTTATCAAAACTCTGGAATGGCTGAGCACTTCTAAGGTAAAACAAAAAAAATTCTAAATGATTTAGGATCCTTTGTGGGCCATTCAGACACAGTGAAGACTTAGAAGTAGGTATTCATGACAGCTATCTTTAGCTTTTGGAGGTTACTTAGGAAGGTGCTTAACGGACAGAGAGAAGTCTTCCAATGTGAGACTAAAAACACTCAGGTTTGGTTCCTGAATTTGTAGTGAATACTTTCATTCCCCTGCTCAAAGTCAAGTGGATCTCTTGGTAAAATAGTGTGTGCAAATTTGGATTTTAGTACCAAATTTCTCATTGTTTTGTACAATGCGGCCACACAATTCTAATGACCATACCCTGGGCACTTTGCTTAGCCTTCTTCAAACAGATTCTGAAACTCCATTGAATTGTTCATATAGTTTGGCAATGTTTTAGTACCTATTAAAATACAAGAGCTATTTTATAGGGGACTAAAATATTTTTTGACTGACACTGGTGAAACTCTTATGGAATGAGTTTTGATAAAAGCAAGAAATTAATTTGACNAAAAAAAAAAAAAAGCAGGAAACTCTATATAAAGTCAAAAAGTTCAGAACATGTTTTACACAATTGCAAATCCAGGAAAAGTAAAGTGATTTAAACTTCAAGTATTTTGTAAACAATACCAAGCTGTACCTCAGTGCAGCTCATGAAAGCCAGCGTGTGCACCCTCAGTTGCTGGCAGGGTGTGTGCCTGAAGAGCTCTTGAGTTCAAAGTTTCCATGAGGTGATCTAATGCCACAGCACTACTGCATAGTTTGTATTTGGTTTAACCTACAAGATTAAGCTGTTCCCAATCCATATTTCTTTTGTGAACATGCTCTAAAAAACAGCTGTACAAATTGTGTGCCTATATATTATAAATCATTTTCAAAGCTACAGAACAAGCACAGTAAATTCTTTCTTTCTGCTTTGTTTTTACACAAAGATGATGTCTTTTATATTACACATTGCTTAGCTTCTAAATCTATCACATTTAAGCTACTTAACTCTTCCTGCTTTGGAGTCAGCAGTGTTTGCTAATATGTCTATCCCTAATCCCAGAGAACAATATTTAGTATTAATTGCCAGTTAGGCTGTGTTAGACCTAAACTGCCTGTGTTACAATATCATCATCAACAGCTTGCACCTAAAAGTGACACTAGGCTCAAACTTGCTTGAAATGTGGCTCATGAGGTTCACTTTATTATTTTGCTCTGCCTCCATTTCAAAAAACCTTCCAAATAAGAAGGTATTAACTTAACCTTCAAGCTTTATGACTGGTGAGGGAACATTTTAGGACCAATCTGAAAGAACACCTTTGCAAGGAGTCGTGTCACTACCCGCCCAATGTCTTCCCTCCACTCTGGTATGTCAGGGTTGTACATGTCCAGGTGCTTAGTAAACTTCAGAGGAAGAACATGAAAATTATCTAGAAAAACAAAAAGAAACAGCAACAAATAAACTAGATTGCAAAGGGGTTTGAGAGAACTAAAAGGTAAAATTATCTATTTAGCGCTTTTTGCTGTGCAGCACTGCAGTGTCTAGGACCCCCACTGCTCTCTGTTGTCAGGTGTTCAATTTCTTACTGCATTTTCATCAAGATCATCAAAATTATGCCCAAGACTAAAAAAGGAGGAGGAAAAGGAAATAAAGCAGATTTACATACATGCTCTGGTATCATAATGTTCCCCCAAATTTTCCCCAAGTTCAGTAAGGGAGTATTAAAAAGAAGTCATTGTTTTCTTTTATATGAAATTATAATGTACCAATGGACTTTATTCTCACTGAATCATAAGCATGTGGGGGTTTTTCCACTACACATTTCTGTTTTCCATAAAAAATGAATGTTATCATAAATCAGATATGAAAAGAAGAACAGAAATGATATGACAAAGGTTAACTACTTCCCTCTTTGAAGAAAAAATAGAAGTACATCCACAACATTTCTCTGAATATTTTCAAAAATATCTGAAATACTGGAAGTGAGTTGATCCTCAGAAAGCAGGCTCTAAAATCTTCTCTTTCTCCCTACAGAATCCTTGCACGAAAATCTAGGGAACTTAATGAAAAGCAGGGATAGAGAACCTCTGGAATGCAGAAGTCAAATTCTTCCCCCCAGTATTTCCAACAGAATTTTATTTTAACATGGCTTTCATTTTCAAAAATTTATTTTCCTGATGGCCAGTACTTTCATCTCTTGATATCAGGATTGGCAAAAGGAGCACAGGAATGATTAAGCTATTGATGTAGTCACACTGAGAGGGTTATACTTCTAAGGATTTCTAAAAAAGCTGTTGTATTTATAAGCGGTTACATGAATGTTATACCCATTTATCCTAGAAAAGGAGAAGGTTCATAAAAGCACCATTTAGCATAAGTGGGGGTTTTGCCATTATTTCAAATTAGTAAGTATACTAAAAGCAAAAAATAACAGAATCTTCTTCAGACAATAGAGATGTATCACGTCTTGTATTGCATGGTATCTGAAGGCTTTTAGCTCTGCATTTAAATAAAAGCTTTTATACTTATCACAATTCCCATATGTGACAGCACAAATACAAATGTAAATAATTTCCCAGCACTACATTTTCCACGGTATATTATGCCTTGTCACCACATTATAAAACACAAAAAAGCCATACCAGGGCACATTGTGGAACAAGAGCTGAAGGGTTATTTAATAATTACAGCAGAGCTACATTTGATTCAAAATCTCAGATAAACATCAAGGTAACAGTGACATATTGTGATAAAAGGCAATTATTTGACATGGTTTTCAATGCTGAGAGCATATACACAACTACATTTTCTTTTTTTTTTTTTTTTAGAGGTATTTAGACAACTTTACTTACAAATTCTGGGAAACTTTCTAATCACAGGCCAAAATACTTCTTAAACACATATAGCATCTGGGAACCACAGTAACATTTAAAATAAGCAAAGGAAAGAAAATGTTTGAGATTAAACCTCCCATACAATCCCAAAGTTCAACTTTGTGGAATTATTTAGTGACCGTTCATGCCTCTAATTTTAACACTTAGATCTGGCATTAGATACAATTTTACAATAGGTTCACTCGTGGTAGGGCTGGTTTTAGAGGTCCAATACAAATACATATGAACTAAAAAAGGAAAAAGACTAATGTCTCACCAAAAACATGGACAACTTTTGAGTCCTGAAGCATAGAGCTCCCACAGGAAACTTGCACTGTAACTCTGACATCACCTGTCTCAGCAAACTTTGTCACCAGAAAACTCTCCAATGTAAGCAGTGGCTTTAAAAAACAAAGAACAGTTGAAAAGAGAATGTCACCAAGAACAATGAGAACAGTGTTAAGAAGAGACTGTTAAAAATATCACAAAAAAAAAATCACATCAAATTTAATTATTTCAATATTTTATCAAATCGATCAATTAAAATTTTCAGTATAGAATTTTTATCTCCCTAAAATGATCCTATATAATCAGAATAGCAGCCAGATGAGGAAAATATTTATTTTAGAGTAATCCGTTGAGTATTAGGTTTTCAGTCAGATCTCACTAAAATTAATGGAGTCTGAGGGAGACTCAACAATTTCAACAAGATTATATGTAGTAAGTCATTTGCTTCAAAAAATGTAGGGTATGTTAGGGTCAAAAGGATTAATGCTGTCAACTTAGAGCACCAGCCCAGAGTAACCTCTAAGGTGGAGCTGAGATACTCTGTTCCCTTACCACATCCTTAAGAATTACAAAACCCTTCACAAGACCTGCAGTGCCTGTTCTTGCAATGGCAAAGTCAATAATGATGAACAGATAGAGGCTGGGATTATGGGAGACAGCACATTCACAAGAAGAAAGTTCACTGCACTTATTTGAAGCATTCCTCTGTCACACTTATTCTGCCTCATAAAATAAATATTTTATTTCTTTGTTATTGAAAAAAATTACCTTAAAATAAATTCACCCAGCTATACAATAAATATTCCCAATAGAAATACTTGGGTATTTAATGCTCTAGGACATGTTTATATAGACTTTGATCCCTAAATGAATAACACTAGACTGAATGGCCTCAATGTTTTGATATCCTTTAAGATAATGCATTTATTTTTGATATGACAGTCATTTTAGACTCCCAGAAAATATTTTTCCATACAATGAAAAAAACCCCTAACACACACACACACACACACACACACACATATATATATATATTTGTTCGGCACTTTAATTTACATCACTCAGGTTATTATCTTAGAAGTGCATAAATCCAAATTTCATCATTCACCAGTTATGATCCCAAATCCATCCCCCTCTATAAGCTATAGTTTTTTCCTAGGTAATGAAGTAGAATAAATAGTTGTTTCTCCCCCACAAAGAAAACAGTCTAGAAATTGAAAGAAAGGGACAACCTTTATTAGAAAGAGATTGAAATAATCTCAGTCAAAACCATTTGTGTACCTGAAGATTGTTTCCTATCCACCAGTAGAAAACTGTCAAATTAGGGTTCTTAGGCAGTATGATGGCTGTCAGGTTCACCTCCTGGTTTCTCCCAATGACTGGAACCACTTCTAAATTTAAAGCCTGGAGTGGAGCTGAACAAAGTTCCAAAAATATTACTGAACAAGAATCCAGAAATTTATTAACACCTCCTTCCCCAAAAGTCTCCCACCTGCTCACCATAAGGGCCTGAATTTATTTTTCCCTCCCTCTTTTCCTCCCTTTCTTACACCCATGTTGAAAGCTATGGACATAATTGGAAAGATTTCAACCAAAAAACAACCCCAGGATCACCCCAAAACCACTCGAACAAAATGTTAAAGGAATAAGACAGATCAACAAAATGCACTTCTCTCATGCCCATTATTTTCATTCATGTCCAATTCTAGAACACATAAGCAAACACTCCAGTTAAAAAGTGGAAAAGGCAATCTCAGCTTTTTTTTTTTAAACTTAATAACGAAAGATCAAATGAATAGAAATCTAACAAATCTCAAATTGCTCAGGGAAAAGCCGAAAGCTGAAAAAGAATGCTGCTGACGGCTCATTTTCATTATAAAATATCAGCTGTTAGGCTCACACTACACAAAAAAATCTCATTAATGCATGCTTTAAAATAGATGTATACATCAGGGGAGCATTTATTTGCAAATCAAAATAGATAACCTCTGGACTCCAAAATGTGCCTTAGAGTAAGTTTATTCCTTTCTGAACTACCGAAATCATAAACATCACTATTTTTTTAAAAGAAATGCATCATTACAATGGTTTTATCTGCTTGTAAGTGTTGTGTTTATTAATGTTGTGCTGTTTCACAGTACAATAACTGTGCTGAAAGAAAACCTTTCTCTCAAAGGTTTCCCAGTATATCTTTATCAGAATTTCTGAAGGTAAAAGCTTTTAAACAGTACAATGTGATAACTAGAATTTCTTAACTGCTTCACCTGCACCAATTACCTGGGATACAAAACCACTGTACAGCTCTACCTTACATAGATGAATACTAACCCATCCATTTCTTTTCCATTCTAAATATATTTTAACTCAATCAAAGTTTTTTTTTTTATCTCAGTGCAGTCTTGAAGGTAATTAACACTGGTCTAAAGTATTTCTCTTATTTTGTATCAGGAACTGAGCCATTGCTTGTCCACTTCTAATTCACTTTGACTAAACTGACTGAACTTCTGAGAGCAAGTTGTCCAAAGTCCTTTTCCACCTCACCTCACTTCACCTGGTCTGTGTGGTGCTTCATCTGAATGTAAGGCTCTACTTTCAATCTGCACTTTCTCCAATAACTCTTCAACCACCTATATGAACTCAAGAAATGCCAGGTGTTTTAACAAATTATTTCTTCAGTAGCTTCCAGAGGAGTAAAAACGCTTCTCCAGTAACGGTGTCTTGAAGAAAATTCAGAATTGCTAGAAATTTCAATAAATTTGTTCCTCCTAGGAACAAATTTTCATTTTGGAAGGATCTGAGGAATTTTTTGCTTTTTGCTATAAATTTGTATTCAAGAAGAAACTGATCACTTTGAGATACGGGTTTGATCCTGAAGAAGATTACTTTCTTTTACAAAATCTTTAGAGGCCAAGTAAGTTTGGTACTTGAATGATGAGTGTAATTTCAAGTTTGCTGTTTCTATGTATTAAAGAGCTGCGAATAATTACTGCAAATCCTTCTGCTCGTCTCTGTCGCACAATTCCACAATGCATTTGAACAACCTTCACAGCACCTTAAGTGTGTACAATTAAGACTGAAGTTACATGATTTCTATTTATCTAAGTTAAAATTCCAGTAGTTTCCAAAGTTCCACACTATAAAGGTCATGGTTCCATGAAAAATAAAATGCATGCAGCATATGTACTAATGTATGTATGTAGTCCTTCAGTTTTTTTTATTCTGAGATCTTGGGGCTCTACAGCTGCCTAGTTCACATTTATGCTAATTATAATTTCTAATTTCTCTTTCAATTCATTAGAAAGTTGTAGATTGTTTAATCTGGATCAGAAAGTACGATTTGGATGACAGGCCAAAATTCTCACATTAATTACAGAGTATCCCATAGCAACCTGGAGGAAGTGAAAAATATTTCCTCTACCATTCGCCCCTGAAAAAATTCCTTGGGAATAATACATCAGTTGGAGACTGCTGACTCCTGAAAGCAGTATTCTACAGAGAGTCCTATTTTCATGGTACTCCACAGTGAAAAAATGTCCCTTAATGGCTATTAGTGTTTCACTAGAACTTGCAGTTTAATTGCAAGTTCTAGTGAAATGCAAATGTCCCTTAATGGCTATTAGTGTTTCACTAGAAATTGCAGTTTAATTAGTCCCAACTAATTTCCTCAAATCTTGTAATTTACCTAAAAAAAATAAACAGAGCAAATCACAAGGAAAGCATTTACTCAAGCAGGCTGTGTAACACACTTCCATGGGTCTGCTAGTCCTTGTGCAGCATCCACAGACGGGCTCAGGAAGGGACCACATCTCAGTGCTCTGCTGCCTCTGCACTTCAGCACCAAAACTCCCTACTGCACCTGTCACTTACTTGTCTAAAATAACTGTTTTCTGCAATTTTAAAATCTGACGCATAAAGAAAATCAACATTGTAGTTTTACTGTTTATCATAACATAGGCTATATTAAAAGCACTTTGAGAAAGTCTTCTGCTTTCCATCAGGGCTTGCTATTGCTTGTCATTCGCTGAAGTGTTAGAAGTTATTCTTGGACAGAAGAATGTCACATGGAGTTTGTTCTTGTTCACTGCTTGTACAGATCTACTATTTCTTTGCTTACTCCTCTGCACCTAGAAGCTTCTAAAAAGTAACAGTGAAGCCCTAGGTAATTTATCTGAGCTCTCTGGAGTTGTCAAATGATTTAAAAAACAAACACAACAAAGAAACAGATAATGAAACAGGTGTAAAATTTGATTGATTTTTTCTGCTTGATATTAACAGGAGATTGGTCTATAGCATGAATGTGTTTGGCTTCATCTGCTAACCAAAGAAGAAACTCGGAACTGAAGGACACTGACTGGAAAAATACATAAATATCAGCAGTCACTAGACAAGCTGACATAAAGCAGATGGCTCTGTGCACAACCTGGTATATGGCTCCAGTGCTTTCCATTGCTTTGGGATTAGGATGGAAGACACACCACTCACAACAGAGGGAAACAGACACCTGGAGAATGCAAGATGAATATCTTTTCCTTTGATGTTACTCGTTTCTGAATTTTTGACGCATCTGAAAACAGGCAATAGCTGTCTTGAATCTCAAAGGAAGAGGAAAAATCAGTTCCACTTTTGAGTTTTTTTCTTCATTTCAGTTATGAGATGACTTAGGTACATTAAGCCTGAAATGGTGCATGATATTCCCTGGGCTGTGCCATTCTTTATGTTATATCTGTTTGATTGGTTTTTTTCAGTCTTAATTAAGGAGAATAAGAGAAGTATAAGTCAAATAATACTGCCTGCAAACATGAAGTTATATCCAAGCACCATTTAAGACTCTGTGAGGATTAACTACCTAGAATTTAGATTTAGAACCACCAAGATTTTGACTATTTTTTAAAATCATACAAGAGCTCATGTGTTTCCGAACACATCTCTTAACTTGCTTTACACTGGAAGCTTTACAGAAACATAGCTTGAAGTATTAAATTTTAGCTACTAAGGCTGACAAGGGGTGTTGAATCAGGAAGATGGATCAAACCTGAAATTTATACTGAGGCATGCTTGTTATTTAAAAGATTAATAAACAATACTTCTGCCAAATCCAAACAAAACTAATTCTGACCTCCTACTGGATTAGGTTTACAAGCCTCTGCATTAACACACAACACTGCAAGGCTGCATGAGGATACTGAAAAAATATGTATTATCCAAATTGTGACTAGTAATTTTCTTTCCAACTTCACAGCCAACATGAGGTTTTTACAGAGTAGGGAAAGTAAGAAAACCAAAGAGGTTTACAGTTGACTTGGACGAACACCACAGCCTCATCGTGCCCAGCCACATTCTCAGCCTTCACCGACACTCGGTAAATCCCAGGATTCTCGTAGCGGTGACGGATGGGCTCTCCAGTCATTGTCAGGTTCACATATATTGCCTTAAAGCCATCTCCAAGATCTACTTGGTATTTGGTACTCAATACATCACCCTAAAAGGAAAATACATCAAAAATATCTCAAGAGGCCACAACCAAAATAGACAGGACACATGTTCATAACCTTTTATGGAATCACAACAGCATTTTCAGCCCCAGCCAGACATCTTGACCCAATTGCAACAGCTGCAGTAAAACCATGACTGCCATGGCAATAACATTAGTGCAACAGATGTTGTATGCACTAATAGAGACAATATAATGTTCACAGAGCAAGGTGGTACCTTAAAATTATATACCCCACACTACTAACCAAGTTGTATGGCACAGAAACCATCACTCGTCTCTTAATGCAGCAGGACATTATGTAACACAACAGTGCAGGGCAGCCCCAGGTTCAAAAGTGATGCTCATGTGATTATAAGCAATTGAAGATTGTTATTCCAGCAATTTACTACTCAACCCACAAGCTTCTAGGCTTTGTAATTATAAAGTAAAATTAATTGGCTTAGATTTTCTTCATACCATCTTCCAACCACACCTCAACCATGTGGCCTTCAAGACCCAAGCTGGGATCTTCACACAGAGTTGTAGAGCTTACACTGAGCTACCAGCATGCCAAGAACTGCCATTCTATAGTGCAAAATGAGATGCATGCTTAATGAAAGCTGACTTTGGGAAATGGTTTAAAAGCCCCCATCAAATAATTCTGTCATGTCAAACACCTCATGGAATTTATAATTCCTCATACTTCTGCAAAGTGCTCCTTTAAGTGATCCTGTGTTCCTAAATTCAGGCCTAAAGTACCACAAGACTGATACCACTGTCAGAGGACAAACATGCCCATCACTCATGTTGTCATGGCACTGCTTCTCAAGAAAGAAATCAGGCCTGTGCCACATGGACTGGTGATTTGGATGCAGTCGGTGTGAGCAGCAACACTTTCTCAATACTGCTGGTAGCAGTGCCTGGGCAAGATCTCCAGCAGTGTGGATGTTCCTGCTTGCTTGCCAGAGATCATAGCCATCACAGCCATGTAATTCAGACAGGCTGCAGGACCAGGCTTTGTAGAAAAGCCTCTTTGTTGTCAAAACAAAAGTATTGATTTCAAAAACTTCCTTGCCTCTAGGAAAGGAATGTATACACTCGTATGCTGGGTCAAGTGACATGAAAGGCCATCAAAGCAGAAAAGGATTGACATTAAAGTATTCAAAAATCACTTAATTTCTCAAAAAGTCACTCTCTGAAATAGCTTTATTTCAAAATTTAATCCTAAAGGTAGCACTAATGTAAGTCTTTTCATAATGACAACAATCAGTGATTGCAATAATCTCCGCAGGAAACTGGCGAGTTACCCAGAGTTGGACACTTCTAAGATTTAGCAGGACAGGTGCCAGGCATCTTATCCAGTCCTATGCTTTTTAACAAGAGATGTTGGACCAGATGATCCTTAAGGTCCCTTCTAACCTGAGTCTATATTTCTATGATTGTTTGAAAATCAAAGGAGGTATCATGTCTAGAACCTACGTACCGTGCCATTACAAAAGAAAGGGAAACATACTATTATTTCCTCCTTTTATTACTTTGCAGTATGGATGATTTTCTTCCATGTTTTATCACATGAAACAACGTTGTTTGTAATGTATAGAATACCCATAATTAGGGACCTAATTAGGATTATCAAATACCTAAGCACTATATTTCAAGACACATAAAGCCTCTTCACTGTGAATAGTTTTTTTCCAAATAACATCTTTCTTTTGACAACAGAAGAATAGAATTTTGCAGAGGAGATAATATGTTATTAAAGTTTAAAGCAAAAGAGATATCTCCTTGCCAGCAATGTGTTCGTAAGTGGAATCTCTTTAGATGACATTAGCTTGCATACAGTTCTTGTTCACTCTTTCTTATGCTAACAAGTATACATGCAGATTTTTCCAGGTGAGACAGAAGCCAGCATTGAAAGACAGTACAGGAAGGTTCTATTATTTATTCTAATAGCTTTCATTTTATTTTATTCTAATAATTTTTTTTTATTCTAATAGCTTTCCTAGTGTAAAGATGAGGATGCTGTCTTCAAAACACCAAGTTATTTCTATTTCCTGACCAGTAAAGACAGAGAGAATGAAGAGATAGCAAAACAGTGACAAAGGGAAAAGCAGCTAAATCTATAAGCAATTGGGTCTTCCATTTCCCTAAAAAATAGGAGATTATAATGACATTATTTATCCATATACTCACTCAAAAATTTTTGGGAAAAATTATGATCATGATGATGTGTTTATTTGTTATTTTTATTTCTAAGGACAGTTGGAAACTGCCCAAATGTACCAGAAGTCTGCTTCCTTTACTCTCTGATGTCTGGTATTCCTGCACTTAAAAACATGTATTCACAGAAACTAGCAGATTAATTTTGTTCACCAGAGAAAGCAGTATGTTTTGGTTTGTTGCAGTAGAGCTGTGTCTTAAGTTCAGTAATTTTTATGAATTCTCATAAGACTTTGTCATACAGATTAAGTCCTAAGCAATGCTCAGGACATTTGAGTTTAAATATTCTTAGCCATAGAGGGCACCAAACTGCTACATTTCTTCTAAATCTGTCTTTGATGTATGGAGCAAAGACTTCACCAAAAATCACAGCAAGGGATTCTCTTCAAGATCCCTTACTTCTGAAGATTTGTGAATAATTTTAAATGTTTTTCATATTGCCACAGAGATTCATGAAAGCTTCAGTAGGAAAAAAGTCAAACTGCCAATCAAAATCATTAGAGTCCAAATTGTAACCAAATGCTCTATGCTTAACAATAAACATTTCCAAACAAACTCTAAAAAGAGAAGGCAGCAGAACTTGCCACACAAACTGTTGGGGCACTGCATGAACTGGGACACACAGCCTGTGAAGTATTAAGCAGCCCAGTGCTCTGCACGTAACCTTCTTGATTCTATTACAGAAATAAATCCCAAGTGCTCAATTTATATAACATAGGTTTGCCAAAATGTGTGAATTTTCTTCAAGTTCTTGCAAACCAGTGGGGTTAGCCAGGATTACAATACTTTGGTAACCTGAGCAGAGCAGTTATAGCCTAATGCTAAAAAACAAGCATGAGAAAACAAACCCATGCCAAACAATCCATCCAAAAGTTCCTCGCTGCTGTTGGTCATGGCCTTAGGGCATTGTCTCTCAATAAACAGAAAAAACCCCATACCTTTGGCAACACAACTAATATATAATGAATATTCTTATGCTGAGCTATTTTCTGATTTCTGTATAGCTTTGCCTCATTCCTTTCTGAAAGGCTGAAAAACACCTAAATCCAAGTATTAAATGTTCTCTGCATTTCTTCTCTGATGCAGCAACTGAAATTTTCAGTCCAAGAAGACTGACTTTCCAAGAAACCAGTGCCTTTTCTGCTGAGGAAATAAATCCTGTTCTATGGGTAGAATTTGGAGGTTCACTGAGTTTACTGGCTTGTCTTATTCACTCGAAATCAAGTTTCAATATTTAGAAAGCTGTTAATCTTTGTCTCATGCACAAATTAATCTTCATTCAGCAGCAAAACAGATAGGGATGAAACTAACCCTAAAATCAGTGATTCAACTTCCATGTAGCCAATGACCATTACTACCTGCTCTTGTTGGACAATGAAGGTGATGTCTTCCCCAGGCCTAACAGCCAGACTTTCTTCTCTGATGCTGATCTGAAGTCCCTTGGGAGCAATCAATGGACACATATGGTGTGCTAAGTTCTGCTGCAGGTCTACTCCACCTTCACACACATTAGAAACAACTTTCCTGTACCTGCCAAAAACAGTAAACAGTGGACACAGTGAATTGGAAGTAAGCAAATGAATTTGCCAGCAAAGGCACCAAATGCATGTGTGATTGTAGCTGCTGCATTTTCCTTCAGAAGAGATTGAAAATGATCAAAGCCAACTCACAATGCAAGTACTTTCATTGGGAACATTCCCTTTATAGGGGACACCTGCTGAAGAAAGAGGGTGTGGAGCATGATGAGAGTTGTAAGCTTTGGAAGAGTCTGTTTTCCAACTTAGAAACATGCCAGACTAGCCCTCAGGGACCTAGACAGTCTGCTGTCTCTCTGCCATCCCCTTTTCTAGCATCCAAGTCTTCAGTGCTCTAGATGTCCTGGTTCAAATCCCAAACATCACAAAGAAATTAGACCAAACAGCTTCTACACTAACCCAGAACTAAGTGCTTAAGTGCTGCTTTCAAATCTATTCATTTCTTAAAACATTTAAAGCATTTGTTTAATATAATTGTATAAAAGAGTGAAAGGACTTACACTGTGAGAGTGCTAATAATGAAATAGTCGGATGTGTACAGTAATTATTTACAGATCACTTTCACACAGGTATGTTATTTTTAAACATCCTTTAAAATCAGAGTGATATTTCATTCTTTTGAATTCTCATTCTGTGTATCACAGCTGTCAGCCACAACCCAAAAGGCAGCATTTTCCTCAGTAAGGTAAATATACAGAGACTGTGATTCTTTTGCCAGATTGGACATTTCAGCATTTGGTTCTCATCTCCACAACCGACTGTGATGGTGTTATGATAAGCCAGAATAGATGCCAGCTGCAAGTTATTCTCAGCACAGACGTCAGACTACATTGTAGTGTATATCCTATGCAGTATTGTTTACAGTTACTAAAGCTTTCCTTTGATTCTGAGTGTCCCATATGGTCAGGAAAAGAATCTCTTCTCCACACAACTCCTTACCCTTATGGAAGTGAGAAATTCGGAAATTCTGTGAGATCCTGCCAGTTCCTCAGAGTAATTCATTGGATCCAAACCGAAAATTACTCTGAATCCAAAAAATGGATTCAAAGAAAAGGCTCTGAATGAACATTCCTATTATAAGTGTAATAATAGATAAAAAACATTTTAAAAAATGCTGAAAAGACAGCTTCTCAAATGGATTAGCTTTTGAACCACTGTGAACACAAAAGGCAATATTTTTCTTTCATTAGTCTGTAGGAAGCTTCTGCTCATATTCTAAGTCAGAATCAGAACTTTTCTATTTCCCAGATTTTACAGTTTGCCTTATTTACATTTCATAGAATCATAGACTGCTTTGGGTTGGAGGAGGCCTTAAAGATCATCTCATTCCAATCC
Organism: Aegithalos caudatus; assembly: GCA_013389925.1. NCBI lineage: Eukaryota > Metazoa > Chordata > Aves > Passeriformes > Aegithalidae > Aegithalos > Aegithalos caudatus. Next base: position 77,645 of record WEIU01022775.1, on the reverse strand, counting down.
CCCTGTCATGGACAGGGACACCTTCCACTAGACCGGATTTCTCAAAGCCCCATCCAACCTGGCCCTCAACACTTCCAGAGATGAGGAATCCACAGCTTCTCTGGGCAACCTGTGCCAGTGTCTCACCACTCCCACAGCAAAGAAATTTTTCCTACTATCTAATCTAAACCTTCCCTCTTTCAGTTTAAGGCCATTCTCCCTTGTCCTATCACTACATGTCCTTGTGTAAAGTCCCTTTCCAGCTCTCTTGTAGAATTCATTTAAGTATTTAAATGTGAATTTCTTTCAAACCACATTTGAGGCTGCTGGTTGAAATATTCTCCCACTCTCTGGAAGCCTCATCAAACCTGTGAAATGCAAAATCAACTTACCCAGTGCTGCTGGTGTATGCCTGCCCCAACACACAATCTTCAGGAGGTGCTTCTGGGTTAAACCAAAAGTCAGCAAAGCATTTGCTTGACTCTGACTTCAGAGGTGCAGAGCGCTCAAACCCATAATCACTGGAAAACATCAACACCAAAAGTGTTACTATCCCCTCTTTGCTCTGCAATCCAGTTTGGGGCAAATGAGACTGTATTTTTCAGTCAATATATTTTTTCAGTGTTATTCTACTAGATGAACATACAAGTTGATGAAGTCAATTCTGTTCTAATTTCAATGGGAGTTGTGTACACTTGAGGGAAAAACTGGTTGCAATTACTTTGTCAGTTCTGCAAAATTACTTCCCTTGGTTAAA
>WEIU01022775.1:49243-76798 GCA_013389925.1 Aegithalos caudatus | reverse complement strand
AAAAAATACTTAAACATGACAACATTTTTAAACAAATGCAAATGTAAAAGAAACTTGTTCTCTATTAACAGGTTGCCTATTTGCTTATACATGGCTATATAGGAACAGGGGCAAAAAGGAGGAAAATAAATGCATCTCAAATTCTAAGTAAATATTTATTAACAATACGTCCCAAGGCCCACAGACAGACTCACCATAAGAAATCAGTGTTCACACATTCACAAACTTTGGACGTGAGAGCTGATGTGAAACTTTTCCCTTTAATGCACCAAGATGAAATCTTCCTCTTCCGAAAGCTTCTCTGCTGGCCCATGATGCAACGATCACCCTGAATATCAAAGCACTGGACTTACTGCGACAGAACCTCCACCACACAGACCTTGTGCTGTCCTGAGAAAGGCTGGTCTGACTGCCAAGACTATAAACTTTTATCAACCCACTGATCCTCCAAAATACAGGTACAGAAAGGCCTCATATCCATTGCTGTCCACTAAGAGTTCATTACGGAGTTGTATCATAGGCTATATTTCCAGGACACAAATCTGAAGATGCACATGAAAATGCAAGTGCAATATATGTTTCATGAGTTCCAAACCTGTGTACAAAGCTCTAAATGGCCATTTAAAAATTTCATCTGGCTCTAAATAGCTGAATTTCTCTAAATCATCATGTCTTGTGTTGGCTGTCCGCCTGAAGGAACAAACATGAGGACACAGAATGAACTCTCTCCATACACACTCTATTGGTAACTGGGCACCTGCAAGTACTCTGTCAATGTCACTTTAGTAGTTTCTAATTTCTGAAAGACATTTCAATGCCAATATCCCAAGATACTGTTACTCTTTAGGCTCAGATCTGCATAACATTCTTTGTATACATGCAGCAGTCCCAAACAAGATGTGTAAAATTAGGCATGAGGACCAGCAAATGAGAGCTGGAGTAACACTGAGTATTATGCAAAAAATAAACCAACCCTGGTAGAAGAAGCAGAACATAATAATCAGAATTATTATGAATAAATATGATGTATTCCATTTAATAAAACACCCCACCTCATATTGGTCTCTTTAATCAGTACATTGTACAGAGAATTCAGCTTCCGAAAAGTGGATTTGGCCAGAGCATCAGGATTAGCACAGCCTTAGTGCATTACTGCAGAAAGAGTATTGCCCAAAACAACTGGACTCCATTATGTTATTGGTCCACTGAGATCCTAAATTACTTCTGCAATGGACTTTTCTTATGGCAATTTATATATGAGTATGGTATGTGGTCAGGAAGTTGGCAGAACACGACTGCATGTTGAAATTGTTTCAATCAATATTACACACTTCAGTTTATGGAACATGCTTCCCAATCCAGCAGGACCACCTATTATTATGGCAGCCCCCCAGATATACTTCTGGGACACAGATCACACAAGCAAAGGGAACACAAAATCCTCTCCCACTTCAAACTCTTGTGAAATCAGCATAAGCAGACTAAGCTGGGGATGTAGCATTCAAATTCAGTTTGGAAAAATTTTCTCAGCACACAACTCTATATGAATTTGAAAGCTATGGAAAGGTTTTGTCAGTTACCATAAAACCATGAATACCTGTAGATTTGTGAGCTCCCAAGACTCATAGTCTTCATCAGTGCACTCCCTGGGGAAGGATGGCCTGAAGTCCACCTTCACCAGTTCCCAGTCTGAACGGTAGCTGATATGTCCAAAGACTCTGAACAAAAGATCAAAAGTAAACTCTTACTGCAAAGAAATACCATACAGCTGAGATTCAAAATTTTAGTCCTATCTTTTCCTATCCACAGTCATAGTTCTTTGCTAAAAGGTTATTTTTTCTTCCACTTTTATTCCTCTTCTATGTGCTACAAGTCTAGTTAGGAAACATTTGTCAATTGTATGAAACTTTACAATGAAGAGATATAACTCATATATTATTTTTTTTCCCCCTAGAAAACTATCCAGAAATTTAATAGGAAATAATATTCTCTAATTTAGAATCAAAAAGTTTTGTTTATTATCTTGTTATGTGAAACAGACAGGGCTCTCAGATTTTGACAGGAAGTTTAGATCAGGGAGCAGAATCCTGGATCACCAGAGTCACTTTCCAGATGTCACTCATTCCTTATGATTTGCAATTTGTTCATTTGTTTTTCTTGCAGGATTTTGTGTTAATTTCTTCACATGGCAATGTGCTATTGTTAAACTCACAGAATTATCATGATACTGTATTAATTTCTAAGGAATACATTACATCTGGAGAACTCAGAGTCTCTTCTTCATTTCAGACAGTTCAATGTATAACAAAAACCAGCCACAAACTGTATAATTTTTGTGAGGGGAAAAAAAAAAAAAGGAAATCTCATTGCTTTAAAAACCAAGCTGCACTTTCAAAGCAGCCAAAATTTTCTAAGTCAGGATCTTTATTTCCAAAACAAAATGAGTAAGTATGACATCCAGCAACAAATTAGAAAGGATAAAGACTCTATTTGGGCAAAAGTAAAATGTATTTGTGGTTTGTATCAGGCTTATGTGACTTGCCAAAGAATTTAAGGTTAATTCTGAAGCCAAAAATTTCTGTGCAGTATGAACTGCACAGAGTTCATATTCCAAGCTTTAGTATCATTCTCCAAAGTAATTCATTCCTTTTGTTTTGCCCTCGGTTTTGTCCAAATCCAGATACAGCAGGAATGGTACAGTTTTACTGAAAGGATTCTGCAGTGGCCAGTCATTTCTCGTCCTGAATACCAGGTTCAGATTGGAACTGGGGTAGATCAGAAGTGGTGGATTCTCTACAGCACAGAGGCAATACACAACATATGTTCCCTGGTGAATGGCCTACAGCTCGGAAATCTACCAAAAAGGCTGAAAAATAGTTCACAGAGACTAAAGATGTACAGTGATTTCCTTTCCTTTCTTGTCTTTGCTTCTCTTCCACAGCAGAGACGTAGATATTGATAGGTTATTGCCCACACTGCTCACATTATAATGACTGGACAAACCATGCTCACAAGAAACCACACCACCAGCAGTGCACTTAATTAAACACAAACATATGCATTTAGTTTGTATGTCTTATTCTTTTCTTGTAAGGCTCTGAAATTAAAGGACTTGGATCACCTAATTCATTTCCTTCTAAATGTACCCATGGCTCAAAAGTAAAAGCAACACGCACACACTAAAAAACGTGGCTCAGTCCACTGGCTGTATGTGCACATAGGTGTGTGGTCCCATTTCTCTCACTGAGCCTAAGGGTTTGGTTCCTTTTTCTGGTTCAGCTGGATCCTGAGAGCTGCTGTCACCATATAATCTTATTCACTGGTAGTTACATACTCAATAAAATGTCTACTTAGGTGGTCTCTTGCTTTTTTCACAATGCCTGTTTCAATATGACTGCGTTTGCTGACAGACATGAAGTGTCTTTTGCATGCAAAATACCTGTACCTCTTTTCTAAAATCTTTATTTCTCCATACAAGGTACTAACATAAGGCAGACTTCACCATGTGCTTATGTAACTACTTACCTCAGTGATTTCTACTCCACACATCACACAACTTCAGAAATTTACTATATTTCTTTTATTAATTCATTTATTTAAAAAGTACATTCAAGTGCAAGTACCCAAATCCTGTTAAACCTTCACTCCAGCCTCCAGGAAAATATTTTCTACAGAACAAATGAAATTTTCTCCATTTGTGTTAGCTATCTCAGGCATATTATTAAAGGAAAAAGGAAGAAAGGAAATGTTTTTTTGAGTTCAAGGCAGAAGAGAATAATGACATTCTCCTGAAAACATAATCTCTGAACTATTATTAATGATCTTTGAAACCTCATGAGGGTGATTTCAAGTAACTATGGCAAGGGAAACATGTTTTTTATATATATAAATACACACACACAACCAGATATACACATTTATGTCTGTATAACCAGAGATATGAAACAGCAAAACAGAGCTCAGAGAGTTAGTGAATTAATTTTGATATCCACAGAGATACCAAACAAATTATTGAGCTATCCACTTCTAAGCACCTTGGAGATAATTAAAATGATAACAAACAGCTACTATGATTTTTATCAAAACCAAATCATGTCAAACTAATGTAATTTTCTCCTTTTACAGGGTAACTGGATAAAGGAAAGGAAAAAAAATGTAGCATATTTTGACCTTTGTTAAAACTGTTACACATTTCTAGCTGACATTGTCTCAATGTGAAAAAGAAAACATCAGTGCAGATAAAATCACTGTGAAGAGGGATGGAAATACCTATTGAATAAGATGAATCTGTTTTCAAAAAGTAGTTATCAAATAAAAAATATTTTGAGATATGTATCACAAAGATATGATGGGCCCACAGTCAATATATTCATTAACATTTGTGGTCAAATAAGACAAAAAGTTTAGCAGGTAACACATAAAGAAGAGAGCGGACATTGACTGATGGAAGCAATGTTCAGTAATCAATATGATGAAATACTCCAAAACCAAGTGCAGAAAGTACTCCTGGGGAAAAAAGAAACCCAAACCACACAAAAGATGGAAACCAAAAAGTAAAATAACTTTCAAAGATTAAATAAAAGACTTGGGTAATTCTGTGGAATTAAAACAAGAATGCAGTGTTGCTGCAAAATAAGAAATACTAATTCTAGGTTGTACTCAGAACTCAAAAACAGAAGACATGGAGGTAATTAGTTTGATAAACTTGGAACTTGTGAAGCCTCTGGAAGAATATTGTGTCTAATTTTGGATTTTATATGCATATTTACAGACCCGCTAGAAATTAATTTGAAGAGGGGCAAAATGACTCATAAGCGGCTTAGAAAATGTAACCCAATGAAGAATGATTGAAAGAATTGGGTTTTTCACTGGAATAGATAAAGCTGAGAAGTACAACAAAATGTTTGCAGTCTTGTTATAGAGTAAGGAGCTGTCCTCAAAGAGACCTGGAGAAAGCACAAGAAAGATGAAGGACAAGGATAAACTTAAAAGATCCAGCCACATTATTCTCCAATTCCTTCTCCTTGGTACTGCTGAGTTCACATGTGAGGTACTGGGTCCAGTTCTGAGCTCCCAAGCACAAGAGAGAGATCAAGACTGGAGGGAGTCCAACAAAATCACCTGTGAAGGTGATGAAGAGACTGGAGCAGCTCTTGAAAGAGGAGAGGCTGAGAGAAGTGGGACTGTTCAGCCCGAAGAAGAGAAGGCAAAGGGGCAACTCTCAAAGTCTATGAATACCTGGTGGGAAGGTACAAAGAAGATTGTTTGCGAGGATTGGAGTGGTCTTCAGTGGTGCCCAGTGACAGGACCAGAGGCAACAGACTCCAAATGAAACACAGGAAATTTTCTCTGAAAATCAGGGATCAACATTCCTACTGTGAGGGTGCACCACTGTTACAGGTGGCCAGAGGGGTTGTGAGCCTCCACCCTTGGAGATATTCAAAAGCCTTCTGGGAATAGCTCTGTGTGGTTGGCTCTGGGTGGGTCTGCATGAGCAAAGGGGTTTGACCAGGTCATGTCCAGAGGTCGCTTCAATGATTTTATGATTCTAGAACTCTAGAAGTAATGATTGAAGATGCTGAAGTTTTTTATTCTGCCCCACTAGAGTGAGAAATTAGAAAATATCAGGATTATAGATAGAGATTAGATAAATATTGCCCAGTTCCACACCATATAATGAGAGAAAAACTGCAGAAATTACTCTGGAAATTATTCAAAATCTACTAGGGTAATATGGCAGCTATGTACAAGCCATACATGTAAACACCAAAGTCACTGCTTCAGGTGGTGAACTGTAACATTCTCTTCCATGGATTTTTAGCACAAGACTGAAATAATACTTCTGCATGTTGGTCCAGCCTTTGGGGAAAACAAACAAACAAACAAAACCCCCCCAAAACAAACAAACAAACCCAAAATAAACCAAAAAAAACCCAAATAAACAAAAAAAACCCCACAACCCAAACTCATTTCCATTATGGCTGTTCTGATTCTACAGATTGAAGACCATGTTCTCACAGAGCACAGTAACAACACCAGTGTTCCCAGCATTCTCTGGCTTAAATAAGATCCCAAGGATTTAAGAAAGTGTCCCAGTATAGTCACAAACTCCCTTAAAAATGCAGACATAGAGCTTGGTAATTCCTAGGGTAAATTTTCCAAGGAAAGCAGCATTTTACATGCATACACTTTAGCATACTATTTTAAAAAAAGTCTTAATGATTATTAATGCTGTTTCTGCAGTAGCACATTTTGCAGACACCTCGCATGAGCACATTTAAATGTACTGCTAAAGATCACTAGCATAAAAAGTATTTTTTCAAAGTAACAAAGGCATGTATTAAGTAGGATTCAATGGATTAGACAAAAATATGAGCTACAATAAAGCAATTCATAACAGCAATCACAATATAATTGCTCAAGTGCAAAATATATAATATATATGATGAATAAAATCATATGAATTAAAAAAACTGGAATGATGCTGCAAGTGTAACTGATGACTAGAAGTTATATATCAAGATCATAGCAATTCATAAGCTACTAAAACCTTCCTCTTGATTAATTATATTTCATTAGAAAGCCATCAAATCAATTCTGTAGAAACTGCAAAAGATGATGCTGCGATAAATAACTTTTAGAAGAAATTCCAATTACCTTGGAAATGAATTTACTTTTATTTGCAAGAATTTAGGATCCATAATTTTACCTTCAGTGTTTCAGTTTCCATAACAACTTTGTACATTTGTTCTTAGCTCATTTATGAGCACATAATTTTTTAATTTGATTGCATCATTTGATAGATAAGACAGTTTAATGCAGTAACCAAGCTAACTCATTTAAACTATTTGCTGGAGGATTGCTGGTTATTTCTGTTCCTGGTAAAGCTCATAATCAGGCAGAGTTAATTTAACAGAAGTTATATGCAATGATAATCTTTTCCAGTAAATTCTGTTCAATACACAAGACCTATTCAATAAAGACTCCTTGTTCAGATGAGCAGTAGTATCCATCTCACCTCCTGTCTGTGTTTGCTTTACTCATGAATACCTGAGAACACTCAAAGACCTCAGAGTGGTGGGAGTGATCCTGCAGTATTTCCCCACCAAGGTCACAAAGGTCACATGAGGAATTTATTCAGATGTTTAATGTAGCAACTAAAACTGTTCAAGTTTTGCAGTTGTACTGAGGACTGGTGATGACACCTGTGTGATGCACAGTTACTTTTATTTGAAATTAGAGGCCTCTTTCATTCTTGATTCACTGCCTTAATCTTCCAAGTGCTGCACTGGCTTTTGCTCTCCTCTATATGAGTTTGCCATCAGCTGTGATGCACAAAACAGGACACTGGCACAGTGTCTGCACAGTGATGAACTGCCCTGTTGGCACACTGCTAACTTCATATGCCACTTGGGGGTGGAGCAGGGCCTCTAGTTTTTTTGAAAGAGACTTCAAAAGTGTAGAGCTACTAACAGCAAAACCTAGGATTGGAATCAGGGTCAGTTGTGAGCCCCACATAGAGGTGATGTGGGCAATCTCAAGGGCTCTCTCCTAGATAATATGTTGAAGTTCTGGACAGCACCTAAGCAAAACTGTCCAAGCATGTACCCAAAATGCTTTACAGATCTAAACCTCAGTAGCTAACAGTGCGTATATGACCAAGCTGGTAAAGGAAACCACACTACCAGAGATGCTAGTTAATTACTTTAACAGTTCTTTCTCTTTCCTTTTAAATGGAAGCTGTCACAGAGTTTTGACAAAAAATTATATTTATGCCTTGTTCTACATATGAGGTCTCCTTTCCAGTAGTAAATCATATTAGAAGGAAATAGAATGAACAGTGAATGTACTGTACTGTCAAAGTATTTTTTTAACTCAGACCTCTCTGTTAATTTTTATAACACAATTTCAATTTCAGATTAAATATTCAATCTACCTTACAGTCCACTAGATATCAAAGTCCATTTACCTTAAAAAACCAGCATCTTTCTCAGTTGTCTTCTACATAAAAGGATTAGTTAGAAGTCTCTTGTCAATTTATGGTGAGTTCAAAGAGCTGAGCCCTTTGCTTCACATAGACCTTTACTACAGATGATGACAATATCCCTGAAACAGCAAATAAATGTGACAATCTTCTTTTTGTTCTGCCTGTTGTAGTTCATATTATTACAGTGTCTTCGAACATACAGCAAGACACACCAAAATCTGTGCAGAAATTACCTAGCTAAGGAGTAAAGTGATGAGATGGTGGCATGGAAGGATGTACTTTAATGTAGCCACTGCCAAAACATAGTGCTGTCCTTAACTCACAGGAATAACATTATTACTGAAAGAATTTCCAAGGGGATATGGGTTGGCACAGACAGATAGCCATGACTATGTACTACAGGAATATTTAAAGCCTACTATTTTCAAAAGAGAAAATGACAAGCAAATATTTATTAGATGAGCTTTCATTCCAACAGTTGTTTTTGCTTCCATTACACCATTGTAAAATCAACAAAAACCTAGACAAGTCAGAGGGTTCTTTCTGGTAAAATGGATGAAAGTAATGTGAGATTCAAACTGCAGTCTGTTACACATCAAGATTATAATTCAGCATATTTTTCTAATTCTCCAAAAGAACATAACAGAGGTCACATTTCAGTGGCCTTTCTAAATTGCAGCTACAGAAATGATGAATGCTTCCATGTGCAAAAGTAGACACCTGCCTATATAAAGCAACTGCACATAAAAAATGCTTGTGTATACAGGAGATCATGTTCAAATATGCTGAGACATTTATGATTTAAATGCCTTAAACTACAAACACATGCATATACTTAATGCACTAAAGAGAAGAGTAGGGTTTCTTGGTCAGGCTGGGTGGTTTTTTTTTTTTTTGTTTTGGTTGTTTTTTTGTTTTTTTGGTTTTTTTTGCTGCCAAAATGAAAAATAAAGGGAGGAAACAATTTAGTTGAAATTGAACCAAAATATTTTTTTTCATTGTTTCCTGCTCCCATAAGCTAATAATTGCCAATCATTCATTAATGCCAAAACATCTTGGTTTTAGCTCTTTTGGAGAAAAAGAAAAGAAATTAATGCTTAGGTTGTAAGAAGTGCTAGGCAAGAGCAGAACGAGGGTGTTTTCACTTCTTCCAGGAGTTCAGTGGATCCATAATATTTGTGAACTACATCCAATATTTTTCCCTTCTATTTGATAAATTCCTGTCCAAGAACAACCTTTTAACACATATGCTGTTTGGAAAACATTGCAGATTTAGTGCCTAACCTAATGTCTTATGCAGAAGTAAATACAAGGTGGACAGGGAACAAAATTGTTTAAAGAGAAACATATGACACTGTAGAGGACAGCTTTTACATCATTCAACTCTCTGTTTTCATCTTACTTAAAGATCAAATTAATCTGGGATACTTGCAAAATTTTATAATTCTTTAGCTAATACTCTCCTACTCATTCAGACTTTACCTAGCAGAGCTAGAGTTTCTACAGTCACCTAAATTGTGGTTCCTTCATTCTGAGAGCAAAATATAGTTCAAGGCCCCAACCAAAAGTAAAGACGTGTTTAAAAATTTATTTGTTGGCTAGGTTTGTAATGGTTACTTATTTGAAATACAAACTAAAATAGAAGCATAGTTAGAGAACCACAGCTTCAGGCACTCACTCTGTGACAAGAGCTCAAAATCACAGAGTCTATTATGAATGAAAAAGTCACATCACTGTTTTCTGTCCTTTCCTCCTTTAAATAAGGACCAGGTGATAACAGATTCTTACAGAATATTAATTCCTAACCTTTCAGTTCCTCTTTTTCAAATATATTAACAGAGTTGTCCTAAAAATGTATTAAATATGGGCTTTAAATTGACACTTAAAACATCCTGTTACTGTGCTTCTGACTACAATATGAAACTCTAAGGAAAGAAATTAAAAAAACACCAAACTTTATCCACTAAACTTCTTTTGAGCAGAGGGAGAGACCAGGGCAGTACCAGCTCTTGACTCCACGGTCATAAGTTAGTGGTGACACTGCAATGCTTTGCCTTGCTCTGCTAACATCTGTGTCCACAGAGATGACAGCAAAAGCATTAGACTTGCTGCTAAACAGAGATCTGTGCATCTGCTTTAGCTGATATCTAGATTAGACTGGAATAGAAGAAGCAGTGTGCTTTTCCAATGCTTTTTTTTTCACAATGTTTCCTCTATCTACTCTCAGATATGTTCCTTCTCATAGAACCGAAAAACCACTTCATAACTGAGCAGTGATTCTCACATTAACTAGCTGAAAAGAAAACCTAGAATTTGCCTTCAGAAATCAGCTATTCTTATACATAATGAGGCTTTATCTACCTTTTATCTACCTTTTGTAAGCGTTGCAGTATGAGAGAGTCAGTAGAGAAGAATTCCAAACAGACAAGTACCTTCACCTAGTAAGATACTTAAGGAGAAAAGGAAAAGGAGTGTGACAATAAGCTCCACAAAGTACATGTAATGCTGACTGTTATTGATGTTGTTAAGTGTGAGGTTGACATTCCTAGCAGAATCAACAGTTACAAAAATCCATATATCTCTACCAATATCTAATACCTGTTAATATTTACCTGGTTTTGAGGAAGTTTAAATTAGACTAACTTCCTGTTTCCATGATCACCCAGGAACCCAAATGGAACAAAACAATGTGTATTCAAGACAGAAAAACATGTATGCAGGAATTCTGCAGTTCAGAGATGTCATAAAGTTCCCAGCAGCATCCAAAGTTGCTATTTTAGGAGACATTACAAAAAAAAAAAAATAACCCTCTGGAAAAAATACCCACAAGGAAGATTTTGGTTCTACCTGACATAAAGAAAAGCAGTTATTTGATGTAACCACTTATTGGCCTTTTAAAAAGGGCTATGGTCTGTGGTACCATGGTTACTGTGCATACTGGGTTTACACTGCAATCTAAATAACCTGGTTTGGGAAACACTCTCAGAAGCTGAATGTGATTTAGAAGCAATTTCAACAGGTTTGAAACTTTCATTACTTTAACTATTTCCTCTGAAGAGGAACATCAGTATTTCAGACACACAAAATTTCTTCCTTTTGCACTGAGTTAGGCAATTACTCAATCCAATAATAGCAAATGATTTTTCCCAGCTAAAAATATTGTTCAGTATAACACTGGGTTGCAGTAACTTTCATTGTTACGCATTTAGAACAAAATAAAACCTACTAGTCCATGAACTATGAAAATATATTAATTGAGAAAATTTCTTAGTAAACTTTACTAATTCATTTAGCAATAAATACTGGATTTGAGCTCCTCATTTAGAAGTTGATTTTCACATAGATCAGTTTTCCTAAAATTTATGAATACTTTACTTTTTTTCTTTCTTAAACTCCTAACTAGGTCTCTTTAGAAATGGAAATCTAGACAGATTGAAAACAGAATGAGTTTCCTAAATTTTTTGAATAGTTTACCAGTAAAATTCCTAAAAATCTTAGCTAGTTCTTTTGCAGTGCACAGTGAAATAAAATATATTTTCCTTGGCATTTGTATGTACACATCTTGAATACTGCAGGGGATTTTGATGAATGATTTAGATTAATGTTGACTGACAGATGACAACTGAGTTTCATGAAAACTCTTGACAAGTCAACATTTGGCTTTTCTCTCTGTTTTGGAGAAAACACAAATCTTTGAAATGAAGTTGTGAGGCAACCAGGTTCACATTTTCCCATTTTTTCAGTAAAGCTTACTAGACCACTTCATTTTGAAGTGGAAAACAGTCATGAGTGACATTCCTTAGGGGTCAGTATTGGGACTAGTGCTGTTTAACACCTTTGCCAGAACATGGACAGTGGGATCAAGTGCTTCCTCAGTCAGTCTGCCAACGACACCAAACCAAACCATGTGGTGCAGTCAACAAAATGGAGGGAAGGGATGGCATCCAGAGGGATCCTGAAGGCCTGAGAGGTGGGCCTGTGGGAACCTCATGAATTTCAACAAGGCCAAGTGCAAGGTCCTGTACCTGGTTGGGTGAATCACAAGCACAGACACAAGCTGGGTGGAAGAATGAGTTAAAAACAGCCCTGATGGGGGGTGGGGGGTGATGGTTTACAAGAAGTTCAACATGAGCCAACAGCGTGTGCTCACAGCCCAGAAAGCCAAATTTGTCCTGGGCTGCACCCAAAGCAGTGTGGGCAGCAGGGAAAGGGAGAGGATTCTGTTACTCTGTCCACTCTCATGAGACCCACCCAGAGTGCTGATCCAGCCCTGGGGTCCCCCACACAAGAAGGATATGGAGGCATTGGACCATGTCCAGAGAAGCTGTGGATACTCCATCCCTGGAAGTGTTCAAGGCCAGGCTAAATGGAGCTTTGAGCAGCTTGTTCTAGTAGGTGTCCCTGCCCATGAGAGGAGGGGTGGAACTAAATGGTCTCAAAGGTCTCTTCCAACTCAAACTATTGTGTGATTTCATGGTTCTGTGGATAATTTGGATAAATTAGGACAGAACTGGAATTCAAATGCAAACCACTTACAAGTCTGGTCAATATTCCAGACACCACGCTGGAGAATGAGAAGTCTCTAACACACAGACTGACTTCAGTGAAACCAGGATTTTACCATAGCAGTCACTTTCAGTACATATAAAATATTCTTTGACTCTTTTCTGAGTTTATTCTAGGAGCTTTAAATGAAATACTGGCTGTTCCTTAATTCTCCTGCACATTTTATCAGTTATTACCTTCCCACTTCAGAATTATGCTTTGTCTCCTAATTTATGCGGATTTTGACATTGCACTCTTTATTCAAAGTATTTATTCAAGCCCATTCCACACCAAAGGAAGAAAATCAAATTCCAGTACCAGTAAAAAATGTCAGACTTGGTCCTTGGCAATGGATTTAGAGATTCCTCAAGGTGAAAGATACGACTAATTTATTTTCATTACTATTTACAAGTTCATCTTACCACATTCTACTTGGAAGAAAATTCTATCTAAAATGAAAAGATGGCATACTTGATTTATAGTTTTTTGTTTTCCAGGGAATGTATGTTTCTCAAAGGCAACAAATCACTGTAGATTAAGTCAAGCACAATAACTTAGTACAAGAATAAGTTTTCAGGAAAAAATGAACTAAACCAGACAGAATGACAAAAGGTCTTGCCATAAAGTCAGACAGAGCACCACTGGGTTGACAACGTCACCCTGAAGGTAAAACACAGTCAAAAGCAGCGGGAGAGACAAGAAAGCTGATAAAATGGTAACAATGAAATACACATTTCAGGTTTATTTTTCTCATTGTCTTTAGAGTCTGGTAGGAAATTTGCATCTGTCTTCAGAGACAGTCTGTGCTATTAAATGTTTGCTGCCCTCCATGCTCAGTAAAACCAGCTAAAAAGTAAGATGCTACAAGCCGGGCATTACAGACAAGAGTCAGACTCTTGCTGTGCCTCTAGAAATATACAAGTCATATGATGCTTTTTATGTCAATTTGGGCTTATGTACCAAACCTAGCTGCAGCTCTATGTATTTTAGATAGATGATTTTAGAAAGGCATTATATTTTACAAGAGCACTTTAGCCCATTCAGCCAGATAATTAAGCACATTTTCACAGAATCACTGTTTTTAATGATACTTAATAAGAAAAAAAAAAACCCAAGCCCAGAACATCCAGTCACCACACATCATTTTATCTGCCAGTAAGTACAGTTTGGGATAAGCTTTTGATCTGTCTACTTTTACTGAAATCAATGGAAATCCCTTATTCAGAGGCATAAGTGTCTCCATGTGGCATATATTATATCATAAATAAACCTGTATTTGAGAGAAGGGGAAGATGATGGAATAATACTGTTTTTCTCAGGTCACAGATGGAGTATAATGGAGGATAAATGGGGCAGTGGAGAAAGAGAGAAATGACCAGTACACCAAATTCCCCTCTGCATAACGCAGCAATGGATTTGGCACAACGCTTTGAAGTACATTGGGTAGGATTTCTGTTTTGCTGAGGGTCCTTTATACACTGGGCTATTAATTTATTTTTCCTTGGGGAAAATGCTACAGGTACATGTCCAAGACAGCTCTATTTGCAACTCGTGGGAGAAAACAAGTCGAGGACACTGAGCTCCAATATGAAAATCACACAAACTGTTGCAACAGGGGCACACCTAACAACCTGTGTGCATTGCCCTGAGTGCATTCCCCTTTTTGGCTGCAGGTAACACATGCCTTTCTCCCTGACTAGACAGGTGTTTTTTCACTCTCAGACACTTCTAAAATACTGGCATTTATGTTAGAGATGGAGCAAAATGTGCAGCTCAGATCCAGATGTCCCTGATCCTTTGGAACAGCTTAGATAAACAGGATAAACAATTCCAAGATGCAGCATTTGCTTATTTTTAACTCTATTCACAGCATCTGGCTCTGTCACTGAACAGAACAAAACCAGATATTTGATAGCACAGTGCTTAGTTTTACAAAGTACTGCAGTGCTATTTACTAAGACAACATGATAGTTATTTACATTGTGAAGACAATAGATCTTTAACATTTTTGATATCTGACTAGAAATCTGTAGAAAACAACAAAAAAACCCCAAACAATTAAGAGAAAATAGGGTTTTTTTCTCTGCATCTTTCACATGTAAAGCAGTCCTATTATTCCGCTGTCCCCAGTGGTAACTCTACAAGGTTTCATTTGAACATAATACTTCTTTAAAATCTGAAATACTGCAGTCTGGTGATTTCAAAGACACGTTACATACCAGGGAGGTTCAGACACTAGCGTAAGCGTCTGTGTGACTGTGAGAAGCAAAATCCTCTGACTCAAGGACCATCTCAAACATGCATAGCTGAAAATCTATGCAGACAGAAAGAGCACTGAAAACAGAGGTGAAACCAAAACCTTACGTCATGACCAGTGTCTCATCTCCAGGTTCACTAAGTAGTCCATCTACAAAGACAGAAGTGCTGGTAAAATTATGTGTGCTCCACGTCTGGCCTTCATCTATGCTGAACCTGTAAAAAAGCAGAAAAGGCTTTAATTTATAAGTATTGGTATACAAAGCAGAATGCACTTTAAAAAATCCCCTCACTACTAAAGCTTAGGATTTTTGATCACAAAATACAGTATGCCTAGATATGCCTAGACAGTGCAGGATATTAATGTGATCTTCTCATCAGCAACTTATCCAGGGATTCATATCTTTATGAGAAGGTGGAATAATTTTTCCACAACAATAACATTTCTCAGACTGATTAAAAACTGAGCTCTGCCAACAAACTATGTTACTACCTTGAAGATTCAAAAGCAAGTTAATTCACATTTCATTCTTTCTAGTAGCCTCTGAGCTATAGACCTGTTAAGCAGAGGCCAGTGAAATGTGAGAGGCCAACTGCTAAAACTGGGAGGTGTACTAACTCCAGGCACCAGTATGAGGATGGCCTTTCGTGGCTGCTACCATCCACTTAAACATGTGCAAAAGATACTGATGAATCAGCAAAACATACTTCAAAACATACTTCAAATGTGCATCCAAAACTTTTAAGTCCAAGTCTTTTTTTTTGTGTACATGTCCTCCAGGTCTTTTGGACAGTAGGATAATGATGGCTTTCAGTCCAGATAACCAGGTACAGAGCCTAGTTCCTACTCATGTATATAACACAATTCTGCAAAAATGAGCCAATTCACAGGTGATAAAGATGTCTTACAGGTTTTTTACACTGAAGATTATAGTTATGTGTGCCATTACACAAGATTATCATGTTTGGCTGCACTATCAAGCAGCCTAAAACTTGATCTTTTATAACAAGATGCTTTGCAACAAACCTACCCTGCCAAACAGGCCAAGAAGGCCATTTGCTGTGTTGTCACCATATGAGAAGATCAATGCACACTTCAGTTAATTTGTGCATGGATATCTCAGGTGAGCTGTGATTCGGGCACACCAAATTACAGAGCATAAGCATGAATAAGTCCATTGCCTGTTGGCTCCCAAACTCTACATTAAATTGCTATTGCCAGAGAATCTCAGGGCTATTCTCCAATTTCCCTGTGGCCCTTGGAGAGGACAGAGACTTTCACAGTATCAATGAACTCTCCTGACTGCACATCTAAGCCATGTATGCAGCACAGGCTGAGCATCACTGACATGTACTGCTGCCACCAGCCAGTAGTAGATAGACAATTATGCTGAACACAGCTCCTACTGTAGTGTTCCAGAAAAGTCTTTTAAGGAAAAAATGCCTACACTGATGCAGGGAAATGTTATTATAATTAATGCACAATGCCACGGTACCTTCAGTACCATGAAGTGATCTTAAAGTAAACATCCAACTGCATTTTGTTGACTCAATGAATGTTAAATTAAGCTGACTCCACCTGCATTTCATACATGATCACATTGAAATGCTTATCTTAAACTCTGAACTTTGAGGTCTTGAATACACAACAGCTCTACTCTAATTGACTGTAGAATTACTTGAGTATTTTCAGAGGGATAGAGGTATCTTTGATAGCCACAATAACTCCGCCATGGTCCAAGTACAAGATGTGGTGCTCTTCTTCAAAGACCTACAAGTCAGACAAAAAAAAAGCCAGCTAAGCAAATGTACAAAACAGCTGAAATAAAATGAACAAGCAAACAAGAATTAAGAGACTTATGTTTTATAATATCCACACTTCAAACTGAAAAGAACATAAAAGTCAGGTTAACTCTTATAGTTCTCCCAGCTGTAAAAGAAAATAAAGTTAAGCAGGTGAATCAGAAAATGTTCAGGTTCAAATCACAGTCAGATTAAACTGCCTGAAGTGATTTTAGCCCAAGCTTATCTTTCTCATAGTATGCATTCTGCATTCCTTCCTCTTATATATCACCATGTGACCCATCACCTTACTTTGGTGTTTGCTGTGTTCTATGCATCCTGCAGAATAAAAGGCTTTGTAGTCTAATTCTAAGGAAAAAAAAGGAAAAGTACTGCTATCTGTGACTTTCTCACATATTGTCCAGAACCTACAGAATGTGAAATAATTGGTGCAAGCATGTTTTCCACTTTTCTAGTGTCAGTGAGTCTAAGTTCCAATACTGTGTGATGTCCCATGGAGGCAACTGTGAGTTTGGAATCAAGACACATGTAATATTGATTTAATGGTATAAAGGATTAAAAACTTCATAAACTATTTAAATTCCTTTTCTAGAGGTTATCAGCAGTGCTAAAATAAAAGCACAGGTATCTTTCCTGTTTTACATCTAAAATCTGTTTTAAGACAGGATTTACTTATGTTATTAACCTGTGAAAGTTCATTTAACACAAGACCAAGTGATACGTGAGAATTATAGGCACTTAGCATTTATAGACAAATATACAGTCTCCTGTATGCTTTGACAAAGCAAAGGTGAAAACTATAAAGGTTAGCTTTATTTTGCCTTGTAAATGAAAAAATACTGACAAAACTAATTTTTTTTTTTTGGCAAAACTAAATGCTACTCAGCAAGACTGAACCAGAGCTGGGGTGAAAGCATCTTACAGCACACTCACACTCAAAAATAGCAAGCATTTAATTTGGGTTGAGAATTCAGTCTCCCTCTCATCTAGTAAGAACATATTTTATGGGAATCCTAGGGCCTTGAGTGCCTGATCAGTTTTTCAGTGTTGCCAATTTACAGGCAAAACCCTGATACGAGGCATTTATAGTCTGATCTACTCATTCACCCAGCTGCATATTTTAGAAGAGAATTCAGTAAAGGACAGACATTAATTTTAGATGCACTTCAAAAGGATGAGATCAGCTGGAGTCAGATAAGCAAGCAGAGTTTTCATCCTCCTCTAAACTTTGTTTGAACTTCCCCTCAAACCAAAATGCAACAGTATGTGCTGGGACACCAAGTCTCCCATAGCTTCACCACTGAAGATAAAGGAAGCTGATATCTGCACCACTTAATACAAATCAGCCTTTCCCAGAGAAGCACCATGGTAGGTCCTCACAAACCATTTTAATAATCCTGCTTTAGAACACTATAAAGCACAGAGGACATATTTCAGGCATATTAATGCTGTTGTTATATCTTGCTCTTCTTGCACACACTTCAAAATTTTATAAACAAATTGTATGAAAGCCTTATGAAAACAATTCTTCATCTTCAATAGATTGAAAAGAATGAACATTTTAATGATGTTTGTTACAAAAGTAAATATTTATCTCTACTTTCTGGAAACAAAACAAAGATAAACAGTTTGCAAAGGATCAAGGTGGTCCCAGTGTAAGAGATGAAGTTCAGACCTAGGAAGATGAGATACATGAGTTCACAGCAGGCCACCAATTCTGATAAACATCTCTCCACCAACTAAAGCAAGTAATAAATCTATTCTGATCCTTACTAGTAGCCAGCCACTAGAGAACAAGATTTTTATAAGCTATTCCTGTAATTTTGTGTGCATGTTTTGTGCTTTATAAACACAATGTCAGATTCTATTCTATCCTCTTCCTACATCTGTCCCAACAACTTCAGCAGCTATCTCAGGTCAGAATATCTGTTGGAAGAAATTGGGGCAGCTCCATGAAATCAGTGAGAGCATATTCAAGTGGTACTAGAGAAATATGTGCCATACAATATTACTTCACAATACAGAAGTTGCAAAAATAAACAAAAATTCCTGAGATTACTTTTTTCTTTCATCAAGTGATATCCATTACTAAATTCAAATCTGGAAACAGAAGCTTTTCTACACAGAATGAGCCAGCTGGACCTTCTCAGGATTGAGAGGCTGGAATTGCATCCTTTTTTGTTCTGATTAGAAGTGTTAACATCCATCTCCTAAGATGCCTGCAGAAAAACATGTATTCTCACTTAACTGAAGATTTTTCAAGTTGCTTTGATACACAAGGATTTGACACAGATAAATAATATTCCAAGAAAAAAAAAAACCATCAGACTAAAGCTCCAGAGATCTAGATTTAGTTCCTAGATATCCAAAAGGCTTTCTGTGTAACTCATTAGCTAAACTGAACATTTTGTTGCTGCAAGAGCTACTCTGGTAGCGGATCAAATGTGAAAGCTTTATTGTTGCTGACTTTCCTTTTATTTATGGATTTTTTTTGAAAGTCAGACCTTTCTCTTGCTCTTAGCTGTATAAATATTTTGCTGTATTTTAAGTACAACATCATAACAGACACTGTCGAAATAACAATGGCAGCCAGAATTGTGAACAGAAATCAGTATTAAAAAATACAAAAACATTCATATGTATACATAAGCTAATCTTTAGCACTTGACAGAGTATCCTAATATTTCACGTTCATTAACACATTTTATTATATTGTTTTCCTGGTATAATAGACAGAGAAATCTTTCTTAGGCTACATCTTCATGGTCCACTTGGCACTTAAGTTAATGGTTGGACTTAGTGATCTTAAGTATGATTCTCCAGTTCTAAGCCCACATACTTCATGATAATGTCAAGGTGAGATTCCTTTCTTCTACAGCCCAGTTCATGGCACAGATGTTTAAGCTACTTGCCAATCAGCTCCTAAAGCACTGCTATTTACAGTGCAATGTTGTACAGTAAATAGCCACAATTTTCAGTTTTCCTCAAACAAAGAACGATGGTTTCAAGGCAGACCAACAAGCAGCTCAGCTATGCAACAGAAAGGTAGAAAAACAACTGGAACCAGCACAAGTGATATTGTGGTTATTTATAATAAAAATTCTTGGTTTTGCTATTTGTGTGAGCTGGCACAGGCAGGATGCAGGAACAACCACAATACCACAGATGAAATGCAATAATAAATTTATTCTCATTACCTGGCCAACCAGGGGAGCCCTGAAACAGCACCTGGGCAGGGGAGGGGACACAGCTGGGGATGCAGACACTGCAGAGCTCAGTCCATGCCAGAGGATCACCCTAGTGTATTGCAGGGCTTTGCACAGGCATAATTTACCACTCTGCTTTGGTCTTTGCAGGGATCTCCTTGCAGCAGCAGCGCAGGGATCTCAAGCATGTTTGATACTGTGCCTCTATCACAGGCCTGTGTTATCTAAACACAGATGTTTGACTTGTTCAACACAGAAGGCCAAAAAATTTCTAGTATGCACATGGGTTTTGACACCTGAAGTGCACATCACTTGATTGTGTTTACAGTTCTCCTCACCAACCTTCTGATCTTTGCCAAACATTTCCTTTATCACAAGGATTTACCTAATTTCAAAACCTCTTATTTAGGCATTCATTTCTATCTGTGAATGCTGGCTGTGTTTATAGGTAAGTCTTCTTGAACCTTTATATGACCACATCAAATGCAAGCTATGGAAGGTCTGATGCTGTCTTAGAGCACACTGTTGAATTACAGGATCTTTGATTTTCCCCACAGTCTTATAATCTGCAGTCCTATGAACCAATACTACTATTATTTCAAGAAAGTTTTAATTGATTCCTTGCACTACATTTTCCCCTAAGTATTTTATGTTTGCTTTTCCTCATTCTCTGTCTCCATATGCAAGCACAGACTGCTGCTCTTCTCTGTAAACAGCTCAGAAACATCATGTGAGCTTGTGAGAAAGGTGCCAGGCCCTCATTAATGACAACCACAAAGTCTCCAAGGCAGAGACTTAAACTCAGACAAAGTGTTGTGCCAAAGCACAGGATTTCACCAACTCACAAGACCTGCAATTTACTGAATTATCTAAATTCCTGTATCACCTGACTGAAGCCTTCTCTTTTGTTGTACGAACTCCAGCAGAGAAAGAAAGTTTGCTGCTGTCCACTGGAAGAATTATTTAATTGTGAACAGTGAGACCATAAAATACATAAAACAATCTACAGTTTCATTCTGATTACAAATATTAGAATTGAGTAAGCTCTTTCAAGGGCTTCATAGGAGTTTTAATCAAAGTTAACAATGTTGTTTGCCATTTTGACTGTAACAATGAGGGATCAGTTTGTGGTTGATTTTACATCATAATTAGGCACCTTAGGGTAAAATTGCAACAAGTATCATTTACCTGTGTGTCTCTACAAATAAAAATCACTGAAAACATAAATTTGATCTCATTCCTCTTTTCTTCTTATTCTTCACCCCAGAAAAACCAGAAAACTTTGGCAAATGCTGACAAGAAATTATGAGAATTCTCTAAGTATTAAACTACACAGTACCCACTTTAAATCCTGGCAGGCTTTTGTATTTAAACACCTATTTATTTTATGATAGATTTCAAGAAGGAATTTGGTATAAAATTTTATCTTTTAAACATCAAAGGACATTATCATTACAAAAATAACCCATTTCTTTTTTAAAGTACTCTGTGGAGTACTAATGGCACCCTACCATAGCAATATAAGAAACTGTCTGTATTTTTCTCTTTTAACCTCAAATTCCCCAAGCTCAACAACTCTACTGAAAACATGTTCACACTTAATGGTTCTAAGAAAATAACAAAATTTGATTTCAGCTGAACACTACAACACTATTTTAACTGAAATTAAATTATTTCTTGGAAATACTTTGCTCCTTTGAGGGTGCTTTATTTTTTTTTATGCTTGATATATAAGTAAAATCTATATGATATTGTGTATTGTTGAAATATACATATATAGAGAAATAAAATATTCCTAAGCTGAGTGTATTGCATTTGCACAGCAAAGTTTTGGTAGCAGGTTAGTCTACCAGGGTGGCCTCTTTGAGACACTTTTAGAGAAGCTTTCTCACATCCTACAGCCAACACCAGCCAGCTTCAAGGCAGACACACCACTGGTCAAGCTTGAGTCAATCAGTGAAGCAGTAGCACCTTTGGGATTGTGTATTTAAGAAGTGCACAGCAGTAACTACAGCAGGAGTGAAGAGCTGAATATGAGAGAGGAACATCCCTGCAGACACCAAGGTCAGTGCAGGAGGGGCAGGAGGTGCTCCAGGTGCTGGTGCAGATTCCCTGCAGCCCCCAGGGCAGCCCATGGTGAGGCAGCTGTGCCCCTGCAGCCCATGGAGGCCCAGGATGGAGCAGAAATTCACCTGCAGCTCCTGGAGGACCCCACACTGGAGCAGGTGGGTGCCTGAAGGAGGCTGTGACTCCACATGAAGCTGATGTTGGAGCAGGTTTGCTGGTAGGACTTGTGATCCCACAGGGAACCCACGCTGGAGCAGCCTGCTCCTGATGGGCTGCAACTCATGGCAAGTACCCACTCTGGAGAACTTATGGGGAACTACAGCCCATGGAAAGGACTCATGTTGGAGAAGTTCATTGAAAGTTGTCTCCTGTGGGAGGGACCCCACATTGGAGCAGGGGAAGAATGTGAGGAGTCCTCCCTGTGAGGAGGAAAGAGCAGCAGTGATCCGTGTGTTGAACTGACCACAGCCCCATTCCATACCACCCTGTGTGGCTCAGGGTGAGGAGGTTGAGAATTAGTGATTAAAGCTGAGACCATGACGAAGGGAGAGATAGGGTGAAGGTGTTGTAAGATTTGGGTTTATTTTTCACTCTATTATTAATTTACAATCAAATAAATATCTCCCAAGTTGGGTCTGTTTTGCCCATGATGGTAATTGGTGACCAGATCCTCTCTGTCCTTATCTCAACCCAGGAGCTTTTTGTTATATTCCCCCTCCCCCAGCCAGCTGAGAAGAGCAGTGAGAGAGAGAGATTGGTGGGCACCTGGCATCAAGGCAGGGCAAACCCAGGACAGAGACTGAGCGGTTTGGGAAACAGTACATGGGAAAGGTAAAGTGCTTTAACTGACAGTAGTCAGTGGAAGAAAAAGCCATCCAAAATTCAATTAGCAGTACGATATCACAGTTCTCTTTTTAATACTTTGGTATTTGTAGCTCCTGAATTTATTAAATCATGCCAAAAGACTTTAAAAAATCGATTATTTTTTGAAAATCTCTTTTCACTGTCTCAGTTTCACTGAAGAAAAAATTTATGTTTCACTAACAGCTTTCAGACTAAGAAGCAGAAGAATTTTTGCCCTCATAGCCAAGCCATGTCTTTTAACTCAGAATGTTTGCACTGCAAGATCTAATCCAAGTCCACTTCAACATTAACATAGGAAGATTACTAAAATTATTAAAAACATAAACAGACACTGTTTTTTGCATAAGATACTTATCTTTAAAGAGACCAAAATATTTGAACTTCAGCAGAACCTACAGCCTGATCAATTTGAGTCATAGAAAATCACCTTCTTAATCTCTTAGTTTCGAAGAAAACTGGAGACAATAATACCACCTCATTCAAAAGAATATCTAAAGATTAGTTAAGCATTACATAATTCATCACATTTGGTACATTAAAATTATTTCCAGGTTCCTTTGATGATTTATGCTTCCTACCTGGCGCCACGTGTTCCCACAGTCAGATGTTATGTACATCTCTTCTTTATACTCAACCAGCTGGGACCCCAGGTTACCTGTCACAAAAGAAGAGAAAACAAGGGTTTTTCACGTGAGCAAGAGAAATTGGACCTAGTCCTCATGCCAGTCTGAGTAAGAAGTTGCCACATCAGAGCAAGAACTAAAGACAGTTGAACAGGATTACTTCATTTCTGGTAGAGCCAGCAAAATCCTTTAAAAACACATATGTACAATTTCAAAGTCTTCCTTTCCATTGCTAGGTTGTCCAAAGGTGGAAGAAATGAGGCTTGGTTCTAACACCAAAGTGCAGAAGTCAGACCAACATTTTGGTTTTGTGACTGCATGCTGAAAAACTATTATGAAACAACATGTATTTAAGATCTAACTATGAAACATCCATAAAGTCAGAAGCTTTAACCTTAATCATATTCTATAAAGTTATTCAATATATTGAACTCAAACTGTTAAAATGAAATATTTTATGTTTAAGACTTGATGAAGTGGTAGCTAGACTAGAATCTGGTGAAATATGCAACATGAAAAGAGGGGACAGGGATTTTGAAAAAGAGTAAATACAAAAGAATTGAAAGCAGATTAACCAGAAAGTAACTGAATATTTTGACAAATAGCACTGAGGAGAATTTGGGTTCCTAAAAGTTACCAGAAGTGTAAAACTTGGGGAAGATGATCGCAGATGCAGTCCCAAATACAGAGACCTGTCTTTTAACAAGCACTATTTCAAATAGAAAATTATTAAACTGCCAGGCAATTTAGTGTTTTAGGGGAGAATCACTTATGGCACAATATTCCTTGTAAATTATATCCTCCTGAGGATTTTGACTAAAATATATGGTTTGCATGTCTTCACAGCAGAAATAAGATGAAAATTATCAGATCCTCTTAAGCAAAGAGATAATGAAAGAAAACACTTGAGATTAAAATAACACTAGGAAATTTCACTTGTGCATTCTATAGCTGGTTTTTAACCACTAAACCAGATCTGTTTATGCAGAGTGTGCTTACAGGTGCTGAAAGGTTCCCAAGAGGAACAGCAGCACCCACTGCCCAAAACACACACTCTGTTTAGACCATCAAGATTATGTGTGCTCCAGTCTAGTAGGATAATTCTATATCATTTAACCCTAAATATACCCTGGACAGGATTGGAATATTTATATTGAATCAGGGAATTTATAGGAGTCAGTTAATTCCTTTAAAATGCATCTAACAGTTCAGAAGATGCCACTTCCATTCTTGGGTTTTTCTTGGGTTTTCATCTTTCCAACAGACTGCACACTCATTAATCAGATAATTCAGCACAGATTTAGTTGGTCATAGAATCACAGAGTATGTTGACTTGGAAGGGACCCGTCAAGATCATTGAATCCAGCTCCTGGTCCTGCCCAGGACACCCCAAGAATCACACCATGTGCCTGAGAGCATTGTCCAAAAGCTTCATGAACTCAGGCAGGCTTGGTGCTGTGACCCTTTCCCTGGGGAGCCTATTCCAAAGCTCAATCACCCTCTGGGTGAAAAACCTTTTCCTGATATCTAACCTACACTTTTCAAGAATATAACCAAATGAAATAGTTACAAAAGGAAAGCTTCACACATTAATTCAGTTATATTTTCTCTCCAAATACAGCTTTAAGATTAATCTGATCACTAGAAGGAGATATGAATGAGAAATCACCTTCTCAGGGCTGAAGGAAGGGAAGGAAGATTTGATTAACTGTGTTTAAAAAATACATTTCTTTTGCTATTTTTACTTTCCTCTGTTATACTGTTCACTGCTATATCACCTGCAAATGGGTATATTCTTGTACTTCTGCAGTTAATCACAGTATGTTTTCACAGCTGGAAGCAGAAATATTTGCTTGCTAGAATCTAACATACTGCTGTCAGTCTACACTCTTCTTTACACAGATAACTTTAATGGATGCAGTGTTAGTTTTGCTCCTGAATAAATGCTGTTTATTCTACCTCATTTTACCACTTACTGAATTCTACTTGCATGAGTAGGTTATTTTGAGCATTGCTAGGGATCTGCACTTCAAAGAATTCAGCAGTAAATTGCCTTGCTAATGGAAAATTAGTCTGTAAACTAAACAGCATCTACTTTTGCTTCATTAAAAAGCCTTTTCTATCCAGCTGATTTAGTAATGATACTTGCAACAGGGTTGTAATTGCAGCTCTGTTAAAAGACAGACATGATTTCTCCTAGTTCTGATTCCACCTTTATTGTCTATTCTTGGTAAAAGAGCAAAAGGAGTTAATGGGCTCAGTTATAATTCCAGAGACTTTTTGTCCTGCCTCAAAAACAACTGATGCCAACAGGAACAGAATCTGGGACACTTTTTTGGTAAAAAGGACTTCAGTGACATTTGACCTTTGAAAACAGTCCATCCATGGGCAGAGGGTGGAAGCATGCACGACCTGCTGATTGCTGACACAATATTTGTGTCATTAATGAAGGTTGTAATTTTCATTACTTCCAGATTTGTTGGGACACACAGTTACATGACATAATTCTGCAAACTTTGTAAAATAAAGTCTTCAAACAAAAACAAAAACAAAAACAACAAAAAACCTAAAAACAAACAAAAAACACAACACCTTTCTGTAAGGAAGAATAAAACTTCTCAGTGCAGTTGGAGTTTGCTCTGTGGGTACTGCAGACCATAGCTTGCTGAAAAAGAGTGTCAGTGGATTCAGAAAGAAAAAGTAGAAGAGGCCAAAAGAAGGAAGTTGCAGCACCAAGAGACACAGGCAGGCTCCTGCAAAGTGCAGTGGGAAGCAGCCATGCAGCCAAATCTGAGATGCCATAGACAGAAGGAAATTTCCACAGGAACACACAATGTTGCATAAGTTTCATAAACCACAGAAAAGTTACTCTGAAAGCTGTTAGCCTGAAAAAGTAGAACTGGAATAAAACCAAGTCCTTCAAAGATCTAAGTGAACTCCCCCCCTTTTACTAGCAAACCTTTCTATTTAACATGTGTGACACAAGAGTTGTGAGTTTTCTATAGTTAAAAAGTTACATTGTTTTAACTTTATTTTTCAATATGCTAATAAAAAAATAACTTCAAAGATTTGGAGCATTTTATTCTTTTTGAGATTTAAAATAAAGAGCATAATTTTAGTCTCTAGCTACCTTGCAGAGTGTTTTGTTACTGGATAAGCCAGCTAACTTAACACTGCGTGTAATGGCACCCCATAAACCCCTTTACAACAGCTCTAATTCACATCAAATGAAATGCAAAAAATCCTGACATTAATAACACTGCAAACAAACAACTGCAAAGCCACTGCAGCATTCAAAGCAGAACTGAGGAATTCTGAACCTTTCCATGACATATCTGAGGAGAAATATAAAGTATATTTGTGGTAAGTATGGCAGCCAATAACATGTGATCACAGCTGACATGGTGATCACGAGAAGGTGAGAAAACAACAATTATGCTCAGCCCAAGACTGGAAGTCAGCAATGTTTAGGTACTATTCCCACCATGTGCTAAGTGTTTGGACTGTACCACAGCCCCCAAATATCAGTGTGCTACTTTGCCTGGTGGGCCATACCAAAATCTGTGCTTCTTATTACAGCTGTAAATATCTGCAGTAACTCCTCAGGTGGGCCATTACAGCACAGAAACTTTTCTATCATTTTAGTGGGTCTGTGTTAGATCTCATAATCCATCTGGGGGAACAAGTAAATGTAATCTAATAAACTGCAGGCAACTCGGGTTCATACTGAAAAAGTTACTGCAACTGGAATGGGCAATCAGCTGCAGCCATGAGCTGTTTTGGGCTGTGGTGGAGTTAATTTTCTTCACATCACCTGGTACAGGGCTGTGTTATGGACTTGTACTCAAAAGGGTGTTGATGACAATACAAAGATGTTTTCAATAGTACTGGGCAGTGCTTACACAGATTCAAGGCCTTTTCTGCTCCTCACTCACCCATTTCAGTGAGGAAGTGGGAGGTACACAAGGAATTGGAAATGGGCACAGCCAGGACACTGACCCCAGCTGACCTGGGGATATTCCAGACCATATGTCATCATGTTCAGCAATAAACTGGGGGAGAGGTTGGTGCAGGGCCATTGCTCAGGGACAGGCTGAGCACCACGTGGTTTGAGGTGAGAAACTGTTTCCATTTGCATGGCTTCTCCTTCTTGGGTTTCATTTCTATCTGTCCTTTTTAATTTCATTACAATTTATTATTATTA
>WEIU01022775.1:7328-49238 GCA_013389925.1 Aegithalos caudatus | reverse complement strand
TATTTTTATTAAATTTCAGTTATTAAGCTGCTCTTATGTCAACCCATGACTATCCTCATTTTTACCGTCCCATTTCTCTTCCCCCATCCTCTTGGAGGGGAAGTGAGACAGGAGCTGTGTGATGCTTAGTTGTTGGCTGGACTTAAACCATGCCAAAGCTGTATTAGCCACAGCCACAAATGGTGTCACATTCTAATATGACTTCTGATCCAGTACCCTAAAAACTCCTCTGACACGACACAGAGTGTTTGCCATCCAGTTTAATGAAATTTTGTTTGTAATACAGAAATTTCCAAAGTTTGTCTTAAAATATGTTTTATTCTTTTCGTAAGTAAATGACTCATGTGTCTTCTCCAGTGCCTGGGGGATGACATACACCTGAGCTGTCCTTAAACATTCTCCCAAAGGCTTTTGCCACCAACACAGCCAGGATACTGTGCTAGATGGACTGGGCCTGAGTCAGTTTTGCTCTGCTGTTATGTTCTGACACTGCTTCTATACAGGAAGCAAAAGGAAACATTTTGGCCTGCATTTTTCAGTTTTTTATTAAAACCACTGATTTTTCATTTCCATTACTTGCATTCTTAGAAACTTTTTCAAACTGTGTTTTGGGATACATGAAA
This sequence comes from Aegithalos caudatus, assembly GCA_013389925.1. NCBI lineage: Eukaryota > Metazoa > Chordata > Aves > Passeriformes > Aegithalidae > Aegithalos > Aegithalos caudatus. The sequence goes on along the minus strand of WEIU01022775.1, from coordinate 48,615 downwards.
TCTTCTTTTACTTTTTCACTTGTTCTGAGTAAAAGCTGATTTTCAGGAACTGCATAAAATCATGTGTTCTGTCCTTGCAGACGTGACAGTACCAAAATCTAGAATACAGAGGCACTGACTACTGTTCAACATAGCTCTTCAAGCTTTCTGTAACTCTGCACATGACAATTTAGCAGATGGTAGCACAGGGATGTGAAAGAAAGCAATGCTTTTAAGTGATGTCTGGTGGCCAGCAAGGTTCTCTGTGAGGTGGTATAGCTGTGACAAACAGAGCCCTCAATACAGATCTCAAGAGTTGAGCATTTTGGTAGGTTCTTACTGGATCACAAAAACTATGGAAGATTACTTCATTCAAAATTTACCACCAATTTACATGTTTTAAATGCTAGTTATCGCTGTGTTTACCCATATTTTTATATGTGACTTTGGAGATGTTTACAGTAAGATGAAATAATCCCCATATGCAACGCTTAGATAATCCTTCTAATATGGAAAATCTTTTCCAGTCATTTAAATTTAGCATACAGGCAGACACCTACTCCAAAAAAGAGAGATGTGCCTTGCCTGGATTACTGGTAATTAATACAGTTGTAAGATGCCTTCAGGCCATGCACAATAAGTTAAAATTTCATGGTTTGCAATCTTGTAGTCACAGTAGAGAACAAACATACAGCCAATTTGTATTTAAATCTCCCAGACACAGTTTTGCCAGTTTTGCCTGGCAAGCTAAAGATATGTTGAGATGAGGGAGTGGGGAATCAGAGTTGAGGCATGTTACAAAAATTTAAAGGAATTTCGGGATCTTCACTCCAAAATGTAGTAGAAAATGCGCAGTCATGTCCATGTTCCCTTATCCTTTTTTTTATAGAGGCATCCTAGTATGCTAGTTCTGTGAAAAATGATAGAAATTCATCACAATGTATGCAATTATATTTGGCCCTGATATGACAAAAAGTAAACAGAACTTTTCCAGCACTTACTCAATTTGTGTGAATGTGCAGAATTTACTGCTTGCTTGATTTGCCATCTGGATTGGAAGTTATGTAGGCAATTATTGTAAACTAGCACCTGAAAAAGCTACACTTCTCTAAACATTTTTCATAGAAAAGCCCTTAGCAAGTTTATAGTAAAAATTTACACATCAATTGACACACATTTCATAGCTGATGCTGTGAGAAATAGAAGTTGTTGCCAAGATTAAAATGCACAAAAATCAAATATAAATGCAAAATCCTATTGCACTTCTTAAAGAGAGCAAAACAGTTATTTAAAATACTACTTCTGTATGCAGCTAAAAATTTAATATTCTGTCTGAACAATTTATATATAGACATAAGCTAAAAATATGCATTCCTGAGAACTGTTTATGCAAGTTTAACAGAGTGGGATTTTTTTTATTTGTAAATATGAGTTTAAAAAGAGGCAATTTTAACATCCTATTCAAGATGTTAAATTTTCCCAGTTCTCTATTTGTTAATGCAGTCCACCATTTAATTAGTCCTTTTTAAAAATTAAAACAATATTCAGTAGTCTCTGATCTCTGATTTTTCCAGAATTTTCCATATCAAAACTGTACTTAACTCACAGAATAGCTTTTCCATTACCACTAGCAGCTGTGTTGTCTAAGATTCCTAGAAAGAAGCCCAAATCCACTTTTTAAAGGTTTTGTTTTCTTCTTTTTGATCAATAGGGTTCTTATGCTTAGAAACCATATTTCCAGTTCTTTTCCACTTATCCACTTGCTTGTATCACTTGTTTCTAACCCATGGTTACATTTCCAGGACAAAAAAAATACTATTCTTTATTGTCCTTTAGTTTTTCAGCTAATGGGAGTTTTCTTGCAAATATTCTCTATTTTCATCAACTGCCAAAGAGGCCTTCTTAGCACCTGCTCACTGGTCCTGAAAATTGATTATCAGAAATGTACACAGTTGTATTAGTAATGTCACACTGTACAGTATTTTGCCAGAGTATTAATATTTCCCTCTCTCTGTTGGCAATTATTTACCTATTTTACCCTGAGAACAATTTTGCTTTTTTACAGCACAAAGGCACTGATGATTCCTAGACATGCTGTGATCACCTGACATTCATGGATTTTTTCATCTTCAGTCATTTCCAGAAAATGTGCTCTCCCCTAATCTAACAGTAAAATTCCAATAGTGTATGATGTGGCCCAAATAACCTGATTCCTGGATGTACTCAGAACCTAATACTTATGTTGATTTGTATAGGATTATCAGTTTCAAGGATCAGGCCAAAGGAAATTCAAGCTCACTCTATGTAAAGCATTTCTGATAAGAAGTGTAAGTTTACAAGGGTATCAGGTTTGCCAGATAAGACTGAACACATGCTCTGAATCCAGATGACCTGGGCATCCAAATAATGTAAATGCAAGTCAAAACCAGAGTTGATTCAGGTAATCTTTTGGCAAGAGGATGCAGTTGCTCTACAGTATTTCTAAGGCTTCAGAATAGGTGTCTTTGCTCTGTTTTCAGCTACAGAAGCTTTTCTTCTACCAGAAAAAGGACACACTGCACTTTCTTGGCCAAATTTTTCCCACTTTCACTCCACCCCTCCCAGCTTTTTAGGTAACTAAAAGCAAGGTGGCTTGCAACTGAGCAAGACAATACTGGTTGCTCCACAAGTCAAATTTAACATATTAGTTCAGTTCTTCATTATAACAGGATGGAATCAAAACCACTCCCTCCTGATCATGTTGATAAAAGCTGTTGACAAGTTCTCTAACTGGCAGAGTAAGACAATGTCACAGTGATAAAATGTCACCTCATTCTCAAAAAGAATTAAAGACCAAATACACTTCTACAACCTGCCCTCTCTAATGATGTCTCAGAGAACAGTGCATTTAAGAAACATCTACAAACCCCAGCAAAAGAAAACAACCCAACATCTCAACAAATATCTATTCAACACATCAGAGTATAGTGCAAAGAGAAAGAAAAATGAAATAGGAATAATGGAATAATCTTGGCTTCATTTGCTACTGGGAGGAATTAAAGCAGGATATGATGAGGCTAAAATTAAGAATCTATATTTTGAGAGCTTTCATGAAAAAAGAAGACATTTTAAATGGAAAATATTTTTTGAAACATATGAATTCATAAAGTTTGACCTGAACACTTATTAGGAATTTATCTACAAGACCACTGCATAAATTCTTAGTCTCATTTTTACCAATAAAAACAAAGCAGCATTTCACCAGATAGGTCTGTCTCCAGTAAAATACTTTAAATCCCTTTACATTACAGAAAAACTTGAAGTCTTCAGTTATACTGAAGACTACCAGTACTGGTAGTTGTCATTCTCCTTAAACACCAAATATTCTCACCTTGACATTCTCAGGAAACTTTCAACTTAGTAAGATGTTTGTCAGAGACAAAACAGTGTAAGATAAAGTAGAAGTCATTATTCATTAAAAACAGTTACACTTTTATGAAAAGAGAAGCCTACATATGTGCATTTCACCTAAACATTATCCATAACATAATAATAAAATAACAAAGTTTAAAAGTATGTAGAATCCTTAACATTTAGACAATTTTGAAACAAAGAAGCAGAAGATTAAATAAAATGAATAGATGGGTACAAAGATACAAAGGAAAACTGAGTTATGTGAATATTTTTCTTGATGAGTGCTCAACATTGCAATGGAATTTCATTTATTAAATTCCACTTCATAGAGACATGACTCCATATGTAAGTTATAATGGAGAAGCCACAACCAGCATTGTTTCCAACTAAGTGACACATTTGCCTCTTTCAATTCATCTCTCTTTAGGCAGAATAGAATTAAAAAAAAATTAAAAAGACAAATTATCTGTATCCAGCTTAAAGAACAAGGGCTTGATCACTGTTTCCATCAGTTTTTCTGGGTTATTCATGATGCTGGAGGGCCTACACATATCTTCCAGAGAAAAAGAATACAGGACATGTTCTTCAGCCACCATCACACCTCCACAGCACTCTAATGGGGAAGGAGGTGCTGCACAGCAGAGCAGAGCATGATGTACCCAGGTGACTGATATAGATCTGTCTGAGAAGACACAACTCTGAGCCTTCCATTAACTTATATTAAATTGTTTGATCAAAAGATTACATAAATGATTATTCTGCAAGAAAGCCTTACTTTGGCATTGTTTGTAGCACGGTATTCTTATAAATCCAAAGACTAGATCTACAAAGAACCCCTGCCACATTTCAGGTCTTAAAAAGTAATGTCATGCACTTACCTGCCCCCATTATGAGCCCTGGTGCAGTGTCCTTGGTGTGCACTGTGCCTGACACATAGGGATTGTCTGCCCACCGGAGATGGAGGTGAAGGTAACAATCAGGCTTGGGGGGGAAGAAGCAGAGAACAGGTTTTAAAAATCACTGCTACCAGGTATGCTCCTGCAATAAATGAAAGCCCAGACAGGGAGCAGCTTCAGCAATGCATGTCTTCATAAAGAAAAAGAATGGCTGCTTCCCATGGAGCAAAATTCCAGTCTGAAGTATCAGTCTTCACCTTATAACAAAAATCTCTGCTGATGACTGCAGAGTGTGCCACTGTCTCAACGAAAATATTTCCAAACTCAAAGGAGTCAGCATTATTATATAAACTCCCTTATGACAGAATAATTGCTTAAAAATGTTAACTAACTGCAACAAGTATTGCAGGTTTGTTGGTCCCAGGTAAATGGTGAAATTATGATTAAAAACAACTGTTCAGGCTGAAATGCCTTTTTTAGTAAAAAAGTGGTATGAAAAATAGCATAATGACTTTAGGACACATCATGTCTCCTTGCTAAGCATGTTACTGCTCCTTGCCCTTTGTGCAGTGCACTCAAAGGTCATGTTGTTCCCAGCAGTGTGACCAGGAGCTTTATCAGGATCCAGCTGCCAGCACTGCCTGGGAGCTGCTGCCACTGCCATGGTCCCACTCATCTCACATTGGTCTGTGCCAGACCCTGCAGGCTGGAACCTTGCAGCACAGCCCTGAGCTCTTCAAAAGGGAACCAGCAGCTCCAGCCCTCCACTTCTGCCACGTGGAGGGGGAGTAAAGCTCTGGCAGTGGCAGGATTACAAGCATTTATTTTGCCACTAATGCATGGCTTTGAGTCCCCAGGAGCAGAGAGTCAGTGAGAAAAACACAAGCCTTGCAAATAACAAAATACTGTGGGCACTTGGGACAACTAAACAAACAGAAATAATATCCTCTCACAAAAAGAAAGGAATATTTTATGCAAATTACTGTGGTATTTATTTTCAAGCAATTGTCAGGAGTTTCCTTTAACAGGGAACCAAGGGTTACCTTGGTTTATTATGAAACAAAAATATGAAGAGATGGAAAGAGAAAAAATCATGGTAATCTCTGTTTGACTCATGATGTGCCCCATATATCCAGACACAAATGACTGTAATGATTATTCTGAACTGGGTTGTGTGGTTGGCACACAAGAAATGTATCCTCTTTGTGTCAAAGTGATCTCAAATATGAAATGCAGTGCAACAGAAAGCCCTGACTGCTCACTTGACACGATGACTGGACTAAGAGCCTCATGCAATGAAGTACATTTGCCTGCTAGTTTGGCTGGAACTACCACACATCCTACCATGCAGATAATTCTTGCACACTTCAGAGGGAGGATACACCAAAAAGAGCCACTTACAGGTTTGCAGTTGGTTGGTTTGCCATTCATATCGATGTCTGGAGGGTTTAGAAAATCCCAGTCACGGCCTTTGTTGTAGGTTATCAGAGTTGTAACTTTTCCATCAATTTTCTGGTTGGCCAAAAAGACTCCTTTTACACCTCTGACCTGAAGCATAGAGAAGAAGAGTTAATATCCAGCACGTACACATTTTTTCAACAAGGATTATCCCTGATTAGCTGCTCTTTTGTGGCTCTGAATTGTGTATCTCAGGCAGTTTCTCATGGAAACTGAAAGGAAAGTGGATGATACCTTAAAAAAATATGATGAAGGCAAAAAGATAAGAGGAAAGGGAGAAAGGGGAAAGGCAAGGACAATTACAAACTGATTTTTATTTCTAAATATATTTTACAAGGATATGCAGTTCCCTCCATGTCAGAAGGCTAATCAAATTACATGTTTAATATAGCAAAACACAATAGTTTATAAAGTAAAATATAAAAATTATGATACCATGGCCTCATTATTAAAATTTCACCTCTGCATTTTCTTTAAATATGACATCTTTAAAATGTTATTCTACAAATGATGTAAGAAGTTTTTAACAATACCTAATTATTACACTGTATTTGTCTGCCCATATTATATAAATATCACACAAATAGGTTACAATAACACGAGACATTATATCCTTTGAAATAACACTGAAATGGGAAGCACTCTTGTCCTCTGCAGGAAATAAATATAGGCAGATCATCTGAGGAAGAAACACTGAGGGCTGAATCACCCTCTCAAGCATCTGATATGCCTCCACACTCCACTTCACCTGTTTAACCTCTGGAGAAAAAAATAATAACAAAAAATGACCCTCTTCTCTTGGGCTGTTATTTTATTTCAAAACAACCTGTATTATAAAATTATTAGAATTCAAAGTGTTAAAGTTAATTGGTATAATTTTAGAAGCAACCTGACAGTAATTATACCTTAATATGTTTAGTTCTAGCCCTAACATTTATGTTATTAGCATATTAATGTGTATTCCACCCAAGGGCATGAGACAAGATCTTCTATTAAAAGTGCAGGCTTCCCTAAGAGTGCTCTTGTTTCCCTTGCCATTTATGGGACTTCCTGAATTTTTGAAAAATTCTGGACAGCATATATAAACTGATATACATTTCCAGCACAGTACAGCTTGCTCATCCCCTTGGGTGCTGACTCAACAAAACTGAACCATTCATTACAGATAAATGCACAAGCCAGCCAGTTCTTTGAATGATTAGGAATATTTGCCCCCTGATAACCAACTCACTTCTGAAGTTTTATTTTTCATTTGAAATATTTACTGTTCTCTTCTTTTTCCAATAGCCAGTAAATAACTCCATTTAACATTCATTTAGCAGAAGTCTGCATTGAAGGTGAAAAGAAGGCAACCCTTCCAGCAGGCTACAGATTTGATACTCGCTGTTTATAGATATGGGAAGGAACTGATCCATATCTACAGAGAATAAGAATGTTCTGCTTGTTATGGTAATAGCCTAGAAATTGGAATTATATGTAAGTTTATATTAAAAAAATCTGTATAAACATTTAAATACTCTACTCTCTCACAAGCTCCTTCTTTCTTAAATCCTGTGCATTTGTGGTTGAATTACTAATCCAGGATGCTGAAAGCTCAGAACCATCTCCAAGTCAAACATACCATAAAACTTAACTGCTTTGCAGAGCAGGTGAGAAAAGGGAAGGGAAGAAACTATGAACCTGCTTTCTCTACTTTCAAAGCATTTTAATCTTGCTGGGGATTTTTTACATAGTCTATCTTTGAGAGACAGCTCAGCCATGAAAACCTGGCAGTTCAAATATTTACGTGGGAAGGCAGACTTGGGGTAAAATTTCTGTGCATGTCTTTCTTCTAGTGAACACAACATTAAATATTTAAACAATAATTAGATCAGGGACTGCAACTGAGGTTTCCCTCTTCATTTATGGATGGCAAAACCAGTGCTGCATCATGATTATTTTTGTTTCTCCTCTCTTTTTCCTCCCCACCCCCTCATTTAATGAATATTTAATAATTCCACATAATCATCAAATGTGAGCAAGGCTAAATTTTTTCTCCATTCCCACCCCCATCTCTAATCTAACCAAGCTCTAGGGTAACTTCTCCTCTCTAGAATATGGGACATAAGTGTTTGAATTTATCAAACATTCAAAGGTTATGAAAACATTTCTTCCAGGGTCTCAGTTAACTTCTCTACTGCTGCTTTAAAAGATAAAAGCCGACCAGCACTTCACAGCAGTTGTATTTTGAATGAAAGGCATAAACCCTGCTTGAAATAATAAATAGGTTTCAGGCATCTATCTTCAGAGTAAGTTCAGAAATATCATGTTCAGAGTGGTGCATTAGCCTAAAATCCAGTAACTAACACAAAATTATGGTGTGTAAAAAATGTCATCTTTAAAACATCCCACCCCTGCTGTAGCATTTTCCATTTCATTTGTCCCGTGGCCTATATAAATACACACCTGACTCTGCAAATACTGGAAATGAACTGTGTCAAATCTACCTCCTGGCTGAGATTGTGATGCCAAGGCACCAAATTCTTCTGTACATTCTACTCCTTAGTTCCCTAATCTAAAATTGCAAGATAAGTATCTTTCTATCAAGAAAGGAAAAAGATTCACATTAATAACAAGTTGCTATAGAAAAGACAACATTTCAACATTGTGAAGTGCTCAGTTACTCTGATGAACTGTCCAGAAGCCACTCAAGACAGCTGAACATAAGAAAATTCAAAGCACCTGTCCACTGATTTTTTTTAACTTCAAGCTTAGTTCTCAGAGTACCTCTTTTCTTTAACAGTTCAGGTGATAGTTGTTCCCCAGTACTCTTAAAAAAGCACTTTGTAGCTTATAAAATTATTTTCTGCTGACTTATTAATAGCTCCTTGTTACATTTTTCATATTCCATCCCAACAATATTCTGTTTAGTTGGTAGAAGAAGCACAGTTCAGACGGTCCCACAGTGTTTATTAGCAGCAATTACTGAAATGTAGAAATTATTGCTATATAATATATGTTTGTGACTCAAACTTAAATATATACAATTTGTTGTTTGGGGAAAAAAGGCATGAAGAATGTGTACTGCAATTTATGTAGCTCTTATCTACCTAAGGAGTCACAGCAGGAACAAATGTAGAGGTATTACATTAGTATCCCCATTCTGCAAATATGCATATGTCAGATTTGTGACTACTTCACACTGGCAGCACTTGATACAATTTAAAGGACATACTTCTTGTATAGAGTCACACAGTTCAAGGGCATACTCCTTTTGGACAGTCATTTAATACTTAACCTTTTTTTTTTTTTTTTCTTCTTTAAACAACTATTTAGAAATTATTCCCTTTTATGTATGCAACATGAGAAGAAATATGGTGCAAAAAAATTTAACATATAAAAGAAAATTAACACAGGCAGACACCCATTAAATTTTTTATAGCAGATGTACAACTAAAAGATGAGTGGAGTCAGCAGAAGATAGCAAAGATGAACAGAACAAATTTTAAGGAGAATTGTACACTGGCAGAAAGAGAAATTTTCCATCACTGAGGACTGTCTCTGTGCACTGAAGGCTCTCCTTCCAAGGGTGGGATACTTGCATTAAAATGCCCAAAAAAGAAAGCCCAGATGAGACAAAAATAATCCCATCCTCAAGAGCTGCAATATGTGTTTTATTTATTAGCAATTTTATACTGAGTAAACAACCCACACAGTATGAGCACTTGACTCCATTCTAGTAAACAAGATGAGCACTAATTATTTATCATGCAAGCTACCTAGAAGCCATCAGTGCTCCCCTATAAAACAACTTAATTTTAAAAATAGCCTAAAGAATTGAATTGTGTGGCTCCATGTGTATTGTCCTTATCATGTGTACATTTCCTTCTAAATGTAACCCTACAAATTTATCCAGCACAAAATAAACTACAAAATAAACTACAATTGCATTATCTAATATGCCCTTGGTAACACTGGGAAATTATGAAACAATCAGTGTAACTGAATTAAGTTAATAATTCTTGTAGACAAAAGGATATCCAGGGTAACATGTCTGTACAACTTATCTGAAATTACATGCTACAGGTGATGCAAGGAGCAGAGATTACACCTGACTGCTGTTTAGCTCTGCTTGGTCACGGGGCTGACCAGGAGTAAAATGCTGCAAACTGGTGCTGTCAATAAATCACCCTGTGGGAACATGGCTGCACACAATGTGTAGCTTAGCTCATTAGGAAGCCTCATTTCTAAAAAGGTAGTGTCTAGAAAATAATCACAGTTAATGAGAGACCTTTTTGTTTTACTAGAGCCATTTAGAAAGAAAAAGCTGAAGAAAGATGGAGGAGATAAGGAGGAAGAAAACACTATCATTTCCCCCCCTCCAAGAAGAGTCTAATTACAGCCATTTAACAATTCTGTCAGTGTGTGCCTTGTACCCAGAATTACTACAAACCTTTGCCAAAGAAGTATGGTGCACCCTTAAAGTTTTAGGTGTTTGTTTTTTTTTTAATTTAAACCCAAGCACATTACAGTGTAACGGAACAAACTGAGTCAGACCAAAGCTCTGCCAGTTTAATGCTCTGATAATGGCCAGAAAGAACAGAACCAGAGCAAATATACATCTTATTACATTGAAATTCATTACACTGAAATTCCATTTCCTAAACAGGTATGGAACTGATAACAATCTGTGATACTCTTCCAAAGCACTATAGTCTTTTATTTTGCCAAGTGCACTGATGTTAAAATACAAGATAAATTTGTTTACAGCCGAGTTTGTCTCACAGAAAATGCTGTTGGCACAAGGCACATAGTGAAAGCAACTGGATTTTCTGTCCAATATCTAATTTTGTTGGCCCTTAGCCTTTCAGAGCTGACACAACCCAGCACAAGGCTTGCAGGATTACTACTTAAAACCCTACTGGCTAAAAGATGTCCCGCTCTTAAGTCGGGAAACGCACCACTGAGTGACTAAGAAGAAAAAACCTGTGCACAGACAGCTCCATAACTTCTTACTTCAACAACAAATTCTGCTGCCAGATTCACTTTTCAATATTTTAAAAAAAAATTAGTAAGTTTTGGATTTGCACATCCATAGAACCCTATCCCAAGAATCTAGTTAGAGTACACAACACATTGGTAGGGCAACAGGGAAACATGTAAGTAGTAACAATATGGTACAAATAAGAGAGAAGTCCTAGACTTTTTACTGCATTTAAATATAACTGTGAAGAGACATTAATTCAAAATTAATTATATTCATAATAAAAAAACAACAAAAAAACAAAACCCTCCACACAGACTACATATAATGGAAAATATAAAGATCTACCTCCAGAATATCTATCAGGACGTTCTCTTCTGGCTGCTTCGTGCTCCGGACATTCTCCAGCAAGATGGAATAGTAAACACCTTGTGGGTCAGACTGGTACAGGTTGTATGTGTCTGTCTGGTACCACTCCTGTACAGCCACAAACACCTGGTTTTCATCTGTACTGATTATCTGTAAATCCTGTAGGAAAATAAAGTGCATAATGACTAATTTTTTATATAACTTCTATTTCAAAAACAGTAAGTTGGTCAGGAGATTTTAATACTGGGGGGAGGGGAAACATCTGAATGTTTAAAAACAATTATCTCCCAACATAATATTAATCAGCATGGTGTATGCCACTGCTCCAAGCTGGTTCCTCACTGCCTTCTGACTGCAGCACAAACCACCTCAGTGAAGAAAAAATCCCTGAATGTGCAATAGTTGGAATCTGCTTTGACTTCAGCAGGAAATGACTTCTTGAAAAGAAAAATAGGGAAAGGAATAAAAGCCAGTCAAGAGACTGACTTTCCAAGATCTGGATAAGAGTAAATGGAAGACTGAAACAACATTAAGAAAGCTAATCTAAAAAATAATCTTCAAGTAATAGAGAAATTAAAATTAGGTAAAAAGCATAGCACAAAGAGGATCAGATACAATGTAGAGCAGTTCACATAGGAATTAGTACTTATCAAGCACACAGCTCATGTGTATTAGAGTAGATTAGATTAATTTGTCTGTCTATGTCTACAGAACCAAATATTCTACAGTAATAACAGGAGAATCAACATTCTGCATTCATTTCCCAAGAATTTCAGGCATGGATATTGCTACAGATTGCTTTCAGTTTCCCCAGCTTTTTCACTCCAAATGTCTCAGACAAAAAATATAAAAAGCACAGCTGGGGAAAATAATTTAACACTAATATTAAACAGAAGAAATAAATCAGAAAGTAGCAACACTGAACTAAGCTTAGGAAAGAGAATAAAGGGATGCGAGTTTGCAACACGATATGGCAGCACAAAGGCAGACATTGGGGCTATGTAAGAAATGACATCAAGTCACAGAGACTGAAAGCTTGTAAACTCTTCATGACCTTGGTACTTAACTGGGATACCGTACTCAGTTCTGGTCACTTTATTACTGGAAAAGCACTAATGCAGTGGAGTTAATATTAAATAAAGCTACGAGAATGTCAAGAGAATATGAATTTAGGATGAACTGGCTTAAAAAAAATTAAAAAGCAAAACAAACCAAAAAAAGCCCTTTGTAAAACTCAAGGAGACAAATAAACCAAAATCATAAGAATCCAACTTAAGACTGAAGAAAGTGAGTAACAGAGCAACACTGAGTACTCAGCAAAGCATGGCAGTCACACTGTAGGCAATATGCACAGTGACTGTGGCACTTAGTTTAAAAAAAGACATGTAGAGGAGAATAGAGAAGTAAAATAATGCAGTGGAAAGATTTTTAATATGAACAGAGGAGGGTTATTAAATACTAATAGTTTAGTTAAATTTCAATTATTTTTGCATATGTGAGACATCTCAACACAACAGAATCTAAGTGAAGTTTCCTAACAATGAGAGCTCAATGCTGTTTCCAAAAACTTCCATTTGGACTTTGTAGTAAAGTAGATTTTTGTTGAGCATCCCAAGAATTTTTTTTTTTTTAAATTTTTTTTTTTTTTTTACTGAAAACTTACTCCAAAGCAGAGAGTCTGGCAGAAATGCCAGCACAACACAGCAACTGATCACAATAGCTTCTTTTAAAAGCCTCTTTAATGAACAGAATGTTTCATCTCCTGCCTTAAACCAGGGCAACATGAGGCTTGGTAGCCCACATTACACCACATGGAAAGTTCCCATGACTATCTCATAATAAGGATGGAAGCAAAGCAGAGTCAAAAGGAATAAAGAAACAATTTTTAATGTGAAAACTTCTAGAACACCCTTAATCTTCCATAAAGCCAGGAGCTTTCTGCAAAATTATTATCTACATTATTACAATAAAACATTTATACAGTGCCACAGACAAATGCAAAACTCCAGGGAATGCAGGCAATGCAGTTTCCATGCCCCAATGCTTTCCCACTTCACGTTTTCCCTGGTGAGGTGGCAGTGGTGGCCCTTGGTGGCAGAAGTAGGAGCTGGGGGATGAGCTCAGCTCTGGGTCTCCCATCCCATGGTGGGGCGGGAGCAGCTGAACCATCAGAAGCAACATGCAAAGAGCCAAAACATAAGGATAGTTCACAAGGTCAGGGAGATTAATTTTGGGCAGACTGTAGGGGTCAGATGAGGGAAAGAGGAGTTGGATACAAAAGTTTACTCAGCAAATCAGAGTTTTCTCTTGGCAGAGGCTGTTACTAATAAAGATGTTTGTGCACTCAGGCTGCTGGTTGGCAACTTTGCTGAGGCAAGAGCTTAACAGATCCTGGTTTTAGCAAGTGAAATTACCTTTGCACTGCCTTGAACTTTGTTCCTACCTTTCAGAATTTATGCTTTCAGATTTCCAGTTCAGCCTTACAGCTATTTGCCTTTCAGAGTGATTTCTTTTCCCTCAAGAAACAAAGCAGTCCTTCAGTTATACTACCTTGCAACAGTCCTGTGCAGCATTTCCTGCCCAGTGCTTTCTGATACAATCCTCTGGGAAAAGTAATTGACAACATGAGGAAAACTGCAAATTTCATGCCCAATTCTTCAACTTATCTTTCAAAATCCTGGATGACACAAAGTGCTGAAAATCTAGTTAAAACAAAGGTAAATTGTCACATCAGTCTTGTATTATTCCTATACTGAAAGGTGAATTTAAAAAGAAGAAATTGATTGGCAAATACAGGGGATGGGTTGTCAGTGTGCCCAGTCCATTCCTTCATCCCAGCTACCCACTGCCCAAGAGGTGAGAAGCACATGGAGAGGGGACATCAGCAAATATTGCTAGACAGAACCTACTGTCTGTCACCTAAGAGTTAACTAGAAAGGATGTCTGAGAGAAAAAAATCTTGGTGGAGGGAATGCACGTTTTTACTGCTTTATCTAATTCATGGACACAGATACAAGCTTAGGTTGTAGTCTCAGCAGATCCTACAAGGAAAGCATTTATTCTTTTATGATTTCACGCTTGGACTACAGCAATTGCCTTCTTGCTGGACCTCCTGCTTTCTCTCTCTCTCTACATTCTGCAAGCTACTCAAAGGGCCACTGATCATTTCATTTTTCTGTAATTATGCTATTCACACACAATTTATTCTAATTAATTTATAAAGACCTTCTTTACTGTTTCTGGAGATCTTCAGGGTTTGGAACATTCCTTATTGTCTCTATTCAGATTTTTGGTATCTCCAGGCTGCATTTTAATTCAGTATTTAAGATCCTGTGGTTTTCTTTCACTTCCATGCTGAAATGAGAGTCCATGCCCTACCAGATGTCCCAAGGCAGAATCTTCTCCCCAATTTTCCATAGCAACCATGCTGTTTCCTCTGTGGTATGCTCTTTTCTCCATGGGCATCCCTTCCCTTATCTCTACTACTTTAATTTTGCCCTCTCAAGTCTGCCATGCCTGCTCTGCTCTATCTCTTGCTGACCCAAGTACCCATGCTCTTGCCATTTTCACTTTCCTGTTTCTCTTTGTTTTTGCAAAGCTCACCACTGTCAGTTGATACCAGCCATAGAACTCTGATTCCCAAATACCAGTATTCTCCCTTTATCTCCTCTTCTTATGTTGTAAGCTTTCACATAGTTCTGAGGTTCTACATGCATTGTCTGAAACTTCTTTTTTTTTTTTTTAAGCCTTTAAGTCCCCATTAGATTTCTCTGTTTTGTTCACTAAGGTGCTTCTTGTGCACTGTATTCTGCAAATTTCTTTGTCACAATTTTTCCTTCATCCTTCCCTCTTCACTGGAACATGTTACACCACACTAAGCACAGAAATCTGTATAGTTATCACTAAAAATCTGTGGAACTACTCACAGGTCCAAGGCAGTGAACCAGCCCATAGAATTAGAATTAAGGACAGCTGGAGATCTGTTGAATCAGAATTACTTTTCTACAAAAAATGCTAAATGAATCCTGATCAAAGACTTCATAATAAAATTTGGCATGATTCAGTTAAGCATCCAGTGACAGGTCATGTCACTCTTGCTCTCTCAGGGACTTGTAAGCTGCTATGTTTGTACTACATCAATAGCAGAAAACTTAATTAACAAACAAATAACACAAAAACAGTTTCAAAGTGATACCAAAAATAATTAGGCATTTACAGAAGGCCAACTTGTGCCAAAAGACGAGCACCACTTCAAAGAAACTCCTTATCACATGGACAGACACAGTCTGTTAAATAACTGATTCCGAGGGTGTACAGAAGGCATTGAAAGAACTGTGCATGTTCAGCCACGACCTGGAGCACAGGCATCCAAGATCTGTTCCACCAAGTACACAGACACAATCAAATATTTATTCTTGAAAACACTACTTAAGAATTATTTCTTTACTTCTGACACAGAGATACCAACATGATCAGTCTTTCCATAATTACCTGCTTTTAATGTAGTCAGGTCTGTTATCACACAAAGCTGAATGAACACCCAATCAAAAGTTGGTCCAAAAATCCCAAAGTTATTAAACAGAGTTGGGATATGGAAGTGTTGTGGATACCAGAAAAGAAGGAAAGAGGTTTAAAGCAAGAACAGAAGAGAAATGAGTTGTTTTCATTGTATATAGTTAGTAACTGACCAGCTTATAATTCTGCAAATACTTTACAGAATTTCATATTCAAGAAATGCTCAGTATGGTTTACCATATTACTAACTGTGATAAGAAACTCTATGACACAAATAAATACAATTACAGCCTGAAGACAGAAGGGTCTAAAAGATGACAAAGATTGCTCAGCCTGCCAGCACTCCTTTGTCTACAATGTGCTGATGACATGAAAGTATCATTCAGTGAAAATACTGCAGGCCAGTATAATGATATAAAGGCAGAAGTGTGGTGCTTCAGTCAATAAGGCAAATAAAAAAGAACCTCAAAATTCTTGGGGTTTAAATCTTGCAATTTTTGGTCAGACATTGGAATTCTTTTTGCCCCTTTGAAATCTTTTAACGCTGTGGTTGAGCAAAATGTTAACATGAAATAAGCAATGTATTAAACAGAGAATGGTGAACAGTAAATGCATCAGTAGGGGAACAGATGTAAGCACTCAAGGCTCTGTAGTCTCAGTCATGACCTCCAGATGTACCACATTTATACCCCTGTAATCTCTCAAGCACAATCAAGGTAACTGGATGGCACATATCCCAAAGATAATCCTCCTAATCTTCCTTGCCTGGCTGAGTAAAAAAAGTTCACGGAGAGAAATCAATAAGTTGCACAGTGAAGAAAAGAACAGTTCCTTGAATCCTCTTCAGATAGATTTGTACAACCAGCAAGTCAGACAGCTGCTATAGCTCAGGTTCACTGGCTGCTCTGGTGACACTGCCTGGGAAAGGAATATTTCCACTGCATCAATTGCCACTGCCACCTGCATTTCTACTTAGTTCCCTTTTTTTATTGCTCAAGAGCCATTCCAGTGGATTTTCAGAAGAATGGAGGTGCAGCTGAAAGCTGCTCTTCTGCCTGGTACATGGGAACAACCTCAGCCAAAGCCTCCCAGGCTGGCAAGTGGCAGAGGTGGTGAAGGGAGTCCCAAGTGGTACAAAAATTATCGGGAGACTAAGAGCTTTGCTAAATGAGGTGCCAGACTCAGTAGTTTTCAAGCCAAACATCAGGCAGCCATGTTAGGGAACATCACAAAAAAGGGCTGCAGGAATCTTCTACCATTTCTGCTGTTAATCAACAGGCCCATTTAGGAATCATCTTATATCTATTATTGAATGATACAGACAATTCCAGAAGTCTATGGTTAAAACAGTGATGTGTATTCAGACTGAGGTAAGGAAGAGGTGGGAAAGCTTTGAGGTGACTAGGTGATAATCAAACAAACAGACTACATGGATCTGATAAAAGGCATCTATAGGAGATTCATATTACCATGAATAAAGTACAGACTTCAACCTATTTCTAAGGCAAAAGGATGTTTCTTTTCTCTTTTGCTTTTGTTTGCTCTTCCCCTACACTTCCATTTATCTTGGTTACCTGAAATTTTTTACATTATTGCCTATTTCACAAAATTGAAAATACATACAGAGATTGAAAAAGATGAAAGAAGCTTTTTCCACACCATACCTTTTCAGAACTAAACTTTCTGAATTGCAGCAGGACACAACAGACAATAGAGCTCTTGCATCATTAAGATTTCGTAGAAGGCATGAATGAATGCAGAATCAATCAATGCCTTATATCAGTTCTTTAAAGGAGACCATTATCAATGGAATTTATTTAAGAGGGGTGGGGAAAGGACTCAGAATAAATAAATTTTCCAAACTGTAATAGTAAAATTTCCATAATTTGTAGCAGTTTCCTTGGTTTGGTCAAAAATTTTGTTAACAATTTTTTTTTGCTTAAACTCTCAGAATGAGCTAGTTCCCAGTTTTATTGTCATCCACATCAGAGCATGACTCAAATACCTGAAAAAGGACCAGACCCAATGTACTTGTCCCTCTCTCCCTCCCCAAATTGCACTTCTCAAGGCAAGGGTAATCAGAGCTGCAGGAACGTTTGTGCAATACAAGTGTGCTGACAGTCTGGATGGGGCTTCAGCCTGCCTGTGCCCCTGGGCAGACTTGCCCTCCCAGCAGTGGCAGCTGGACCTCTGCTCCAGGATGAAAACAGTTCAAGGGGGATTGCTGGATCCCCTGGGACATTCCTGGATGTCTAACCAGCCAAGCTGACACACAAATGCAGCTCTTGGCTGCTGCTCTTGGCTTGATTTTGGTATTTGCTTCCTAGGAGTTCCTAATTTCTGATCTAGATTTAGCAGCACAGAACAAGCAATCTCAGTAAAATGGAATATAGTATAAAATCCAGTTCAATTTTGAAAACAACAGCTTGAAAATTCTACTTTTGTTCTGGGGAGCACACAAGCAACCTTTGATATGGTCTCAGCAGCCTTTGCTACCACCCTTCCTGGCAGCAGCCAGCACTTGTCAGATGCAGGAGACAGCTGTGGGATTCCATGCAATGTCAGTATCAAACACAGTATTTAAAAAAGAAAAGAAAAAAATCTCTCAACAGCACAGAAAAAAGGTTAAAAAAAAATCTGAATCCTGATGGCCCCCAATGGCTCTGCTGTCTGTACACACAGAGCTATGATGTGTTACAAAAAGGTGATCTCAGCAGGACTGTGGATCTGGAGCCCAGAAACTTAACAGAGGTAGAGCTTGGCTGGAGGCTGCTTTTAGCTGCCTTTCATTCACAAGTAAGGAGGACAGTAGGTATGTCCAAAGACACACTATTCTTTTCTAGGTTTCTCTTTGTGGATGCATTTGAACAAATCCAAACACAAAAGCAAATGCAAACAATATTAAAAAAAAGACGACAACTTCTTAGCAGATTTCCAGCCTTTTCAAATTGACAGGAAAACGAGACATCAAAAGCATTTTCTAACTATGCAGTCTGAAACTGTTCTATCTCTATATGCAAAAATCATCATGAAAGGAATCTATGCAGCAAAAGAATAACATCTGAAGAACCCAGCCCTGTTCCCTAAGGCTAGAGCCTGCATTTTGGCACAGCTTTCCTGACATTGTTATACATATCCTTGACTAGTCTACAGCATCTTCTGACTTAGGTACAGTCTTCCTTCCCTGTATACAATCAATGCTTGAAAATTCTGACCAGACACCACTTGGAAAGAGATTTTTTAACACCTCATTTCATGCTTTTGAGAAAAATTAAATATAGTCTGTTATAGTCATGCTTCATCTCTTGGTTAGGCAAAATCTAATATGAAAAACTCTCTGAAACACAGATCTTTCAAACTATTGGTTTAATCAATCTTTAAAAAATCCTTTGTAAATTCATCCATTCTGTTTATCTCCTACCACCATAAAAGAAGCAACTGCACAGTCAAATGTTCTAGATGTACTTTTAATGTGCCAGTGTCTTTGCTGATATCCTGTGTCTTTGCAAAGTTCCAATTCTACTGCACTTGGATGATTCTCACTGAAATACAGCACTGTGAAAAATTTCAGAGCTGTGTTCTTATTTATTTCAGTGTGTAAAATTTCTGTTGCAATGTGAAGATACCAAATCACTTTAAAAATGTATCTTTCTCAGAAAAGGTTAAAATTGTTCATATTCACCACTATTCTAATGTTCTAAAGCTATGTCAGGTTTCCAGGCCCTCTTACTGAAATTTTCAACTCTGTTTTGTGCAGATACCAAAGAAACTTCTCCTGGAAGCATTGTCAAAATGCTGAAGAGATAATACTTACTTCATTCCTTTTGTTGGGTATTGCCCGAACTAGGAAGAACACAAAAACATCCCTTTCAAAATGGCATAGTCAACCTGTTCCTAGATAGCTATAGACTTCTAATTTATTTATTCAGTCAGGCCTGGGGTAATCCACTTAGTAAGAGGAAAAAAAAAATTAAAAAAAAAAAAAAAAAAAAAATAAACAAAAGCCATATTTTCCAAGGGAAAGAATTGAGCACACAGCACTATTTCAAACAATCCAGACTTCATATGATAGAAATACCAGGGAATTGTGACTGACACTTTATGAATGTCAGAAGCTCCTTGTTTACACTCTGCTTCCCTGCCTTGCTCCTTAATTGCTTATTTGTGTGCCAGGGCAGGGTTCAACGGGCTGCATTCCCTTGAGGTGTCCATGTTTGGCATATTTTGACATTCAAAATCTGGATATTCTCCTGCTGTTTTCCTGACTACAATTTCCCCCAAGAAAAAAATAAAGGCAGCCTTGAAGGCCTGAAAAACAAGGAAGTAATTTTGTGGAAGGATTGGTCTATATACCTGTCTTTGACTATACATTTCTTGACAAGATAAAGAGACAGAGACACAGATATTTCTGTAGTGCTACTAGAAGCATATTCAAGTTTCAGATTCTTGTTCAACTAATACCTGAGGATTTGATCTGAGATTCTGGTAATATGTTATACATTTAAAATGAGAAGTCTTCAGACCACTATTTATACTGACATAAAAATCTATGAAAAAAACCCTGAGATTAGCATGTTTGCTTCGTAACAATAACAGAAGGAAATAAATTGTACTTTAATGTCCTCCATTAGATAAGCAATGAATTAAACCAATGTAATTCAAGGCATGCAAAGAAAACAAGTTGTCTGCCAAGTAAGTGACAGAATCACAGAGAATCACATGAAAAAGCAGCAACCTCATGAGACCTGTAGATCAGCCTCCTGCTGGGAGCAGGGTGAAGCACTGGTTACTGAGGGTTTTATCCAGGTGGGTCTACAAACTTCCAAGTTATTTTTCTTCTAACTGTAAAGTTAGGAAATACACTGTGTGCAGCACAAAAAATTCAACTGCATCAGTTAGACCATATTTAAATTTCTGTGCTTAATTTCTGGTTTACTATGGAAATATAGAAACCCTATCCCTAGGAAAATATGGAAGACTGAAGGAACCTCTCACCAAGTCTTGTAATTTCATAGAGCAAAATCCATACTGGAATTCTTTAATGAAATAGAGCACCACCAATTAGCAAAGTTCTCTTATATTAATATTTATGCTTATACCAGAAAACACCATGTGGAATTAAAATGTACTTGATTCTTAAAGGAACACTTGCACTGTATCTTTCCATTGGGTGTATAGCACTGCCTCATGGAAGCAAAGCTCAAAAACAATTGCAGTAACTGATGAGAAATAAACTATTGTACTTTATTCCCCTTTATGGTTTATGAGCAATACATTAATGGATAAAAATAAAAGTAGAATTCAAAACAAAAATAAGGATTCAAAAATCCTTACAAGGAGAAATTACGAACTCAGGATAATGAGGTTTAAAAAAGGGCAGAATAAAACTAGTTTAGGTAGAAAGAGAAGACGAAAAATGCAAAAAGAGAAAGAAAAGCATGCACACTTACTTTTGGCAATGCATATTTTGGCAACTTCATCTGTACAAAGCCATTTCGACGGTAAGACACATAATACTTGGTCCGATTCGCTGATGTTGTCTGTACAAAGGAGAAACAGAACTCTGTGACAGCTTATGTTAGAATATAAGAACCTGAGATGGAAACTCTTTTGGTTTTAATCTGTAACTGAAATACATAATCATGACTTCTAATACAACATTCCAAAGTACCAAAAGGAATATTCCAAATAAACACCAGTGAAAATACTCAACTCGCAACCTCTCCTGGATTTTCTAATCAGAAATATAACACCAATGTGCTGCTATATAAATTGGCATAATTCCAACTAAGCCTTTGAGCACTACCAGATGATATCAGTAAATACAAGTTAGCCTTTGGTAATATTTCACTTTTGGGTTTTTTTCACATTTTGACTAATCTTCTTTCTTTGATTTAGGAAATCCATCTAAAAACCTACCCCAATACAACTATTTTTTTCTAAATTTTTGTCTTTAAAAAGGGAACCTGAAAGACAGCCTATCCTGAAACATGCAAATCTGATTGTGCTTGGTAAAAATAAAGTTGATGGATGACAGCAGGTCCACCTGCCTGAATATTTTAAAGCTAACAAATTATTCAATATTGTACACATTTTTTGTGGTATAAAGACTGACTTTAGGAATGTGATATTTAAAATGATGATGGATCAAACCAAAAACCTCATTATTTGCTTAACTAGTGCTAAATGGCAGTCTTACCCATCTGTTCACAGGCCTTTTTTAAATACATGTTTTAACATTATTCAGTTTAAATGACTATAGATGATGCAAGGTAGAGGAAAATTGCAGTTGAAGTACCTAGTCATGTTAAGCCTCGCTGGTATTAAAGGCTGGTCTGTGCTTAAGAGCAGCACTGGAACTTTAATCCTCCTACTAAAACCACCTCTGAAACTGTCTGACTGTTCCAGTAAAAACTGGGAAAAAAAATGATTAGAAAATTAGAAAGTTTCTGATTTTTGTGGATACAGACATACTAAAGAAATGTGTCTGAGATCTTTCTCTAAGATGATAAAAATGTCCAAAATAGATTTGGGCCAGGAGTAGCAGTGCAGACACTGCAACACTGATTCACATCTCCACATCTCAGGGAGTATGAACAGTGCCAGGGGCAGGGAGACAGTCTCAAACTCTCTTTTTGCACTGAGGATTCTGTCTCATGCTCTTTCTAGGGCATTGCTGTGATTCATGAGGAGTCCCTGGTCTGATTATAACTTATATAATTATACTTTAGTGCAGTGATAGAAGCATTTCCACATGGTTTCAACAGTATGCTGTTTCTCAGATGTGCAGCTGCTTTGTGGTTTCACTGGAACAAGTAAATGCTGTCCTGCCTCACACCTCTGGGGTGGCTGTGCTTCAGATGTGACTATAGGATCCCAGAGTCACCTTCTATCCTCCAGTAATACAGATATGACTAACTGCAAACCAATTTAGCTATAAGATATACATTACATACTGTGGCTTTCTGCAGAAAAGTCCAAAAGAAAAAGACTAGAGATGTTTCCCCATTATGTGGAACACAAGAACATCTCACCTACTGGCACTGACATGTCTCAGATCTACAGAGACCAAATTACCAAAGGCATCATTGAGTAGCAACTGTCTGTTACTTATGCCTACATTTCTACCTCGCACTTCCATTTTGTGTCTGCTCATGTCTGTCATGAAAGGGAATAACAGCTCAGGATGCAGTTGTACATGACATCCAGCAAAGCAAAATGCTTGGCAATGAAGCAGCCAGTGTTTTGCTGAGCGCAGCAGTCTGGAAGTTTGCATGGTGAGAAGCAGTTCTCAGCATCTACACACCATGAAATGGATTTTAGACTGTGCCTAGTGGGAGCCACAGGTGATAACAGCTTTGAGAAAAATGAGGGCCATGAGTGCTCTGATTTGAAAAATGCCTCCTTTAGTCCAAAAGTTCTTTTCCAATGCCATTGTTTGGGGTTTAGTTTTGGGCTTGGTTTTTTGGGGGGTTTTGTTTTAATTTTCTTTTTCTTTTTTTTTTTGGTGTGTGGCTTTTCAGGTTTGGGGGGTTTTGTTTGTTTGATGGGGTTTGTTTGTTTTTAGTGTTAATTTTTCTAAGTCATGCAGGTCCTTGAAACCACTATGCCAAACAAGAGAACAGATCCTTTGTGACCCCACTAATTTACAAGTCCTTGTGGAAGAAACAAGCTCAAAGGGGGAAAGTTGGAAAGGAGCCAATCTGATGCACACTGAGGCAGTGGTGGGGAGGGGTATCCATTGCCACAAAGCAGCTTTCCTGCAAAAGTCAATAAATAGATAAGCTTTGCAGCAAACAAACCTCATCAAAGTAAGGGGAAAATGATAGCTGAGCAGTAAGGAAAGCACAAGCAACTTCCCTAATAAAATCTAAGAAAACAAAGAGGATATAACTGCTCCTTGAGAAGTTTCAAGCTCTGATAGATTCAAACCACAACCAGTGCCAAGCACATAAAACAATACTTATGAGAGTTCCTGAGCTGTACTGGTGCCATATGGCTGACAAACTTTCAGCCCATATTTCTGCAGGCAGGTCTTGTAGTTTGGGAATGAAATAACCCCAATGTAATTTGGACCACCATGAGTTGTAGATGTGGCACTAGGGGACATGGTTTAGTGATGGACTTGGCAATGTCAGGTTTGTGTCTGGACTCGATTTTAAGGATCTTTTCCAAACTAAATCAATCTATGATTCCATGCTAATTTTCTCCAAGCTCCCCACTATGGCCGTTTGACCCTTCTGCTTCCTAAGCACAACCATGTTAGCAGTTCTTCCCTGGC
This sequence comes from Aegithalos caudatus, assembly GCA_013389925.1. Taxonomy (NCBI): domain Eukaryota; kingdom Metazoa; phylum Chordata; class Aves; order Passeriformes; family Aegithalidae; genus Aegithalos; species Aegithalos caudatus. The sequence goes on along the minus strand of WEIU01022775.1, from coordinate 24,761 downwards.
AAAACCTCACCAGAGAAAAATCCATATAAAGAAGCTGTGCAACTACTCTGTCAGTGGTTGTCCTTGGATGCTGTTCTCAGGAAACATTTTTGTATTTTGTCCTGGAAAGGACCCAGAAGAGTTTGTAATCACAGGAGCACAAGGTTTGGATTTCCCCTAAACACACAAGAGTACTTAAAAAGTAACACAGTCCCCTTGAAAATCTTCATATAGTTAAAGGACAACTTGTTGCACCAACTAAAGATGCCTTTTTTAAAAAAATTCCTTTTTGTTTGGACTGATAAAGGAATACTTTTTTTCCATGTAAAAATCATAAATCATCATTCATTAATTCCTCCCTGCTCCTTACAGTGTTGCTGCACTGTTCAGAGCTTTATTTTTGAATTTGAAAATGATCTGCCTCTCCCAAAAATGGCAGTACCTGAAGAAATATGTAGTCATCCTGCACAGTGAGGGAATCCCGATCAGTGCTGCCAGCAAATGGGACTGTCATTGTCTTATCAGAACAATTCTGAATCTGGCAGGTGATGTAGCGATAACCTGAGGGAAGAGAGACAGAAACATATGACAGGGCTATCAAGGGAAAAAGAAGCAAGCAGTATTAAATGCTATTCATGTAGGGAAAAGGCTGCCTTTGCCAGGTGAGTTAGTTGTAGAATTATTATATCAAACTCTCACATAAGACTTTTTCAATCTCCAACATACTGAGAATATATTAACTGCTTACAGTTCAGACCGTTCCCTGGAGGCAGCCTGTTATTATCCAAATTTTGCTGGTCCAGAGAGATTAGGGGCTAGATGAATGAGCCATTCATGGGTGGGGATAATAGAAGGAGCTTCTTTTCTCACTTTACCTATGTACAGAGTTGAATTATTCACCTGGAGAAATGGCAGCCTGACACAACGTAACTGAAATCAATAGATCAGCGCCAGTATAAAATTGTGATGAATGAGAAAAGAATCAAGCTCCATTTAATAGACAGTGTGCAGAATTTTAAAGCCTATTTTCAAAGCTCTGTAAGAATGTTCAGACACAGTATTAGCACACTATTGGAACTGGTCCGTTGGGGCAGGATTTCTATATTCAGAGTTAATACCTTCCTGGAAAAGCCTAGACTGATTTATAATCAGAGGAGGCTATGGCCTTTCTCTTCCTCTCCGGTTAGCAAGGACTGTCTTCTCTCCCTGGGTTCTTAGAACAGCACCACTGCATATTTGATACAATCTGCTCTTATCAGAGAGAGCAGAGCCAACAATCACTATCTCACACCAGCTGTGATTTAAAGACCTTCCCTGGGACTCTTAAAGACCTTCCCTAAGCTCTTGTAGAGCTCACCCTTTGTCACAAGTTTCTGAGCACAAAGTAGTTGAGTGACTTGCCCAAGCATAGTGAGGAAAATGTTATTTACACAATCTTGTGCCAGATCAGTAATGTTACAAATGCTCCAGGTACAGTATGAGAGAGCAAATAATGTATCCCCATGTCCTTCTCTATTTTTCCAGTGTGAGGAGAAATGCATCCCACATTTAATGACTTTTTATTAGAGAAGGACAAACCAGTATACTGGATGCAATTATTTGTTTTAAAATCTGGATCTGTTTAAGAGGCTGAGTCAATCCAAGTTCTCATGCCTAGGTCCAAGTCATCACCACAAGGACCTTTGGTGCAGCAAAGGACAACCTAAAGTCTTGCAGGTGTTCACAGTTCACAACAAAATATTACAGCTCTTTGTCATATGGATACTGCAAATATGCTGTTTACACTAAAATCAATGGTTATGCTTGTATTGACTCTAATTGCATAAAGTCAGTTTGTTGAGAATCTAGCCAGGAGATACTTCATGAGAGTTTTTCTTTCTCTGCTGTTTCTGTTAAATAATTAAAATAAAATAAACAAAATAAAATAAAATAACCCCATACCACAAAAAAAAAAAAAAAAACCCCAAAACAAAAAAAAAAAAACAAAAAACCCAAACCAAACCAAACAAAACAACAACAAAAAAAGAGAAACCAAAAACACCCAACCAAAAAACCTCAATAACCAACAAACCAGCCACACTCCCCTCCAAAAAGACCACCCCAAAACAACCAAACAAAAATTAAACCCACCCAAAATCTACCACCAATAAAAAACCTCTTTTCATTCAGGTCCTGAAGAATCATCTTACATTGTCTCTAAAGAAAGCAGCTGATGGAGCTGTCACCATGTCTCATAAATCTCACTGCTAAAAGATTTAGACTTTTTTTCATCCAGCTTTTAACATGGCAACTTTGATTTTTTTATAGGGCTGAAAATGAAGAAAAGCTATGGGAACAGGGCAAGTCAAACTGTGCATTCTTTATGACTCACTTTTAAGATTGCACAAGAACTTAGATAATCTGATTCAAGGAATTAAATTATCTTTCAAGAGTATGATTAGTAACAAGAAACTATACAAGCTTTTGGAATCACAGTGACTCTTTAAGCACATTCTGACTACTAATCTGCTTTTCCATTTATTTTCCTTTTGAAGTTTCAAAGTATACTGGATACTATAACATGGGGAAATTCTGAGAGATGTTGGTTGGTGCACTAGACCTGACAAGTGCAATGATTCACATTAACAGATACTTACCCAGCACTAACACTGCATTGCAAGTTTTATTTGCAAATCAGGAGAAACTGTTCACCGTTTAAATGCCAGGATAAATTGCACTATTAATGGACATTATCAACAGAGCATAGCATCTTGACATCAATTCCTCTTAAAGGGAAAAACAAGTAGATTTTAAATTACACTATATTTTTATATAAGTGGACAGTTTTGCTGACTACATATAAACAGAGAAAGAATCTGACTTGTGCATTTTCTCTTCTGACTAGTTTTAAAAACAATCCAAAAAGTACCTCTAAACCAAAGAGAAATGACTGTATACCAGTGTATCAATTGATAACATTTTCATTTGCATACCTCCAGTGGGGTCCTGGATTTCCATATGAACTAGATCAAGGTCCCCGTCAACTCCAGCAACAGCCCTGAGAACATAATATAATCAAGTTATGTAGAGCCAGCTACAGAATAGTAATTATGGGGATGGAAGAAAAGAGAGGATTTCACACTAACCAGCTTTAGAATTCTAGCTGGGAATAAAATAAACCTCATTTATAATGTCCAATTACTAACATCTATAAGGAAATTATTTTTTCTCTACTTTACATTATGCTTTTCTTAAATTTCTTTAGAATCTCTTCTACTAAAAAATGCATACAAATCGAATCAATTGGAAAAAAAGAATAGAAACATGCATGAAATTAGGAAAAAAATACTTTCATAATAATAAATTGATATATACACACACAGATATGCAGACACTCATAGCACTTGCAAGCACTATAGCATCTTTTTACAATTATGTTTAACATTTGAGACTACAAGGCAGATTTATTGCTAAAAAAGAGTTAGATTCCTTTCCTATTAGAAATATCTTAAACTTGACACACGATTTCCATAACAAATTGATATATCTCTGGTTAGCATATTCAAAAGAAGAGTACATTCTGCTTTGACAAAGAAAGTGAAGAATCATTTTGAGAAAAATATCCTGAGAAGGAAATCCAGTCAGAGTTGATCAAGGTACAGTTTAACTTTGTAAAGGTGTAATGGGAATATGGGATGATTTTCTTCCAATATCTCTCATGTCAAATATGCTCAGCCAAAAGATGAGTTTTCTACCCTCAGGGCTTCTATCCCAGCCTGGGCCTGGCAGCCCCAGCTGTGCTTTTTTTCTGGCCCTTCTGCTGTAATTAGTCAGGCAGATTCTGCAGAGCAAGCTTTGAGCTGGCAGTTGTGCTGTCACAACATGAAGCAGAATCCAGCCCCACTCCCACAGACACATCACTTTTCTCAAGGCCCTTCACTGGCAGGGCAAGAGTCCATGGAGTCAGAAAATGCAAGCTGAGGACATGCAGGGGAAATACACTGAGTGATAAAGTGCAGCTGGATGCAGATATTAAAATGGTCCATTAAGATACTTAAGAGAAAATGATCATTTTGATAAAAATATTAACAATCAAATGCAATAAAGCTATACTTTGGACTGAAATTACATCATTGTTTAATGATTTTAGAAACAGTGATTTATGAGGAGTGGTTAAAACTCAGACTCAGTAATTGGTGGCTCCTCTGGAACACAGGCCAGGGGGAAGAAACTGGATGATTTCCACTGCTGCATAACAACCAGAAATAATCACATATGCTGTTTTTCCCTAATAAGATAAATGATCAGTCCAAAGAAGGAAAGGGAGGGGGAGGGATGAGCCCCCTCCAAGCCATAAGATGTCAGAGACTTATAGTGGGGCCTTTTTTTTTAGCAAATGCATGGAAAAATATCTTGGTTTTATTAAGATTTTGGTGTCTCAAGCACAAACTATTTTAGCATTTTGGAGGCAGCATATTAGGTTAGAGAAGATTTTAGATCCACTGAGGTCTGGTGAGACTATATATATGAGCAGAGGAAAGGGATCTGTGAACTTCTGTGCTGTGTGTGCTGTTATCTATGTTTCTAGATAGCCACAATACAAAATCAAACCTGTTATAACCCTTTAGTCAGCAATTTGAGGGAAGAAAATATTTGCTGAATATTTTACTTTTAGTGTTGGTACTTAGGCAGCTGAACCAAATAAACTTTGGGATAGAATTTTCTGAGCCTGAGCCTGACATGCTAATAAGCATCAATAACGTAAAAAATGTGTTTGGGTACTTCTGAAAATCTTGTATCTATAATTTATCACAAATTATTTCATAAGCACAGTTTAAGGTATTTGGCAATATCTTTACCTTCTAATCTTTATTTCAACAGCTCAGAATTACAATGATCTCACTTCTATCATGCTCCTCCTAACAGTGGTAGCTGACACATGTAGACTGTAATCTTGTTTCCAGTGTAATTTTTCAATGAAAGAAGATGTAACTGATCTGTTTTAATGAAGACTGCAGAGTGAAACTTTCCTACCCAGACTACATTTCTTCTTAAGAGTTTTATTAATTTAAAATATTATATTATTTATAAATTAAGCAAAATATTTAAAAATATTGTGTTTCTCATTACTGTAATTGTACTGATGAACTCTAGCAGCAGTCACTGTTTACTCAATGAAGATGTTACACCCTCGAAGTCTATTTTTGAATGTCAGCTACAAAGCAGAGTTTCTAAACTCCAAAGTCCCTTTACCCAGCTTTACAAACACTTAGGAATAGTCCTTCCTTCCTTTATTGAAAAAAAGACCAAATCTCCTTCAGCTGCTAAGAAAATCTCCAGAAGAGAGTATAACTAATATAGAGAATTTGAAGCAATATCCCTGAAGAATAAACTAATCTCATTCCAGTGAACTCCTCTGCCAACGGTACTTAAAAGATAATACTGTTATTTCACTTGTGCTTAAATCATGAACCAGAGGAAAATGTGTGTGATACTCTGCAGGCAAAACACAGACCAGGGCCCTCTGCCCAGCTTCTGAAAATAACAGGCAAACAAGGTACACACAGGAACACAAACCCTATGGGGTCCTCTGAAAAGGAAAGCTCAACTGCATACTGTTTCATACTGAGGGAGAAATGTGAGACAAAGTTGTGTTTTTCTGCATTTTCATTTACAAACTTACTACTACCACCACAGAAGTCATTGTACCAGTGTGAGCATTGTGTCCACACATCCATTCACAAGGACAATTTACTGTTCCCCAGCTGGCTTTAGGATAGGTCCTCTTCTGTCCTATAAAGCACAGATGCAATGGACCCTGATAATCTGACAGCTTCTCCCTTTTTGGTTGACGTTTCAGAATAAATTTTAATTTTATTTCCCTCCAAAGAGAACAAGCACTTTCTTAGGAACTATGTATTTTTTCAATTTCAGTAGTGGTTGTTTTTTTAGTTTGATTAAAATTCTCCCACTCTTGTCAGAGTACTTTGCAATTGAAATGTTCACGCCTCAGCAGTCTGGGACCATTTGTTTGTTCAGTAGTTTTATTAGGCAAATTCAGGGCTTTCTGGTTGACTTTTGAATGTTTTACATTCAAGCTCTGAGTTTTCCAGTGAAATTCAGACTAACTTTCAGATCAGACACCTCTTCCTCTAGGGAAAGAAATATTTCTTGACCAAGTGTACCATGTGGGAGAAAGCAAGTGCAACACACCAACACTTCAGATCACAAAACAGGGTGGTTACAACACTTCATAATCAAAATAGCCCAACTTGACTGCAGGGTGCTGTAAATACAAGCAGCCTCAATATGCTTCTTCCCTTTCCTGTGAACACAAGCTCCCATTATCTCCCTTGCGTTTGTCTGATACCATGTTGAGCCTCTTGGGGAAAATAGTTCTGCAGAATGTAATTTTAGAATTTTTATTTGAGGGATTAGTTTTCTTATGCATATGACTTTTTACTCTTTACAGAAGTTCTCCTGAAAGATTAGCTGTTGTATGACCTAATTATTCATAATTTTTGCATTAGTGCTTCACCAGGTAATTTTAATGACTTTAACAGCATTATATCAGCATGAAAATGGTGCAATGGAGGCAATTGAAAAGCCCTCTGCACTTGTCTTAGTAGGTGTATAAATGTGTATTTCATGATACAACCATTTGATATTTTGTAGTTTTAAATAACTGTACTAAAATTCTAAGAATTTAGAATTTTCTGTTAAGTTTTACGGGAGACCTTTGGTATTATTTTAATTTTAAAAATTCTTTTATACAGGTACCTCTCTTTTTCTCTAAATGCCCCAATATTTTCTTCCTCAGGTTCAGTGCAGCATTAGGAAAACACCACTACTTACCTGAAATTTCAGAGTTATGCACTATTCATTATTATTACCATGAATACCATGATTCAATGAACTACCATTGACATGGATTTTTGTGTTTTGAGACACATCTCAAAACGTGAATCATAAGCATCAGTCCCTTCTATAAAGAGATTATGATTCCATTTTACTTCAAGCAAGAAACCTTTTGTTTCCAGTAGTTCAGGCTTACTTTGTAGAGGAACAATTGTCTGCAAACACTAATCAAGTACAGCCTGCTCTGGACAAATGTCTTCCCTACTTCCAGTGGAACCCTTCATTGGAAATATTTGATGCAGCTCATTTGGGTGAATATTAATGAAGAGACAACTTCAACCAGGACATCTGAAAACAAAACCAAATCAAGACAAATATGCTTGCTGATGTGCAGGAGCCTCCAATCAAAAGCCACCTGAAAACTTGCTGGGTTCCTCAGTCTGCCCCTCTCATAACCTTGGAATACAAAGTTTATCCAAAAAGTAACATGTTCCCCATTTACACTGACTGATTTCTAGCAATTGGTTTAAGGGAACTGCCATGCGTAGAAAGCAGGTCAAAAGCATACAAATGTTTTCACTGAGTAGTTTTAAATGGCATTGACTCTTGGCAAGCTGGTTACTCAGGAAGACAAAACTATTATTTGATTTATACAACCTGAAAATACCTCTGCTTATGACTGTTTTGTGTTTCAGGCCTTGCTGCCTTCACATTCACTTTAAAAACACACCTTTAATGATTCTGTCAATGCCTTACCCAGCCAATGTGTGCTGTTAGTTGTTTACTCCCTATGCCTAAATGCTTTTTAACAAAAATGTTTTCCCTGCCATGTTTGTTCAAACAGAGGAGCTGCAGTGGTTTTTCCCTGCCTTGGGTTCACCTTGGCTGGCCACAAGGTGCTCACAAGCTCTCTCACTGTCCATCTTAGAAGGACAGGGGGAGAAAATATAATGAAAAGCTCAAGAGTGGAGATAAAGACAGGGAGGTCACTCACTAATTACTGTTACAAGTGAAATAGCCTTGACTTGGGGAAGAGAAAATACAATTTATTGCTAATGAAAAACAGAGTAGGGTAATGGCTCACCGTGGCCTTCACCACAGGCTGCAGGCGCGTCTCTGTCTCTGCTCTGGCACCTGGAGCAGCTCTTCCCCCTCCTTCTGTATTGACCTTGGTGTCTGCAGGGCTTTTCCTCTCACATATTCTCACTCCTTTCTCTCACACCTGTTGGGCACTTTTTACTCTTTCTTTAATCTGTTATCCTAGAGGCAGCACCAGCATCACCCACAGGCTCAGTTTGGCCAGTAGAAGGTTTTCCTTGGAGCTGGCTGGGACTATCTCTGTCTGACACCAGGGCAGCTCCTGTCTTATCCCACAGAAGCCCACAACACTCCTGCTACCAAACCTTCCCACATAAACCAGTCACAAACATCATCACACAAAAACAGAAACAAAATCTTTTCCAAGGTATTAAGTCAAACATAAGAATAACTGCCCATACAGATTATTAGCTTTACACGCAAGTAAAAAATTCAATGACAAATGCTCAACTAAATCCTCTTTGCATTTCCCTCTTTCAGGACACAACATGGCTGAAATTCTCTCTTTCACCTGACACTTGAATAGCCAGGCACCAACTCCTTTTGACATAAATGGGTACAGCTGTGACTGAGTATCTGTATGGAATTTCATGATGAGAACAGAACCTTATCCCCTGAGAACAAGTGCTTCATCAAAATAAACTCATCATTCTTTATTTTTATGTTCTTACCTCTCAAGAAAATGGAAAACCTGTAGCTAAAAATAAGAGCAAGATACCCATAGCATAGGATCCAAATATCCGAGTGACTCAAGGATAAAGAATTCCTAAGGCTCTAGATAGTCATAAAAGAAATGTGTTGGGCCTAATTCTCTGGTAATTACCAATTAATTTCTTACTGTCCCAGGCTATATTTGTGCTGGTGTAGACAGCTGATTCACAGTCTATTCTTTGCTAATGTATTACTAAGACCTATTTTGAGAAATCAAAAGGATTTCTCAATGCTGCATAAGCCTTGGGGACTGAGAAGAATAGCAGCAGACCTAGAGGAATCCCAAACTCCACTACTCTTTCTTCTTCTCAAGGATTACCACATAATAGAGCACTTTCTAAAATGGGCTTCATACACAAAATCAGTTATGGGTGGGTGTTTGATGTTTGGCTGGGATAGCTCACATATATGCATTCCATGCTACAAATGCACCAAGAACTGAAAAAGGCACTTATAAAGGATGGGTACTATAACACCTCTTAAACAGAAATTATCACACTGGGGCAAATGCAATTCATAGGCAGAAGTAAAACTGATCACAGCAAGAGAAGTTTCTTAATTTTATAGAAAAAGAAGTTGCTTACTTTTTTTAATAAGGCTAATTAGTATTTATACATACTAAAATATTTTCTATATGTTGATATAATTTTTTAATGAGCGTGTGACTTAGTATTTTGTTTTACTGTTAGTTTCAATTCTGCCTCTCATGCTTTTGCTTTATACTCTTCTGGTTTTAGAATAGGGTAGAATAAATTATTTCAGTTGGAAGATACCAACAACACTCCAGTCCCCCTGCCTGACCTATTTATAACTGACCAAAATTTAAAGCAAGTGGTTGATGGCATTGCCCAAATGCCTCTTAAACACTGACAGGCCTGGGGCATCAATCAGCTCTCTGAGAAGCCTCCTTTGCCTCCTAAAATGCTAGGAGAAGACAAAGTCTCATGAAGACTTAGGTGGCTTTCTTTTCCAAAAGAATTAATTAAAAAAAATAGGAAAATCAGCTAGGATGGTGTAAGTAAAGATCACACTGTATCACAGAAGAAAGAAAATAGTCTGTGCTCCTAAATTAGAGATGGTTGTATACACTTTCCATTGATGCCAATATTTTCATTACTTCCAGTATCATGAAACATCAAATTCCACACATTATATCTAAAAAGATATTTAAGGAAGGATCAAGAGCACTTGGAAAGCAAATAAACCCTAGAGGATGATATTAATATATTTCTTCTAAACCTATAATACATATCTGAACATAAATATTTAAAATACTCAGTCTCTACTGACCCTCCCTTAATATAAATACACAACACATTCCACAAAATTAATTGTATTTAGATTTTCATTGAGCAAAACAAAACAAAACAAAACAAGCTTTTTCAGGAAATGCAGGAAGATCTGGCTGCTTCTGGAGGCACAGAAAAAATATGTTTTTACAAAGCACAGGAAAATATTATGACAGATAATATTTGTAGTTACCAGACTGAAATAAATATCTTAGGCTATATTATTAACCTCAGTGGTAAAGTTCAAATTGAAATCAAAGAGGAAGCATCTGCTAAAGATCTGCCCAGTGAAATGTTCTTGGCACAACCAGCCACGATCAGCAAGAGACATGCCCTCATTTATCCTGAGATGCACAATTAGTTTGGCACAACATTTTTAACACATCAGATGTATGCTGACAGGAAAACAATACCAGACCACTAGACTTGGTGTCCTTACAGTCAAACTATTACAAAGCCCAGTTCTTACATCTGTTGAAAATGACATAAACACTTTTTTTATGTCTAGCACTCAGATAATTTGGGTGACAAAGGCCATAAATGCTGGAAAGTTTCACATGGCAGACAAACTCCCACTGGAAAGCCATCATGTCCAACTAGCCACTCACAACTCACTCTTTACATACTGCAAATTTCCATATGAGATAGAAGAAAAATATATATCTTTATTGTATGTAATTTTATGAGAAAGATAATTTGGTAGTGATGCACTAACATCTGCTTCCAAACCCTTGCTGTTGCTGGCTGATAGTTTTTCAGAGAAATCACTCCAGTCTATATGTAGAAAAGAGGAAAAGAACCCCCTAGAAAATATTTCTACTGGTTATAAATGTATAGACTCTTCAAATTTATAATTCTTATTTGTGAAGAATGTGACATTTATGAACAACCATGACTTAGAAATACTACATTGGAGTTATTCCGATCAAATGATGTAAGGAAACATAAGGATTCTGAAACACAGCAAAATACAGCCTTAATATTAAACATGCCCTTGTTGGCTTTAATCCTTACATACAGAAAACAGTGACAGATTATTTGGGTTGGAGCAAAACTGACACACATTTCAGTGCCTTTCTGTATTTTTTCTTAATTTAAGTGTGCTGTCAGATGAGAAAAAAACTCCAATTAAAAAGTCTGTATGAGAGAATCTGCCACTCTTATTTTTTACCTGTTAGTGACTTGGATGGATTTTAGACTTCACGCATTTTAAAGTATTTTTATTAAAGGCAGATAACCACAGGCCCTCATGATTTACATTCCATATAATTGTGCTAGGGAAGAATTGGTTAATAACGCAGACATGAAATTTCTGACACACAGAGCTATTTAAAAACAACTATACCTTTACACAGGATACTTAAAAGACCTGCAAAGTGTATGGCCTATGAAACTCCACCTGCTGTGCAGAAATAAGCTGTTCAATAGCTGTTCAAAGCTATACTTTGCAGGTACAAGTAAGCAGGAATTGTCTGCTCAAGTGTCTGCTCAACTGTTTCAGCAGATAAAGTTGGGGCAAACTGGGGCAAATCAGATGAATGTTATACAACTCAACCATTGGCTACTTTTCTAAAAGTATGGGCAGTAAGTAGGTTGCAGATTGAAAATGAGGCACTTGGAAGGGTGAAAAAGCTTGTGTATTGTGCCCAAGGCTAATGAGACCAACAGAGCAGGTTAGGTTTTGTGCTTCCAGCTCTTTCAGACAGGGTTTGAGCTGTCCATGTGTCTGTCCCAGCCACATTCTCCCAGCTTCAGCAGCAGCAGCAGCACATGTGACCTTGGACTCACCAAACTATGCTTTGGGCAGTGGCCAATGTATCTGTAGATACCATAACACCTCTGTGTGCTTTGTTAACCAGAACTTCAGGCAGGTTTTTTGTTTGTTGCTTTGTTTTACCCTGAGTACGGCCAGAATAAGTATTTATTTCAACACAAGAGTGAAACAACTACATGAAAACATGGGAGGGTCAGAGATGAGAGCAGGATCAGGTATCTACTGCACTACTGGCACCACCCCCAGCAAACCACAAAATACCACAAAAAGCCAGATATGCTTCCATAGACAGATGGAAAATTATACTTTGCATAACTGACAAGGATCAGAGTCCATTTAGAAATTAAAAGCCATGCAGGGAACACAAGTGTCTAGCATATTATGACTTAAACCTGTAATAAAAAATACATATTTAAACAGTGAAATTAAATGTGAAAGGTGGAGGTGAGTGTGAAATCAACCATTTAAAAACATATTTAAAACACTATCAAAATTTTAATTTTGGTTTTAAAGAAGCTGTACCATTTCCAAAATAATTTCATTTGGAAAATAAAGACACTAACTTACTTTTCAAACATTTTGCCAACCTGTTTAAATCACTTCCTACTTTGTGAGACACACACAATGTGAGATACCTGCAAAATAATTGAGCTGAAAATGAAATAGTTATATATATATATGCTATCAATAAAGTAATATTTTTCACCAGTTTCCTTAATAGTACAAGTGTATATATGACTCCAGTTAGCAGGTATGATCCAGCCTCTCTTAAAAAATTTTATGTATCTTTCTCTGCAAAAAGACTTCTCTCCTTTCAAAAGATCAATTTCACCAGTAAAATGGAGAGAGATTTCATTCAACATTGCAGCTTTCTTTAATCTTGGGCTCCATAGATCCAGACCTAGAACCCTTCCATGTGCTGACACTCAGTAAGATTCCTGGCATGAGTATGACTTTGCAAAGAGGATACAAAAACATTGCAATCATCTGCAAAGGATGCCAAGGCTCACACAGTCCCCATCTGTACCTCTGTAAACATCTTTTTGGATTAGAATGAAATACTTTTGCTGCTCATTTCATTATTTCAAAAATAACAAAATTCTTACCAGAAAAAATGATCTTTAGAGACTCGTTCCTGCAGAAGGTTCCATTTTTTCCCCAAGTCAATAGATACATAAATCTAGAAAAACAGAAAAAAAAGCTGGAAATTAGATTATAGGAAACTGATAATACTCTACATCTTCAAAGACATGCCCTATATCACCATTAGAAAGACAGATTGTACATAAATTAAAAGAGGGAAAAAAAACCCCAACAAATGAATGCAGAAACACATTACCAGGAGCTCAGAATCTTGTGTTTCAGAGCAACAGACTTTCAGGGAGAAATTATTTTAGAATACCATCTATAATAAAGAAAATTCTGCAACAAGACTTTTTGTTCACTGTGAAAACACAATTCATTTGGGGTCAGATTTTTTTTTTAACCTCAGCATGGTTACACAAGAGGGATGGTAAAAGGCTACTTCTCCTTCTTCCCATACATTGACCAAAGAAGCACAAATGTTTTCTTTATGTTTCAGGCCTAAATGCCATCAAAAATACTTAAGCCAGGAAGGCAATGGATTTAAAACCCTGCTAAAATAGGACCAAAACATATTACAGAAATTCTGAAGAGATTTGATGAGAGATGCACTTATGGGCTTGCCACAGACACTAATTTGTAACCCACAAGAAGTGGTCCTTCAGCAAAGAGGCAGAAGATGGCCTGGAGAAGGATTCCAGCTCCACCTTCTCTATGAACATTTCCCCTCTGGTAAAAAAACAAATGCTAATGATATGGATGGATATAAACAGTGCAGATGAAAGATGTTTTCTCCCAGAATAACATGGGATCTAAAATAGCTCTTAACAAATCTCCTTCCCTTAGTATTTGCCTTCAAAATATGTTTCCTCTAGTTAAAATAGGAAGTTTCTATCAGACTTCTAAAAAGACAGATTTAAAGCTCCCTGCTGTCTGCATGCATTTCTTACTTGATCAAATTTACATAAGATGGGTTTTCTCTTGATATCTCTAATAAGGGGGAATAAAAAGCCAAGTAAAACTGTTCTCTGATGTAGAAGTCACCAATCCAGTAACTGAGTGTTCTGGGGGAATGTATCTTATAAGGAGTAGTAAGGAATGTTTATGTTTTAAAATGACAGGTTCAATGACAAAAGATAAAAGACCCCCACAGTTATGTACTGTGTTCTATAGAAAACCAGCAATATTAATATGTAAAGATAAGGGTTGAGGTAATGTAGCATAAACTATGTGGGTAAAGTTTGAATTAGATATAGAAGAGAATTTCCCAGTTACTCTGCACTCCACAATGACTGGGGTCTCTTCCACTGCACACTTGATTAAAGTAGATAGACCACAGGGCAGGAAACTACAATGAGGACTCAGACTGCTTACTGCAGAATTGACCCAGTCAATGCCCAGAAAGAAACGATCAGGGATCAAAAATTCTTCAGCCTCAGAGCTCAAGGATAGGGCTGCAGAGCCACCCTCCTGGTTTGCCTGTTAAATTCCTGGTATTAATTTAATGTGGTTTAGGATTTGATGCAACCAGTCTACTTTATAACATCTTTCTCTGAGCAACCTCCTTGGAGGAGTGGATGTGGCTGTGAATGGACTGGACTGTGCAGGGTGAAGAACCTAAGCTGCTTACTTCTTCAACACTTGTCACCACGGGCATTGCAGAAAAGATAACCATTGAGTTTACCATTTTCCTAAAAAGTCCCTGCTCATTGAGTAACTTCCCTCAGTAGACTGCTTCAATCTGTGACAGATGATCATTTAATGCACTATCCTAACACTGTTTTCTAAGCTGCAAAGAAAGCCAAGAATTCAGAAGTTCCTGGCAAGAGGGAAGAGAACTATTTAGGATAAGGGACAACACTGGCACATGGACAAAGGGATATATTTTTGTCATCAGTGAATTTCAGAAGAAAATGAAAGATTCTTGCCCTTTGAATGGTGACAGTTGTGCAAGAGAAGGCAAAGGCCAAACCAAATCCACCCCCTGTCCCCCAAAACCAAACGACCTGCTCACTCACACATTTAAGATTGAAGTCCAGGAGCTTATGAGTGAACAGTTTGGCTTTGCAGGGGAAAAAAGCCCCTGCAATCTTACTGTAAGGGAGACTGATGTAGGACTAATAAGGCATATTCAAACTGAAATGAAATTTTAACTGACACAGTATTTGAAATAGATAAAAAATAATGTGTAACTAACTTACATATACATTGAACTTTCTGTAATAAAAAACCCGAGTGACCCATATGTATTCTGTTTTTCAATAGGTACATATGATAAAACTATTAAATGAGATTAGATGGGATATTAAAACAGTTATTTTTTAGTGGACAGCTAAAATCTCTGGCTGAAGCAAACACATCTAATAGCTCTTATAATTCTGCTTATTCTCACTTGTGCAATAAATGTGTGGAAAAGATTTTTTTAAATATTGAAAATATTATTATGTTTTGCCATTATTTCATCCCTTCTGCTTCCAAATGAACAATTAAAATCTATTGCATCCTTGACAAAAAAAAAATCTAGAAGCACTTATGTAGGCTCAGCAAATAAACGATTGTTATTCATTATAACTGAGGGGTAGCCAGAAAAAAGCATATAGATTTGAGGCAGTAAATGGATTAATCCAACCACATTGACTAGATTTGCATTCATTTATAGTGTCAGCCAGAGGCTAGAGATTTATTTAAACAGAATCTAGGGTTCTGAATGAAAGAACAATGCATATTTTGCAATAAGAAGTAAGCCCCAAATCGAATCAAAAGCTGTGGAAAGGGCCATGATGCTCCAGTAGACAAAGAAGCCTTGCTGACTGCTATTTATGAAGGACCTGATTCCTTGCATTCCTTGCAGTCCCTGAAGTGCCTTTGCAAGAAATCATTTGTGCAACAGGAGCTAATGGTTTCTCCTGAGTTTTAGATTGTGTTACATTCTGATACTACTTTCTTTTGGGGAAGCTAAAGTTACTTAACTCAAAAACCTAGAGTGCACTCACTCCTCAGGGCAATTTCAGATCAACATTATCTCTCAAGATCATTGATTTTTGTACAGTGACCTTTGCTTGTGTCAAGTTGCAATTTTGATTTTCAATTCCTTCTCTGCCAACATCACTTTATCTTATTCTCCCTTCTAGGCCAAATATATCAGATTTCAACCAAAACATAAGCAGGTTACTGACCCAGCTATAGTCAAAGGCATCCTTCATTCCTACACATCTAAGGTAAAGATGTAAGGACTTGTCACAGAAGTCTTTATGGTTGACTCTTTTTAGTGTCATTGAAAGCCTTAGAAAAATCCATCAGATTACCTAACCCTTCCAGCTACTCCTGCAGAACTACTCCTTACGGGTTTTGGTTTTGTTTTTGGTTTTTTTTGGTTTTTTTTTTTTTTTTGTCCAGTCACATTTTAAACATGGTAAATAGTAGCATCACTCCTTTTGGAAGATTATCCAAATATAAAATGCTTGACAATCTTCCTAAAATGATTAATTCATCAAAACACACGCCAACTGCTTCACTTTGTACTTCTACCTCCTGATCTCTCCTGACAAATACTGCTACCAGTAGTAGCAGTGGGCTGGACAACTTGTTCAATACACTTTGGACTCTTACACTTCATGATTCTGCCACTCTGCAACTATAAAAAACCAGTGATTTTATCTACTGTTTTGTTCCTGAGAACAAAAGTCAAACAGAAAAAAGATATTTTCATAACAAAGGCTTTTTATTACTTCAGGATTCCCTGAAGTATTTTATTTACATAACATGCATTAAAATTATTTTTATTGTGTCAGGATTTTAAATCAAAGCTAAATAAAATATTTAGTGTAATTTGTGACTTAGTTTGCTTTGCTATTTTTTTTATTCTATTTGCAAATGCCCGTAAACATGAAATGGGTTGGGAGCAGCTGTTAACTTGTATATTCAAAAACATGTCCAGAAGGATGACTTGATATAACATCACTGGAATCAGTGCAGTATTTGGCTGCAGTACGTGCAACTTCTCTGACTTACCTCACCACCTAAATATACACTTTCTGTGAGGTGTGATGAGGATAAAATGGACTGGAGTTTACCAATTTCAGCTTAAAACAGGAGTAATGGTAGAGGTGAGTCAAGGCTGCTACCAGGACCAGAATGGCAGTGAGTTTGCAGCTGCAGTTTTGGCACTGTGAGAAAGGGATGAGCTACACACTTAGAGATGGTGTGCACATTCATCAGTGCTGAACCCAACCCACCCAGAAAACTGACTTCACAGTTTACCCAGAAGAAATCTGAAAGAGGCTAACAATTTACAAACATGAACAGCTCCTGAATCTGAAAGTGGTATAAAGCCATGATAAGGGAGACAATTATTCTACATTTCTACAGAGTCACTGATTCTACAAATCCTATTCTGCTATATGAGTTTGAGGCTTGTTTTGTATGAGTTTATTTTATATCCTATGAATAGCCTTTGTAGGCCATATTTCAACTTCATTAACTTTCTACTGTATTAAAAATTGCTAATGGCCACTTTCTAGGGAGGAACATGTTTCATTATTATTCAACTGTATTATGCAGAAGGATAAATATTCCCATAAATATTCCCAATATCCATATCAACTGAAAATACCAGGATTGAAGCTACCATAACCATGGAGATTTGGACATGAATAAAATAAA
>WEIU01022770.1:19512-33632 GCA_013389925.1 Aegithalos caudatus | reverse complement strand
CTACAGCAAAACTTTTAGTAACCCCATAGTGGTATTAACTTGACCCAATTTACAAGATCTTAGCATTCTATTCAAAGAAAGGTCATACCTGAAGTAACTCTTACCACTGCTACACAGTATCCACTCAGATATGCTAACATTTTTTTCTTAAAACAGCCCACTGGCTTTAGACAAAAATTTAAAAATTCCCCTTCTCACCCATGTTAAAACCTAGTTATCAGTNCTTCAAATATTTAGCTGTCATCTTTGTAAGATTTGTAATCCTTGTAATCTTTTGGAGTTTTCTCCTGCTTTCTTGACCCACTGGATTCCCTGGAACCCTTTGAGTCTCCTCGCTCTTTACTTCGTTCTTTTCTACGTCGGTCAATGTCATGCCGAANCAACCTCCTGATGTAGCCTGGATAATAGGACAGATTAATTTGTCATTTTTTTTTTCAGTGTTAGCTTGCTATTCCAAAGTTTTTGTCCTCATCCACCATAAGCCGTGTAAAAGACAGATAATACATATTTGCTGTAAAACAAATAATTTTAATTGTTTAAAATTAAATGTACCATTATACATTGAAAATTGAAAGCAATTAAGCTTACAATTACAAAAGGCTAATTAGAAGCTAAAATCCTCTATAGGGACTTCAAATATTTACCTGTCATCTTTGTAAGATTTGTAATCCTTGTAATCTTTTGGAGTTTTCTCCTGCTTTCTTGACCCACTGGATTCCCTGGAACCCTTTGAGTCTCCTCGCTCTTTACTTCGTTCTTTTCTACGTCGGTCAATGTCATGCCGAAGATCAGCAGAATCACACCTTAGTTTTTTATCTCCCTGTAAACAAATATACATTTTGCAACAAAATATTGAAATAAAACATCAAGACAATAACAGTGAAAAGGCAAGCTGTGCATCAATTAAAATAAAAAAGATAGAATTTACCTATTTTTCAACAAACTTCAGCACGTAAATTGACTTTGCCCTTTACATGCAATGGCTATATCTAAAAAAATAACAGCTAAGAATTTCAGTTTCAAACAAGCCTTCCCAGCAAGCCAATCAGTGTCTAGTTTTCAATGATACAGACCACAATGCATGGTTTGAGGAGATAATTAAGTATTCATTTCTTCCAGTGAATTATTTTTAAGAAGAGCACAAGCACCTCTGCAGTTCAACCACACTACTCACTGACCACCTTGGTATTTCCCTCTGCCCCAAACCTATCCTTCATCCTTGGGCAGCTTAGTGGTCAAGTAACATGCAAGAAGAAAGAAGCATGGCAGAAGACTTGACCTTATATACTGTGTTACTAAAACAGCAAAATCACACCACATAAACCAGCTTCTCGGCAACATGTTTTACTCAAAGAAAAAAAAATTCTAAATGCCAAGTACTCTAGGTATAATAAATACAAATTATTTTTGTATTTTCATACAGAAAACCAGAGATGAAGTTGAGATTTAAAATGAAGCTATGTTTAGTAAGCTTAGAAGCACCGATAGGACATTTACTCAGAACCTACTTTTTGACTTTCTTCCTTAAAGACTCTCTCTTCACCTGTTAAACGGGTATGCTTCCTCAAGGTACTTGGAGAGATGTCAATCCTCCTAAACGTAAAATAAAAGCAGTGTCTTGCCATACATGTACATGACAGACATCTCATTTCAACAGAAAACTGACAAACAAGGCATTTTTGCAGCAAAATAAACTTTTTGCATTATTAAACCTCACCATCAGAATACAGAAGCATCTAAAAATGAAAAACCACAGTTCTGTTCTGTGTGAAGTATGCTAAAAACACAAACACAGAAAACAGGCAGACTGATGTTTCACATTTTAAGTACAGCTTGGGAGATAGAAAAAAAGTCTAATTATTTATTTCGAAAGGACCAGTATATGTAGCCAGCTGAAAGCCCACCCCCTCCAAGAAACCATCAGCACTATGACAGTTTGCTGTAAAGTCAAAAATACTTAACAAGAAAAATTGTGAAGTTAGATACTGTATCCTCACATGCAACACAAATATAGTACACTGCATCATAAAACTAGAGCAACATGATCAGACACTACAACTGCATGCCTACCTTCTTACCTTTCAGATTCTCAGATTTTTCAAAAAACTGCTGTAAATTAACACACACAAAAACTAAAGTAGTATGAGATGGAACATTTCACACTGAAGAAGAAAGATGCATGTACAGGGCTTCTTTTCATCTTCAAGACATATGCCCCTCAATATTTGAGCACTGCATGTGAGAAAAGTAAATATATCCCAAATGAGATACAGAGGTAGAGAAGACATCTGCCACAAAACCAGAGATGAAGCCAGACCTGACTCAGATGAGTTCTCTTTTACAGAGGGGTTTCTGATTTTGTATTTTGTAATTAAACAAATTACATCATTCAGATTAGAAAAAATATTTTTGGTTCTCAAAAGAAATATTAGAAGAATTATTTGAAACATTATTTGAAACACAAAGCATCTGCATGCGTGGTTAACATATACCTATGTATTTCTGGGCTCTTTTGTCGGGTGCAGTGCTCTTCAGTTGCTTTTTGATATGCAGTGAACCTCTCATTTAGGGTCATTCCAGCCGACTTGAAGTATTGCTCTGTTGGTTACAATAGAAAAAAAACACTGTTTCATTAGTTTAATTCAAGTGACACATATTTTTACTCCTGACAGAAAGGCAAGTAGCAGGCAATACCCACAGTATTTTTAGTAAATTTATCAGGACAAGCAAATGTGTTGTTTTGCCTGTTTTTACACACTCTGTAACCCAAACAAAGTAACAGCACACAGCATCACTGCAAGGCTACTATGCCATGACTGTATCACATCTAATTCAAGCATCGTTTACTGACTGGACTTGTTCATTTTCAGTGACATTTTCCTCTAATGATAAAGAGCCAATTTCTTAAACTATTACTTTATACTTTGCCCACAAGAGAAAGTGGAATTACTTCTGAGTCATGAATACTTACAAGTACACTTTACCATTCATCTCATCTTTTACTTAAAATAAGAATTAGTGAAAGCATTAAGTAATGTACGCTTCAATAACTACATCAATGACCTAACAAGTCTTTTCTTAAAGGAGTATAATTTCTTGATTGGTTGATGATAAACGATACAATTAACACACCTATGCATAAATAAATTCATTTAAGCATCTGGCATCTTGGCAAACTTGACCATTTATTTCTCTGACAAATTTTCTCCTTCCTTCAGAGACAGTTAAATTACCCACAGCAAAACTCAGTTTTCAAACCAGCTCAACAAATGTGTTTAAATGTAATATAGAAATACATAAAAGTCATGAGCTATGAAATGTTACATATGAAGCAAGCTATCTGCTTAACAGGTCAACATACATCTGTATCAACTTACCGCCCGGCATCCAGCATTTGTCTCATAACCAACCATTAAAACTTGAAACGGCCACTACAAGGGTAGTGCCTCAATCATAATTCCATCAAACACAGGAATTTGAGCTAGTAATTCTGTTTTTATGCCATTTTTGCCAGGAAGACAGAAGGTTCAACTTTGCCTGTTTGGCATCTGTATCTTTCAACAGCTATTTTACTTTTGTAACATGGATTTTGCCATTTCAAAACACATTCCAGGACCTAGTTACAATGAAAAAGAAAACATCACTGGGCATTTTCAGCTCTACATTAATAAAGAGCTGTTTAGACTGGTCGCATCATACCAATAATGAACATAACTTCAGACTGTCAAAAAAGTTACAAAAATTCTGATCACAGACCACAGTAAATCTGAAACTTAGAGATGTTCTGCTTTCAAAAACAACCATAACAGTACATATTCTAGTTACTTGACCTGACAGGCTGTTCACTTTATCAGATATTCAACATACAAAAATTTACAGAAAAAGTCTATTCTGTGATCAACATGTGAGAGTTCCACAGGTATTATTTTCACCTACAGTTACATATGGATCATATAAGCAAAAATTTACAGAAGCTCTCACTGGATTGAGTCTTACATTTCTTTACATATCAATAAATAGATACATTCACAACAAATCATTACACTCTTAACAGGTATCCCAGTAATTTTTTTAACTAATACATTATCACAGTCTATTATTGTTGACTATTACTTTGTAAGTAATTCAATACGAAGGAAATAATTTGGCCTTAGTAATCTGAACTATGTCAACAAAATGAGATTTTTAACTGAACTTCAGCACATATTTCTAGCACACAAATCTCATCAATTTTAGAAGCTAATAGATCTTAAAAACAATGCTTACAGACAGGTTCATCAAAACTGGTACCTAATTAAGCATTTCCACTTTTCCCTTTACTGTGATGATACAAAATTACTTTCACCAGCTTTGCATTATCTCCATTACATTTAACACAAGAGCAAGGCAACAGTCCAGTGAAATAAAGCAAATGCTATAGAAAAAAATCATTTAAAGAATACTCCAGACATCCCCAGGGGATTTTAGGAATTATCTATTTTCCCATCAAAAACTTCAGAGGATATATGACCTAAGTGATATCTACTTTGATGGTCTAGGTTTGGATTTCAGTGATTTTGGGGGAAGACTCTTATTGTGTGTGGTTTGTTGAGGGTTCTTCTTGGTGTTTTTATAGAAAGTAGCGACTACTGCTATATCAGAAATTATCTAGTGTACAACTCATCTAATGGAGGTTTATTTAGCCACTGCCAGTTTTATCTAAGTGAAATTCCTGAAAATAGTGTCATATAGGAATAAATCATATCACCATGAACCTGACTTCCATTTAAAATACAATTTTTCTTAAATCTTACTGAGACAAACAAAACAAAAACACAAAACCAAAAACAACAAAAAACCCCGAAACAAACAAACAAAAACCCAAATCCTGAACAACCCTTCTAATATGAATCTGGAAACAACCTCTAGGGTGCTGCAAAAGGAATGCCATTGTATCTACAGGCCAAAGATATCTGTCAACCCACACTGCAACATGTAGTATTAAATTTTATGTTAGACTCATTAAAATAAAATTTGAAAAACTGACCAGTGTATTATGTTTAAACTACACTGCAGGAATTCAAACTTTCTATGTTACCTAAACTCAAAAACTTATCCAGAAACATACAATACCTGCTATTACACTCTACACTGCTCATGGGTTTTTTGTCCTAGTTTGTGTGGCTATTACTTTTCTAATTATTTTCATGCATACCTCAAAAGGAGAAAGTCTGGCTAAATCGCAACACTAGAAGAAGCCTGAAATCTTCCCGTACTAGAAAAAATAAACAGGCTTAAATGAACTTGTCAGACACACCTCCAGTACAATCAACTAAACACATACCTTTGACATGGTGAACCAAGGACACAATGTGCTGAATAAATGACTCTGATGTGCTTTTGCTGGCCTGTGGCAACTTAATGTGGTCAAAGATGGATCGGAACTCTTGCTCCTTCTTGACGGAATGGACAAGTGTGCTAGCAAGCAGCCTGTCTTTAGTCAAGGAAGCAGGTCTAAAACGCATCGACAACAAGAGACACACAAAAAGAAACCACTAGTTTAAATAAATATGAACAACACTGCAGGCAGGTGGAGAACCACATTGTAAAGTGGAATAATTTACCTATTGGAATCATCAAGAGGTACTGGTGCCATTTTGAGTTTAACTTCAGGACGATGGGAGTCACTGGCTATCATTTTGATCCTAAGTGGGCTCTCCTCTCTGAAGGTGGATTTTTCTCTCGCATCCAGATTCTTGTGTAGAGGAGGACTGTAATCAAAGAGTTCTTTGAGCTTTTCAGACTTTACCTGCTCAGGTGACTGAGTTTCTTTCTTCATCATTAGTCTCTCAGAACTCTTGTCTTCTTCCTTGTGCTTATCTTTTGTTGCACTAGGCCTTTCCACTACATAGCCAGTCTCTTTAAGCTTATAACTTTTCTCATCTCTAAATCCATCGCTCTCTCTATTGCCCTTGATTGATATTTTAGATTTGTATTTGGTTCCTTCCTCCTCAGCATTCCGGTGAGATGCAGTAGGAAAATTTTTACCCTGATCTGCCAGGACAGATTTTCTGAACTGTCTGTAATCCTCTGTCTCCTCTGTGTCCTCCCCTTCAGAGTCATTAAACTTTTCCTTCCCAGTCTCTTTATCAACGAAAAAATCTAAAGTTTCCTGTTCCTCCCATTCCCTTTCTCCCTCTGTCCTCCCTTTTTCTGATCCTCTCTCCTTCTGGGCCTCCTTCTCCCTGGTATTACCCCTATCAAGCAGGTAAACTCTAGACTCTTCATCTGTGTACCTGTGGATAGCAAAGAAGAGACTGGTAACTCTGGATTGCATTCATTCCAGTTCACTTGCATTCCTCTTTTGTGTCAATTCCACACCAAGAAGAAGATGAAAATACATTCCTCCGAGCAATTAAACTTTAGCATGCAATGTCTGGCACACCATTAACACTGTATCCACTGTCATTTATGCAGTGATGGAGGCATCTGAAGAATATAATGCCTTTCTGTAGAATGCCTAGAAATTTACTTGCTGTTTTTCTTAATCAGTACCCAGTTTCACATTCTCTTACACTAGCAATTTCTTCCACCAAATTCACAGGTTTGAAAATTAATTTTTGCAGACCACAATTCATTTTTGCACTTCTTTTACTGAAAGAGTTGAAGCAGTAGCATAAAAAGAAAGTGAATTCTTTTCAAGATCCTGCACATTATTAATATAATTCCTCAATCTGGCACAGGCTTAATGCATTCACTATATTGTGTACAAGCAGGGAACCTTTAGAAGGCAGCTCTCCTAAACACAGAAACACACCAATTAATTCTTTCAGCCACTGTCTTATCTGTATGCTATGTTCACCAACTCCAACACATCTAATCACATCTAAGAGAAGTTGCATTTTTTACCTCCTAAGCAGTAATTTACATAATAAATCACTCACTAAACAAATTAATTTAAAAGCCTACATAGCATAGTCACAACTCTTATCTCTAATTCATTTTGTAAGAAATCCACTGAAACACCAGTCACATTAAAGAGGAACAGTCTAATGCCAGTAAGACTTCTATGGCTTTCAAAAATTACTATTTCAAACTTTTTAAGAAAAAAAATGAAGTATTTTACATTCATTGGAACACTTAACTTACTTCACATCAACAGCATTATATTCCTAGAACACCAACACCTACCCTCTTTGATAAATAATGAAATTCAAGACATCAAAGTTTTCATATTGCACCACACAATCAGTAATTGATGCTGTTTACATCAACATAAAGAAATTATTGCACAACATCGACATTTTTAGACTTCCAGAATATTTGCATTTCAAACTACACAAAGCATTAAAATTTTGAAATACCTGAACAGAGTTCACTATCAAACCAGCAAGTCTGATGCATTATTTCAATTAAGATTTTTCTTAATAGTAAAAAAATTGAGTACAAGAAAATAAACCATAGAGGAAAAGCACAAACCAATTCCTCCTCAAGGATACATGTCCCTATCTGTACTAGCCAACATTCCAGGCCTTGAAGCATCCTAGCAGGAAAAGGCACATGAATCTTCCAAGCTCAGTTCCAACCACACTAGCATTACTAGCGTTCCATAACACAAGGTAACTGTGATGGATCTTGAAGAAACTGTAACATTTTTACAAGGCAACAGGAGGCTTCTAACTTGGTTCTTACCTTTTCATAAACTTTCCACCTTTTGCAGTTTCCTGTTCGCCACCCTCAGGATAAAACGACCGCACTCGAGCCTCCTCACGGGGGGCGCTCTGTGATGGGATTGTCTTTGCAGGGCTTCTCCTCGAAGGGATATGATGCAATGGGCTGTTCTGAGAAGGACTATAGCGGCTAGAACCATTTCCAAGAGAACCAGAGCCAGATCTCTCAGGACTATGCTGAATGGAATGGGAATGCTGAGGTGTGTCCTTTGCTGAGTGGGCTGTGCTAAGCAGAGGGGCATCGGAGCAGGATGAACTCTGACTAGGTGGGGTGGCAATAGAAGGACTATGAGGTGACCTTGGACTGTTATCGTAAGCGGAAAGGCCAGGCCAAATGTCGCCAGAAGCTGCTGATGATTTGTTAAAATCGTCAAGAGACTCTGATGGGTCATGTTCAAATGTATCTTTCTGTTCATCTTTTGATTTATTTTTCAAGGGACTTTCTTGCAAAGGAGCCCCTTCAGTTTTCTTTGCCTGCTTTTCCAGAGATGCGCGTCTTTTGGAAGAGACAGGTGATTTGCTGTATGGGGATGAAGAACGAGATGAAGAGGACCTCGGGGACCTGGAAGATCTGTAAGATCGACGGGACCTGCTCCGGGACCTCTGGGAAGACACAGACCTTCGTTTTGGACTCCTGGAACGTGAGCGGCCACGCCTAGGGCTCCTGGAGTGTCTTCGGTTCCAGACAGGCCTATAACCTCCACGATGGTATCTACCACCTCCTCCTTGGTAATACCCTCTACCTCTTCCTCTGTAACCATAGGGACGTCTCATTCCTCTATTATTTCTGTAATCTCTGCGATAATCTCTAGAATAAACACGATCTCTGCTCCGAGATCGGGAATATGTCCTTGACCGAGACCTAGAACTAAAATTAAAAAGGAAACATTAACATTTAACAATAGAAAAAAATAATAATAATAAAAAAAAATTTAAAAAGTGTCTTGGCACAAAATGCTATATTTCTTACAATGCAGTCAGAATGGTAAAGGATGCAGACTCCTGGTCTTAAAGAAACTTCTACAATCTCTCTTTATTATTTCTGTAATATATTCATTATAACAAACACGTCTATACTGCTAAGGACTGCGAAACTTGGTGTCATACGATTAAGACACTACCAGCCTCAGTGGCCTGCCCAGCCATTTTATTAGAGATTAGCACCGCTCTGGAACACGCCATTCAGTTTCCCAGCCACCATGGTTCACAGCGGGGAACAGGGAGTGACACGATCCCCAGTTTAATATGCCAGCCTGTGGATGGCAGCAGCTGAGGCAGTACACATTCAATTGACCCACTTCTTTTATGGGAAATGGTAATGTCCACTAGTAAGTAAGATGAGGAAAACATTGAAGGCAACTGAGAAGACAAGAAACAGCAAAGCTTATCTACTGAAGCCTTAAGTTACTTCAGATATGAAATGCTTAATAGGAAATAAATTACAGGGAGACTGGATGAAGAAAACATAACGTAAAGGGGAAAGGAAGAATCAAATGGGCCAGAAATCATGAAGAACCATTAGCATTCTGAAGTTACCTTGAAATACAGGAAAAGGGGAAAAATTAAACAGAAATTACACTCAAAGCATAGTTTACCTACTACCTAAAATGAAACAGGACCCCAGGCTCACTTCTGACACAGCATCGTGCAAGTGAAAAACATTTTCCAGACAAAAGCTAATATACCTAATCACGTTTTCATGCAGTAAGACATCAACTTACCTGTATCTCTTTTTTCTTGAATGTGATCTGGATCTCGACCTAGAGCTGGACTGAGATCTGGACTTCGATCTTGATGAATGAGATCTAGAATTAGATCGACCCATTTTTGCCAGTAGATCTACTCCTTCCCAAAAAGAAAAGCATGAGAGGAGGGGGAAAAAAAAGGAAGCAACCATTTAGCATCCATGTAAATTATATAAATGAACAAAATTTGCATCTACTAAAATGACATTATTAGAAAGTAGTATAGCATTTGCTAAACAAAAGAGATTTGGAGACAATGTAAGTACATTTATTAGTAAATTAAAAGTTTAACCACATTGTAAAGAATTTAACATTGCTGCAGTGCACACACTTTCTCTGAAAACATGAGGAGTAAAAGGTTTTTTCCAGATTCAACTGCACACAGATCCTGTAGGAGAGAGGAAGCAGCAGAAAATGAAACATTTCTGCAAATTAAGGCAGGAATAATACAACTCTCGACATCTTAATATATTGTAATAGAATTCTAGCTATGGTGTAGTTTATAGTTTCCTTGCATTGCCAGTGCACTGTTCCTTCTCCAGGAGGAGTTCACAGTCCTCTACAATGCACCTATTGCATAAGCAAAGAAAAAGCCCTGAAGCATTTGGTCCAGCAGTTGTTAGTTTGACCCACAGGTATTATTTCTCTGAACCACATGTGCTAAAGCTCATCACTGACCCAAATTTCCAGCTCAAGGTGCCCATCCTGCATCTTTTTAGATTAACTTTGCTTTTTATCCTACATGTAAAATGCACAGCCAACTTTAAGATTTTAACAATTAGTTAAACAATATGGTTTGCAACAAGATTCAACAGACTTCAGCACAAATTAAGCTATGAAAATTACAACTGATTATAAATCAAAGAGAACTAAAAGAAAGTAATTCATAATAAACTATCATTTCTTCTTACGCACAGTCATAATAGATATTTAGAATTAGTGCTAACCATAAAAAAATACACACCTTTTCCTTTTCGGATCAGTGGCTAAAAATCCCCAATTTAATTAATAAAAACTTTGACCCATTACCATTTTCTTTTGAAATTGCCCAGCTTTAAAAAAAAAAAAAAAAAGCGTCACATTAGACAACCTGAATACAAGCTATGAACAAGTAACTTAAACATTTTCAGGTTTTTGAATGCTCAATTATAATTGTTTAATAATAATTAAAATACAAACGGAAAAAAACAAACATTTACCTCTTGTACTGCAAACAGGCTTTAAAGCCCAAAATTACTGTATCAAAAATACTAGCTCAACACAAGCACATTGTGTTATATAATCTTTCTTGTTACCTGGGTGGTATTTCAATTATGTAAAGACAAAAACATCAGAGTTTAATTTACAGTTAACAAAATTAGAGACTTTAGATATATCTAGGAGAACCCAAAAAAGAAAAGCAGGCCAACTTTTCTCCTATCAACTGGTTCCTCCTGCCCCACATGACTTTCCCCACAAGAGTTTGCATGGCTTAAGAGATGTAACCTCATCTGAAACTAGCCCAGCAAAAACTGAACATAAACCAGCCTTCCATGGATCTCAGAAAAAAACTATTTACCTTGGCAAAGAAGAGTACGCTGAATGCACTTCTTTATTGCTTCCTTCCACTAAAAAGCAAATTTGCAAAACCTATACTCTGAAGATATTTTCTAATTCATTGCGTTCAATTAAACTTACAGAAAATGGCTTGTAATCTCTTAGGATCAATACTCATGGGCAACATTAAATTTAGACCTTTAAAACTGTTTGAGACATGCCAATTTTCCAAGAGTGACAGAAAACAAAACCTGATTTTTTTTTTGTTTTGTTTGGGTTTTTTTGTTTTTGTTTGTTACAGGTAATTATCAAACCAAACATCAGATGCCTAATATTTATAATAAAACTCAATCTCAGCTTTAAGTTATTTTCCTTCTATGTATGACAAGTATAGCTGATGTTTACAAGACAGTTTTACATGCTGTAGCTTCTTACTGCAAGCATAAAATTTAGGAAAGCAAAAGATTTAATTTTTTATAGCTGAGTTCAATCAGAATATTTAGAAAGGACTTAAGCTAAACTTACCTCAAACTGCTGATGTCAATGAAGAAATTATTTCAAAACTGTACTTGTGATTTCAGCAATACTGATCCCTATAGAACAAAAAATGAGACTGTCAAAGACACGAACATTTGCTAAAAGGCAGCACCTTTTTGCTAAAACAGGATCAAACATTAATCTGTTTCTCATGAAAAGACAACACATAAGAAATAGCAAATTTACTATTGGACTCAGCGATGCTGCACACTAAGACCAGAGCAGCTCAATAGCCAGTCACTGCCAAGTGGCAAATCCTACTCCCTTTCCATATGTGACCACTCCTTCCTCAGCCCTGGAAGCAGGTTGTGTAACACATTATCCTCACCTTCACATCAGCCCTGACAGCCTTCAGGTCCTCCAGTGACCAGCTCTTGATACCTAGAAACCACTTTCATTTAACTGGGTTATCCAAGTGGCTTAATGAAGGGCCAAACTGAGCTGGATTATGGAGCAAATAACAGCGTGCAGCCAGAAGAAGGAGGCAAAAAAGACAGTGGCAAACTGTCAGACCTGTTTGAGCTCTAGCACACAGCTCTGCACTTCACTAGAGCTATCTTATTGGAAAAAAAATGGGGATGAGAACCAGGCCAACAGTGAAAGCTTTATCTTTAGGTTTCTCTTGCAATATTTACAGAAGCATTATTCTAGTATAACTTCATGTTTAAAATGCATACATATGATTTCACCTAAAAAGCCAACATCTTCCAAGAACTAGCTTTTTCACAGTTATGCAGAAAGGAAACGTAACCGTCATAACAAAACCAGTTCAAATGTATGTGTTTCTCACTGGCCTCAGTTTTTAATTACCTCCAAGCCTTAAGACCACGAACATTCGTTGTCTGACTCAACTTTTCAATTCCACTCAAGCAACAAAACAGGAATTTTATCCCAGTTCACTACAGACAGGCTGGATATCCAGAAATTCTGCAGCTCAACAATTCAGTTAACTAAATCTAAAGGTATAAGACATTGACTGCTCCTAAAGGACACATCCACACTTGTTCATAGGTGTTTTCTTCATCTAAAAGAAGATATGTAGCATTTGTGCTCATAAACACTGCTTTCAAAAATCCACTTACCATTCACTAGTAGTGACCAAGATATTTCCAATTTCTACAAAATATATGCTTTATTAAGATTAAGTTTTTACTTCTCATCATCAGCAAGCATGAGTCTCCGAAGGAGCACAGTAGTGTATCGGACCATTTCAGATTTTGTCTAGACAAAAGGCGAGATGGTATTAGCCAGAAAAGGGTAACAAAGGCATTCAGAAGTCTAGTACAGAAAAAGCAATACAAACTTCAAGTTCAGGCTGAGGCTTTAAATGAATACTTAAATAATCTATATTTCTGACTTAAACTGGTGTTAGCTGAAATCCCAAATCCTAATTTAGACAAGTCTTTAGATCCTGGGGATATAGAACAAGATAGTTACTTCAGTTTTAAAATCTCCAAGTAGAAGACAAGATCTTAAATTACAATAACTCAACTCTGGTAGTCAGTTCTGCAGTCTTAGAAATCCTTTCTAGCAACTGGCAAAGGTGAAAAGTAGCCACACTTTTCTGTTTTTAAACAACACATTAGCTATGCCACATCCAACCCTGGCAGCTAAAAAATATCTGCAACCCTTTTCCCATTTAAGCTTTTAAAGACAAGTACAATTTTTTTTTTTTACAAAAATAACATTGAATAAAAAACCTTAACTACTGAATTCAAAAACATTTAACTATTTGCAGCTTTTGTTTCCATTTAATTGTAATAAGTAAAACCTTGACACACAAGACCCACTTTTCCAAACACCACTCACACTTAGGAACAGAAGTGAAAACACTACATAGACGTGGTTTTTTTTGGTCTGTGTAAATATTCTCACAACATGCAAGAATCTAAAATCTTATTACCCTTTATTAAAGCTCATTTAGAAAACAACTGTGGTAGTACCGGGGGTATGTAGGAACACAGCTGTCTGTGACAGTCAGCTCCTACACGCTGCACACCTTTACAGAAAAGTACCCATTCCTCAGACACAGCTCTGACATCCTGGTTCACAGCAGCCAGGGGAATCGCCCACAGCCTCTTCCTGCTCAGGGCCGGGCCGGAGTGGCTGCACCAGGTCGAGCAGGGGCACAGTGAGGGGCACTGAAAAAGAGGTCCCTAAACACCATTTGCTGCTCCCTCAGAAGAGACCCACACTCAGCCAAAGGTGCGCGCCAACAATGGGACACAAGGTGTCCTCACTGTCACCCAGCATTTTTAAAAGAGGACCACAACTGCTAGGAACATGGCCTGTGCCTGAAACAACACCAGGGCTCTAATCCACACACTTCTCTTCCCTCAAGCTTCTTTTTCCCCTCGCTTTCCACCCTAAATAATTGAAAGGAGATGCTTGGCTCTCAATCATTTCAATGCCATGTTAAAAAATCTGGATTTTACAAAGGCAGCTGCTGCACCTCCACAGAATAAGGTGGCCCTGCTGGTTTAAAGAAACAGTCCCACCTCTCCTACCCTGTGTTTCCTCACAGTCCTGATGATCTCTCCTATGCCAGTCTAAGTATTTCTGCACCCACATATTGGATCACTTTCAATACAAC
>WEIU01022767.1:29126-39356 GCA_013389925.1 Aegithalos caudatus | reverse complement strand
TCTGATTGTGTGCAAATATATTTCAAAGATGTTTAAATAAAAACATATGATCATATTTTATTATTATAAATAATAACATAATAAAAAAAATGAATCATTTAAATTCCCCACTGTCCTTCTCTATTATATGCTACAAGGCAGGACAAATTGGAAAGCAAGCTCCCCAACACAACCAACTCCAACAATTATCATGGCCAGTGTTACAACTGTTCTCATATTAAAAGAAAAAAAAAGAAGTCAAACAATAAACAAAATCTTTTGTCTATGAAGAAGGACTTTTCAAAATTGAGTATCACTTCCTTATCCATCATTTTAATGCATTGTAACAGAAATAGTATTACAGCGTCCTGGTCTCCTATCAGAGTAGCCACGTGCTTCTCAATGGTCATATAACCTGTGTTTGTTGAATGTGATCTCCCTTGTGTAACCTCTGTAACCTTCTGTGCAGAATGACTGCACACACCCATTACTTTTTGTTTAAAGAACTTCCTCTTTGAACTTTTTCATTGTGTGATTATAACATTACTCAAAATCAGTTGATAACAGTTTTTAGTCTTCTTCTTGAGATTAACTAGTTTTGGGATATTTCAACTATTTGTAACTTTTCTGCATATCTATTAATAACTTATCCTTTTACATTATATTCTTTCTCCCTTTATCTGAATACACCAAAGATCTCTTATTTTCTTCCACTCTAATAGTACTTCATATTCTGTTGACAGACCACTGTAATACCTGGTGCCTCACCACATTTAGTACTACACTATGTATTGGCCTCATAGTCTTGATCTTGGTCTAATTTAACTGCATCCCAGCAGCTATTCATCCCAATCACTTAAACTGCTCCTTAGGTAAAAACAATTCTATTTAAGCACCCCATCACTTTATTTAAGTGCCTAATTTATGTTTTGTCTTACCTAAATTTCAAATCACTTGTTCACAGTCTGCCTGGCACACACATATCTAAGGAACATAGAGAATCACAGAAGATGGTATCCATGAAAAACCTGCTACAGGAGACCTCTGTGCAACACAGGCACCTTTCTCTCTATGGGGACAACTGCCACCCACATTTCTAAAACCTTCTGAGAGTTTCTAAAATCTTCTGATTTTCTGAGGTTCTTTTTGTATGTTTATAGGTTGGAGTCCTTTCAAGGACTCTGTAGGAAAATAATCTATGTTTACATTCCTTTCTCAAGGAGACACATTTGATGGACTTTTGTCTCCACCAGTGTGGATGGAGAGGTGGTAACTTCTCTATCCAATCCAGGGGTAATCCCTGAAGAACTATAAAACCTAAGTGGTAAATAAACTTTCTTTTTTTCCTGCCTTCGAGCTCACTGAGTTCTGTGCCTTCATTTTCTGCGTCGTATCATGACAGACAACAGGTGTCTTTGAAGTCTAATCCAGCATGCCTAAGAACACGTACATCCTTTAACACTGTAGAGAAATACTGCATAAATTTTAAGTACATTCATCTAGCAGGATTCCAATACACCTCACTTGGGAGTATGGTAGCAATTCTAGCAGAATATGGATTCCAGACACCCACATCAAAGTTGAGGCTTAGTGGTGCAGGCTAGAGAGGGAACAGATCCACAGCCTCCAGATTCAGAGCCATGAAGATCCAGAAGGCATATTTGGTGGAAAAGCGTCCTCTTAAGGAAGATGAGCCCCAGTGCACCTGGAAGCAAGAAACTGACACAACAGGCAAGCAAAAGCCCAAATCTTCACTAATTTTAAGAGCTCTAAACCTGAAAAAATAGGGAGCCCTAAGCTTCTGATGTTTTCTCTTTGGACTACATTTGTTTCTATCTAAAGACAGTTCAAAGTAAAACCTATAAATATAGAAGAAATCCTTGTCCTAGATCACCAACAGTTCAGTACCAAATGACTGTCCTGCCTCTTGTCCTGTGAGTCCTCCTCTGGGTCAGGACCCAGCTTCCCAGAATCAAGGGGAAATGTAAGACATTTTTCCATGGAAAACATCCCACATCTCACAATCAAAGCACAAACAGGAATTCAATCTTCAACAGTCTGGACACTGCATAAAAGCTGGGGTAAAAGGACAGCACTGTTTCTTGTAGTTCTGACCACTGCAGGTTTATTTTGTTGCTTTCCCTGGTGCTATGGGGTTTCAGCAGCTGCCTATTTAAACTCTCTGCATGGAGCTCTGAGAGAAGGCAGATGAATTTTTCCTTAGAACTGGAACTTCAGAGTGTGTGTTGTGCTGAGGAAAATGGCTGGATCATTATGGAGGAACCAGTTTCATTTAGGTGTCTAAGAGAGGCTATATCCTGGAAAACAAGAGTGGATGCCATCCTGGGGCTCAGGCACGTTTTAGAAACTTGCATATCGTCCAATGTGATTTAAACTTGCATATCAGTTCAATGTGATTTAAACAGACAGGTTAACATTTACTAAATGGATATGTCTTGCTTTCTGTTCTTTCTCTTTCAGACGCATACTACCCTCACTGCAGCTTCTTCAATGCCATTATTTGTTAAATTATATGTTCTCAAAATCCTGGTCTTTATTTCCAAAGATGTGAGTAGGCCTATCCACACAAATCCCCAGGATTTCTTTTCTTCCTCTTATTATAACCTTAGAACTTTGGCACTGATGACACTTGGGCAGCTCTGAACTAAAAGGACACCCATAGATGGGTTAACTGTGAACATTTTTCCCCACAGGCATTCACACAAACTAGAGTTTTTCATAGGATCGTGGAATGGCTTGGTTTTGATGGGACCTTAGAGATCATCTACGTAAAGTTGGTATTTTAAAAACATCTACTTAAAGATCAACTACTCTGCCATGGGCAGGGACACCTTTCAATAGAAAAGGTTGCTCAAAGTCCCATCCAACCATGGCCATTTTGTCACACTAAAGCCAGAACATCCATCCTGCCTCAATCTTTTTTCATTTAAGAACACTAAATACTTGTAACAGTTTTCATCTAGTAATGCCCCAAAACAATCTTTTTTGGAATTTCCAGAAGTGTAAGAAGTGAGGCAGAGGGCAGGGGGATAACAAATACATCTATTTTGGTTTGAACTGTTGTTTAATTTTTGTATTTGACAACCAAGAAGAAGAATTGCATGACTTTTTCGATACAAATTATTGGTCAAAGGTAGAAAGAAGTAATCACTGTCATTTTCTGTCATCTTTAATATTTTGTCACCTTTAATATTTTGTTACATCTTTATGGTCTTCTATACAATATTTTATAAAGTTTGTGAGAATCTATAGTAATACTTGGGATTCAGGGCCCTCTGGAAAGTGAGTAACTGGCAATGGAAATCAATTCCAGTTAGCTGTCTGATGACATTGATGTTTTATAAATCTCATTAAATAAGTATTTGGAACTCAGCTATTCAAGTCAAGTTGTGAACTTTGACTTTAGTTTCTATCTTTATTAATCTATTGTCAGTGTCCTAGCTTATGGAATTAAAACTGAGGATACATCAATACCTACAAGAAACAAGTATTTGTATATTTTAATGGTTGGATCCAACCTTAAGTCTTGGAAATATGTAGTTGTGCTAAAGAAATGGTTTACATTAGTTCCAAGAATCACGGAATGGTTTAGGTTGGAAGGGACCTTAAAGTTCATCTATTCCAACCCCTCTGCTATGGATAGGGACACCTTCCACTAGACCAGATTGCTCAACACCTTGTCCAAGACGGCCTTGAACACTTTCAGGGATGGGGGATCCACAACCTCACCACTCTCACAGCAAAGGATTACTTCCTCATACCTAGCCTAAATTTCTTCTATTCCAATTTCTATCCATTACTCCTTGTCCAATCACCACTCAACTCAGCTTTTGTAAACTCTCCTAATTAACTTGTACCAGATATTCCACAACTATAATCTGGGTTTGTCTGTACTTGGATTTATACTTGATAAAACCATCATTGCAGTGATTTTTCATATAAAACCTTTGCAATGCTGGCTTGCACTGGCTTCCTTCTACTTTTCAACTGTATACCTCACACAGCTTATATACACCTCATGTACTGGAGATTTCATAGACTGAAAGAGTTAAAAAAACCCTCACCATGTGTTTCAGAAACCTGGGAAACAGGCCACCAGACCTGAAGCCTACTGTTAATTAGCCCTATTTTCTTCTTTTTCTTTCTTAACCTGTTCCACTCTCATCCTTTGTTTCATTAATTTTTCAGATTCTGCCTCCAGGACACTTCTCTCTGTTTCTGGCATGTTCCTTGCAGTCTCCCAGCAAGCACACCAAGGGGAAGGCTGTGCTGGCTTCCCAGCAGCCTGTGCCACTAACTTCCCCACACACAGAGATGACAGCCTCTCCCATTGACCTCTTGTTCCCTGTATATTTGTGAAAGCTGTTATTGCTTGTCCTTACAGCTTCTGCAATTTTCTCTACGTTTTCAATTTTGGCTTCTGTGATCATCCCCTTATTTGGTTATTTTTAGACTTGGTTATCCTTGCTCAGAGAATTGAACCCATTGATTTATGTGCCATGTCTCCGTTATCCATTTTTTCACTGCTCCCTGTATTTCCCTGGTCAGCTGTGTTTGCCTGATTTTCTCCTTACGCTTCAGCTCTCTTGGCTTTCAGCAGGGTGAGTATCGGGGCTTCCTGAGACACACTTTTGAATATTCTACACTACTTTGCTGTGTGTCTCAGTCATCTCTGGTTTTTGGAATCTGTCATGAATAATTCTTGTGGAAAGAATGTTGTTGAATTTCATAGTGATAAGCTCCAAGAGGACATATAGACATTAATAACTGAAGAAATGGAAGAAATAATATATCACTTTAAACACCTTAGTTAGAAAATGATTTATGTTTTTTCTTTTAACTTTCACACAATTTTTCTCCATTAAAAACTTTATGATGCTACTCACTGGTACCTTCAGTAGGAGCATATTTCAGGAAATAGGTATTTCTTCTCTAGACTTGAATATATTGATTTTTAATATATTTTATTACTAATATAATTTTCAGTATAATTAGTATGGTTATTATTTCTAATCTATAACAACACGTATATTTAAATATACAATTTATAGGACCAAATCAATACAAGGGATTTTCTAAATCAGATTACTGACCAATATTTTTGCTCTACAATATGCCAACTTGCACACCAACTTGGAATATGACACCTTTGTCTGGAGGAGGTTTTCCTCTTAGAGGAAAATGAGAACATGAGAAAGGGAGGTTATATGACTATTAGGAGTTCAATCAACTTTAAACACCCAGTTCGGATAAAGTAATTTCTACGTGCCATGTTCACCAACATTCTTTTTTTTAGTTGTCTCTCTTTTCTATTGAATCTATTATTTCAGATGCCTCATGTTATAAGATTCAAGTGAAGAAAAACAAGATAATTCCAATGTTATGCTCTAAATCTGAATAATAATTTTTCTTGGAGTCCTGTTATCTTTTTCTTTCTTAGAAGTACTTAAAAAAATCTTAAACCCTTTTTCAAACTAAAAAATGTCTCCAGTAACAATGTTCTCATTTTTCTTTTAATGCAAGAATATAATTTAACAGAAACCAAAACATTTGGTAGGGAACAGAATCTAAAAATTTGCTATACAAACACCTAATGAGGTTATCAGAAAGACAAAATTAAATACTTCAGTATCTGAAGTGTTTGTGAGGTGGAATTTTATATACAGTTTTTAAAGACAGCAAATTTGGCAGAATATTCTTGGAAGCAAAGTCTGCTTAAGGCTTCAGGCAGGAAGTTCCCAAGGCATCTATATTTGTCCCACTGGATATTGTTAAGTATTATTTTTGGTTTGGACTAGATAAGTTCTAAGTCCAGACCTCCAGATGAGGAGTTTTAGAGTATTGAGAAAACAGGCATTTATCAGATAAGTCCTCTAACAAATCCAGCCTTTTAAGAATGAGCAAATCAAATTAATTTGCATAACACTTCAATGTTTTAAATCACTCTCAAGGCAGTGACTATTAGCTTGAAAGGGCTGATACCATCAATTGATAGAAGTTGGCCTAAAAATAAATATTTAGATTCCAGCAAACCCTACAGCTTGAATTCCCTGCACTCCAGTAGGAAGCCCTTCCCAGAAGACTATACACTATTATAAAGAAGAGCTAGTAGCTCTCCTGGTGAAGTTAGATCAATGAATTGATAGGAATGAAAAAACAATAAATTCAGAAAAAGAGATTAATTCCAGCCTAGTGATTTGCCTACTCAATTGCAAGAATAAACTCTTTCAGCTGCAGATGATTTTCCATCCATATTGAATACAGCTTAAAGTATGCCAACTTGCTACAGGAATGAGCTGCAGTGGACAGTGTTAATTGCAGGATGATACAGTCAAACTTCATGTGGGAAATTAAAAATTATTCCTCTAAGCCAGACTGGTCAGGAATCTTTTCTATCCCACAGCAGTCCCAGATAATGCCTGCCTACTCTTATGGAATATGGGAGGTGTTGAATAAGACCTTCCCAGGCTGTGAAAGCTAAAGTCCAATCATTTAAGCTATAGAAGTGAAAATGGGAAGAGCAACAAGACAAGACATGGAGATTTGGGACTTTTATTTTAGAGATGGCTAATTGTAGCCTAGAAGATGGTGCTGGGACACACTGGTTTTGGTGCTTCCAACAAGATG
The DNA here is from genome assembly GCA_013389925.1 of Aegithalos caudatus. Taxonomy (NCBI): domain Eukaryota; kingdom Metazoa; phylum Chordata; class Aves; order Passeriformes; family Aegithalidae; genus Aegithalos; species Aegithalos caudatus. The sequence continues at coordinate 32,729 of WEIU01022767.1, read as the reverse complement.
AATTAAAATTCCCTGTGCTAGCATTCTATGTGCTATAAATCCAAAATTAGAAGACAGGCTTACTCAAATGTGCTTTACAGGAGCCTGCTGGCAGCTGAGCCAGAGCCTTGATACTGTCCCAGAATCAGGCATGCTTCTTGCAACCACTGCACTGCCAGCACCATGGCATCTAAGGTCACTTACAGAATGACTGCCCAAACTCCTATCTTCTCAGTTGGGGTTATGCACTAATCCATAGCCAGTGCTTTGGAAAATCTGGTTTTACATGCTCAATTTTTTTGGAAAATTGTGACCAAATTGATATACTTTTATGTATTTAAATTATAATTTAAATTAGCCAATATCTTTTAAAATACAATAAGCTCATCTCTCCAGTTTTCTTGTATTTCAGGCTTTCTCATGAGTTTCTGCCTCTGATTAAATAAATCAGATTCTTATAAACAGAAAGTGCTTTTATGTGTGCAGTATCAAAACACACCCTCTTTACTTCATTTATTTGTACCAAACAGAACTTTTTTTGACTTTTCAGTTTAGATATGTATACAACAGTAATTTGGTTCAATGCAAAGTATTAATTTACCTTAATAGGCACAAGCTACAGTGACAGGAATGAGTGAAGTGTAGAACTTCAAACCGCTTTTCCTTCTGGAGTTGCAAATATTTACTCTTTTACATTATAGAACAGTAAGAAAAATTATATTAGTGCCCAGAAGCATGATGGATCTCCAAGGACAGAGGAAGACATGATACTTTCTTCACAGAGTTTTAAAAGCCAACCCTACCCCTTTGCAACTCAGAGCCTTTTTAAACAAGTGAATAGCCATGAATATACCACAGATCCACCTGTGTACAGCAATATTAAACTAAATAAACCTTAAAGAAAAACTGGTGCCTAAAAACCAGCATTGCCAAAAGACTTAGAAGTAACAAATAATATGATAGAATGATGTGCCAGAAGTAAATGATTGAGCCCTAGACTCAAGTATTTTTTCTTTTAGGAAATCATATATTGAAACACGTATGTTAAAAAAAAAAAAAAAAAAAAAAAAAAAANAGTAGAATAGCTTTGATGTAGTTAATACAGTCACAGTAAATTAAATCAAAGCAGAAATCTTTTATTTCATTGGTCCCTATACATCTCCATGTGAAGTGTCTCCCCATCACAGTTCAGACTCCAAACTGGTATTACTGAACCCTGGGGAGGAGCACTGACAAACTAAGCTGCCCTCTGGCTGGTGAGATCATTTCACCCATCACCAAAGCCTCTGCTCTTGGGACATGACAACTAAAAGGAAACTTTAAAGTTTTGCAAGAACAAACCCATTCAAAGTTTATTTAATTGGTTGAACGTTACAGCTGTTCAGTGAAGAAAAATGAGGCACAGCAATGTATTTCTATGTGTTGTACAAATACATGGGAAATCTGTCAGTCATGGAGAGCTCATTTCAAGCAAAATAAAAAAAAAATGTAACACACGAGACTAAAATCTTACATAGCAGCCTATGTGTTAGCCAAGTACATGCCCTGCAGTTGCTGATTATTCAGAAGAATTTATACCAAAAAATCAATATATCTGATTGCCCTATGACTTATGATGTCATTGATGGGGTTCAACTCTCACCTACCCCATGACTTCCAAAACCTAAGTCTACACATGTCATGCTAAGATGCCTTCATAAGTCAGGGCAGAGAAACAGGAGTCTCCTGGGAGGCTATTCATTTTATCTTTCTTAGACACTTTGTGTAGTGAAAATAGAGGGAGATGTTGGTGATTAACTTATATTTCTACCACTTAGGAATCTGTTAAAAGTGAGACAAGTCCAAGAATTTTTCTCTCCTTTTACTTTATAATTGTCTGTCCAGGTTCAATAAAGACAATACCTAACAGAATGTAAAACCATGTACATAACACTTTCATAATGAGAAACCTGAAAACTTGTTTCTTTCCTTTCCACAGCTGCTGTATCACTTAACTTGAATAATTCTCCTCTCTATAGCTTCACAATCTTTTCAGGACTATGTGTACGTTCCCGTGTCAGACAAATGCTGGAGTTTCCCTCTAATCTTAGGATGGCAAATACCCACCTTAACTGTGAGTTCAAGAGCAACAAGAGACAATTGATAATGTCTTGTTGCCAGATCCTTGAATACTGGGGCTGATCAACGAGTGCAGGATAGTGCAAAGACCACAGGTTTAATGACTCATTGATTCATTAGAGGAAATGCATATAATCAAGTTTTGCTAAGTGGTTATTGATTCTGTGCACTTTGATGTTGATTTAGATGTAACCCGGACACATAAAAATGGGAACATGCAGAGCAGTGACCATTTCTGCACTAACTCAAGGAACACTGACTTCTACACTAAATCAAGATCCTGAGATCCACATTATTAAAAAAAATAATTTTTTTGAAGAAAAACTTTGGGAAAGAAAACTTTATTTTTTTCTACATAGTGATGAAAATTAAGTTGGCTACATTGGGCTGAATAAAAGCATCATCTAGAGCTGTCAAGGTGTCCAGACTTGTGTATATCCTGTGTTTTCAGTATCAGTGGTAATAACAACTTTGTTTACAGGAAAAGGGAAGGGAAAATTCTAATTTTTTTTTCATTACAATATCATAAAATGGAAAAGTTCACAATCAATCACGACCAAACTGCAAGGGTCAGAATATGCTACACGAGTGCATCTACAGTTACAAAACATTTTTGCACAGTCTCAATGTTTGAGCTTTGACCACGATACGAAATCTTTCTAATCCAATATTTAAAATGTGATTTCCTTTAAGTAATTCAGCACACTATGTTCAAGCATTCAAAAACCAAGGGAAATAAACTGCTGGAAATCAAAGGTGGTTCATGTAGCTATACTGTCCATAATTTAAAAACATGGCTAGATATCTATTAGTAAAATCAACATCCTTAGACATACACTTGATTTCTCATATTTAACAACAACAGAATAGGTCAAATTATATTCTAGCATGTACTTAAGTATTGAGTAATAGAGTATGCTGTCATTTTATCACATCTTTAATGCAGGGCTACTATAGTGATACTATCAGCTGCTGATTCCTATAACAAAAAAATCTTCTCATCATATCTGCATAGACACACAACAGCACTGACTCCCAACTTAATTTTACCTAAGGGGTCAGAATAAAATAATTTTAACATATGGGTCAGAATTAGGAAATAGGATAGAATGGTTTTTCTGTAACTACAGCAATAAGACTCTTGATCAAAATAGTTAACAACTACAGAATATAAGCAATGGAAAGGAATAATGGTGTGGAGCAACCTTCTAACACAAGATTGTCATCAGTAAACATCTGAAATTACAGGAAAAAGTGACAAAAGCAAAGTGATACAAGCTGCAAACACTTCCAGTGCTTATGTACCAGAGTCTCACCTCCAGCTTAAGCCTCAGGATACTGCTCTGTGTCTTGCACGGTTGGTTAGGAGTCATTCAAGTGTGAAATGTCCTAAATTCTGGTTGTTAAAGGATTGAAAACCTCTGCCCCCCTGCCATGACTTACACCCTGAAAGGCATATATTTGTTTGTGATAATAATCTACCGAACTAGTATCCTTCCTCAGCAC
>WEIU01022767.1:3820-19068 GCA_013389925.1 Aegithalos caudatus | reverse complement strand
TTTTTTTTTTTTTGCAAAACATTGTATCAGTAATTAATGAAATCCTTCACAAATAACATATGACCTGAAGAAAAGGCATGAAAAATTCCCTGGCAGATGAAATGTTTAAGTTGGTTTATTCATCAGAATTCTTATTTTCAGCAATCTAATAGAAATTAATTATATCGTAAAAGCTGTATCAGTATTTACATTTTAAATATGAAGGGTTTATCATTAGGTCTTAATATTCTTCACTGAAATTTTATGCATATTTTTTGAGACCACAATTGGTTTGCTTTAATTTCTATATAATGGCTGTATCTGTTTTCAAAGATATATTATTGTATGCTCTAAAAGAGTGCTAAATGAATATACATAGTGCCATGCTACTTAACTTTAAGACTTTTTAGGTCTCTTATTAGAATACTACGTTAGAATATATGTTATATGTTAGAATATTAGTTGTTAGAGTATTATGTTAGAAACATGGGGCAGTTGGCAAGTGATTAATCCATTACAGAATCTAATTGCTTTTGTTACTTGAGAAAAAAAGAAACTATTTTTAAGATGCTTTTTAAATAAGCCACTGTATGCAATCAGTATTTTTAAATGGAATCTAGTTAGGATTTTTATGATGTGTCTACATACCTACTTATATGGTAAATCATTGGCACCTATTTGGTATATGACATTGTTTTTAAAAGATGCTAAATGGATACCAACAAAGTAAAGTGCAGTATTTCTGAAACCATCATTCACATCTACTCAGTAAGCAACATGGGCCACTTTGCACTCAATTACTCTAGAGTAACTATGGGATTTGCACCTGCAGAACAGACCAGAAACTGGACTCCTAAATTTGTATTTGTACACATGGAATGTGATTCCTGTTGCTTCTAAAGCTGATTAATCAAACAGGCAAAGTTTCTTCTAATTGCAATGAAAGAACACTTGAATCTATACTTTTCTTCAGATGTTTAGTCAAAAGGCATCCTGAAAACACAGTTGTGGGAACAACCTCCTGGTTAGAGCCAGTGCTATATATACAGATGGATTATTCACAGCTAAAAGTATGCAATGATCTGGACCAAGCATATTGTTCAAAATTAATTCACAGTACTGAAGGTTTAAGAGCAGCGATCATTGTTATGCTGATATGCACAATGGGCCTGAACAGCCACCCAGAGACTAAAAAAACCTGCATCAGAGGCATGGCCCAGGGAAGTGCTCTGGTTTTCCCTCCTAAGATTTGAATTCTTCTCTTGTCTTCACCACTACCTGAACATGTTTATGGCTTTTTTAAAATTGTTGCTGTTCCTATCTCGTATTCAAATCTTTCACGACCTTTGTTTTCTTTTTATTTTTCAGTTCAGTTGGCATCAGGTGCTTTGAAACACAAACAATAGCTACTGAAGTTCTATCTGTGTAAGCTCTAACCCTGAGGCATTGCCTCATGCTGTGTGTCATGGACAGCACTAAAGGGTCCACGTTAGCTTCAGGTTTCCAGGTATTACTAAAATATGAAAAAAATACGGTTTTCTCTAATTAAGGTAGGCACACCATCCAACTTTGGGTAATTCTCAGTGCCTGAACTGGGATGTTAATCCTTCTGACCTTTCCATGCAGCCACTGGAGAGAGGTGCTTTCACCACGTTAATTTTAGAGGTCCCAGCATTCTGCCCTAAAGTGCCCTCAGAGAAACTTGTCCATTTAAGCTGTCTATCAGCATGTCCAGCTAACAAGCTGACATCAGGCACTGAACTTAAGACCCAGGAGGGTCTTAAGCTACCGACCAAGTCATGCAAGGTTTTTCTTCCCTTCCAACTAAGATTTGACAAAAAGAAAAACATCAAGGAGATGGAAATGATACAACAAGCTCTTACCACTGTTACCCTACCTAGTTTCAGTCTTGTTTTCATACACCTCAAAGGAAACATCAATGGCATAGAAAGTCTGCTTGTTCCCTTAGTAAACCTACATTGAAGCTCTTTCATAAATAAAAATACAACTGAGGCAAAAAGCCTGCGATAAAACTTTCCTTTAACTTCTATATAATATTTTATCAGCTGAGCAACATTTCATCCCCTGAGTCTATCTGAAAATTTGTAAGGATCTGTTTATTTCAGTTCAAGCTTAATGTATTACCTGAAGATGGGTTTTTACTGTCATAAAGATAAAATTACAATAATAAACAAAAACCAAAAAAAAGCAAAAACAAAAACAACAAATCACAAAAACAAAACAAAACAAAACAAAAACAAAACAAAAACCAAAAACAGGCAAAAAACCTCAACACTCTGAATTCCAAAGACTTCAAGACATTTTAGAAGAAACAGAATTCTGGAGAGCTCTGACTACATCTAGTGGAAGCAAATGCATTTCATTCCTAATAATGAGTTGGTCTGATATCATGAATGAAAAGGTCTCAACCTCATTAGAATGCTCTGTAGGTCTAAACAGAATTGAGTTAGGCATCAGCTGAGAAATGCAATTCCCTGAACACATAAAATTTTTAAGACAGTCTGATTTCTTTGGAAGAAATGTTTGAGGGTCTTTCCCATCCATATAGCCAAATAGAAAGAGAGGAAAATTCCTTCAAATTCTTTCAAAAAGGTAAATTTAGTAGGTATTGGTTGCGAATAAATAGTACTGCTCTTCTAGAAAACAGAAATTTTAGATAAATGTACATTGTAAACCTCAACAAAGGACTCCATGTTGTTACATTAAATAGGATATATTGGTTAAATATATTTTGATTAGTGGATTGGCAATCATGGTGACAAGAAAACATAAAAGCCCAACAAATTCTTTAGTAGAAAAAAAAGGAATTTTTGATGTATTTCCAATTTTTATTCTTATCGCATCTGCCGAAAATTTCATTTAATTAACAGCTCTGAGATTCAGTCTGTTCGTGTACTGACATACCAGAATCATGTCAAGAAAGCAAAATATGGAATTAACATCTCAAAACTGCATGTAATCTTTCTAAACCTCACATTTATTGCTTCCTCTTTCCACAAAAGGGTGATCTCACAAAAACACAGACACTAACTCTGACACAAAGTTAGAGTAATTCAGAAGAAAAGTCAGAATTTTTCAAGCTAAAGCGTTTCTGTATGTTTTAAAACTTTTGCTTTTGATATCTGCATAGAAATTCCATGAAGTGTAAAGAAATGTATGCAGCTACAATCTTGTACCTAAAAAGGACTTTATAATCATATCAATTAACTGTTGAGAGGTCATGAAATTTCTGAGGACAAAGAACGATTTAGTGCCATTCTTTAATTACTTGTGAGGTTTGTATTTCCATAAAGAAAACAAACAAAATAAAATCATGTTTTGAAATGGGAAGTCACAAGTGAATTTAAAAATAATTATTTTGTATACTTTTCCTAAATCCATGTTCCAATCTAACCAAAGCCTTCAAATAGCTACCAAAATGTTACTGCTCTTGTGAGTAAAGAAATGTGAATAATTATTTTCTTGTTTATACAGTTTAAATGTAATTCAAATGTAATTCTAATATCACTGTCCTTGGTCTAATTTTGGAACTATTTTCTGGACTTGTCCCTAAACTTCATTCATTGGTAAGAAAAAAAGCATATGAGTAGACTGATTGGCACTGTTCAGTTTCTTTTCCTATTTCAAATAAATGCCTTAACCCCAAATGTATCATTTCAATTTAATTCCTAGACCCCATATGCCTATTTCATGCAGTAATCAGATTTGGTGTGAAATATGTACTCTTATAAACACAAGCGCTTTATAAGCTGAAAAATCAAGAATGAAAAAAAAATCTTTAGAGCTTCAGGATAATTTAACACTGGTTTGAAAACTTCCCTCAATTCAAAAAAGAGATGGCCTAAACAATCATTTTATCTCCTACAACAGACTGCTGTATAAAATATGTCATGAAATGGACAGCAATGAGAAAAATACATGTATCCTAGAGCTGCTAAATTTTCAAAATATTGCACAAAAAATCCATGGACCAATGATTCAGGAAAGGAATGGTGTTTATACAGATGTGCAACACTACTGAACATTGACCTTGCAGACACAAGAATGTAAAGACTGAGGTCCAAATTTATTTGAAGCACATGCATTATGTGTAACATATGCTACCTTGTATATTATTAATCATACACAGCTGGAAATTCTTTAAAGATGGCTCCACATTTCACAGTCTAGAAACTGAAGTAAAGGTATTTATAATACAGTCTAACATTTGAACCCTGAAGTCTTATTATCGTTGATTTGCCTAAGGCTTTGACCTTTGAATCTGACCTGATCATTGAACTTTAAATGCTCAGAAGCTCTTTTTCATTCAGTTATGAAACACATTAAATAACATGAACATGAGTGGCAACATGTAAGTAGGGCCAAATCTTAATTTACAATACATAAGCAAGAGAATTGTATTCAAAAATTGAGAAAAGATTGACAATGAGGGCATGTCTCAGCAAAAATGTGAGTTAAATTTTGTGACATTCAGCAAGAAAAAATAACTCTAACTCTAAATGGCTCGTAGAATATCTAACTGTTAATTTTTATCATTGTTTGGTTTATCAAGGTCACAGCAAATAACTTGTTTACCAAATCTCTTCACTAAATTATGAAAAATTACAGATATTACCTTCTGTGTCTTGCATATTTGCCACTAACATGACCACTGCCATCACAGCCAGGTGTGGGACAGCTGCAAAAGAGAGAATTAATATATAGGTGCTGGTGTGCTGCAGAAAGATTATACTAAAAGCAGGCAGGCAGTAGATATTACAGAGATGGAGGGCAACAAAGACAGAAAGAGAAATCAAATAACTGAAGGGAAAAAAAAAAGAGGGGATGCTTTTTATTAGCAAGTCTCAAGGGAATTAATTTCATCAGTGCAGCAGGGCATGAGCAAACCACCAATGAACTTGAAAGTGCATTATACCCATTAAAAGGCATGAATTTTCTAAATTGCTAATGGGGATACATTTTACACTCAGAGCACTAACCTGAACAGCTCTTGTATGGCTGGTTCCACGGGAACTGCAGAGAGATGGAAAACATATAAAAATTTATCATCTATTACAAGTACCCCTCTTCTACAGAAAATTACCAGAAAGGTTGTGTAAAAGCAGGGTCAGAATGAATCGTGCAAAGAGATTCTGGAGGATGAAGGTCACCCTGAGCAGGGGCCTTGAGTGATTTACTGAAGCAAGAGACATACCTCGAACACCTTTGGAGCGTGTGCGATGGCGCTTCTCGTCTGCATCCACCTCCATCTGGGAATAGATTAGCAGGCAGTCAATGTTCTTATCCTGCATGCACAGACTATCAATGCACAGACTGATACAGTCTCTCACACGATTTATTGACACTATTTTAATTCCATTTTATCCTGTAAGGGAAAATTCTCCTTACAGGGGATTTTTAGGATCTTCATGTTTATTTAAAAACAGAAAATACAGTAATTTCTTTTTTAAACCACCAGTTTCTGTGCCCTGCTTTCATAGCAAATTGCGTGCAGCTAAGTGCTGGTTCCTCTTTTCAAGGGGATACTTCTGACATAAACCCTTCATTACTCCCATATATTCCAAAACAAGAATTCAATAGATTTCTATACAACTTGAAACTAAAGTCAAGGGGTCACACACCACAGGTTATTTTCTAACCAAACACTTAACAGTGGGAAAGAGAGGAAGGAATAATGACTGAAAAGGAGATGAAGATTCATCATTACACCTTTAAATATTTCATGTTATTTAATATGGCATTACAAGCTTTGCCACCATGTTTCATTGTTTAGTTGTGTTTTTTCAAGTTTCAGGAATGGGCTCACTTGCAACATGACTAGATTTTTACTTAATTTTACAAACAGCTTGCCTATCCAGTATACCTTTCTGTGCAGTAATAGATGTATAGAAATCTTACATATTTACCATATTTACCATATTTACTCTATTTACATATTTACCATACAGGGACAAGGCTGCAGATTAGATCTTGGAAAGTATCACAAACACTCATCTGTAGTAATTAACATAGCACCACATCGTTTCTTCTGATTTTACATGCACAATTGTCACCAGACTTTTAAACGTAAGTTAAATAGGATAGATAGAGTTCAGGATTTTGTTCAACAGAAGCAAATTGCACTGAACTATGCTGAGAGACTGAGTCAGGGAAAATATATGCAGTAGCTGTATCACCAGCTCCTTTGGCTGTAGAAGAACAAGATGGCATGATGGATCTACAGTGCTTCATACATAGTGATGATACTGTAAAGGTCACAAAGAACAGAAATAGAGCATGGAGCTCTAGTTCCCCAGGGGGAAAAAAATCAATCAGCCCCTTTATAGCAATATCCTTGGATTGATATCTGGTAAGAATGTCATATATCTCATGCAAAAACATGGAAAAGAATCCAAATGACTTCCAGCTAACCCTTTAATCACCTAACTTTCTGTGGCCAGTACCTTAACGCAAACAATTTGGTAAGTAACTAGGAAAGAAGAAATCAAGGAGCATTTTTACAGAGCTCCTTCAACACATAATAGCAGGAGGAAAGAATCACCTCAACAAAATTTGTGGGTGACAGAGATTTGTAAAGAAAGTGTCATTCACAAGACTCTGTGCTACTGATGTAGGTCTCAGCAGTTTCTTGGCAGTCATCATCCCATTCCTGGTGGTGTGCTGTATTCCACACTGAAGGATGATTTAAAATAGACTAATATTATGAAAGCTAATAGAGCACCAGCCTATCTTAGGGGGGCTTCAGGTAGGTCTTTTGCATAACTTTGAGTGGGTTTCATTTTAAAATGAAGACACCTGTACTTAGCTATTTGTGTGCAGATACATTCCGAGCATAAGCTTTCATCTTCATCAAATAATCATGCTATCTGAGATCCCACAAGGTATTCCATCAAATCTTCAACTTCCAGTCCAGAAAAGTATGGAAGGGTACAGATCGATCCTTTATTGTATCTACCAATCCTGTGCAGAAGTTTCAGGTATTCTCTGGCAATGACACTAACTTCCTATGCTTAGACAACTGAATTTACTTCTAGGTTAATGCAGCCAGCAGAGCTTGAGGATCAACCCCTCTGATCAGGTATATGATGTTACTTCAGGCTGGATAAAATCAGTCTCCAGGCACCTCTGACTCTACTGTCTAACTCTCCATCAACTACTGCATGAGAAACTTGGCATGCCTGTAAATGCCTCCTATAGGCACCCAAACTGAATCTTTAATTTAACCCATCCACAAGTATCTATGCTACAATCTGACTTCACATCCTAACCAGTTTCTTGGCTCCAATGACTTGAGAGGCATTTGAAGCTTTTAAAGCTGCCATATCAAAGCACATTAACAGCTTCTCTGGAATATAAAAGTTACTTCCTAGGCAATGATATTCTTTTCCTTTTTATAATAAGGAAACAGTGCACTGTATTATTCTATAACTCTTGAATGTGTAAGGACTTGACAGGAGACCAGAAGTGAAGTTACTTGATCTTCAGACTAGTATGTTTTTAAAATGTTTGAAAAACATTATCTAGCCTCATTTGTCAATACTGAAAAACCTGCTGAAATAACTATTTTATGATCTTAACCTGGAAATGCTGCCCCAGTTATTATGATAGTCTGTGTAAATTTATAAAGGACAAACTACAAAACAGATTTATCTGTCTTTTGTAAACCAAAGTAAGCACTTCAAGAACACTGAGGGTAGTATAGTGCACTTTTAACTACTCTGACAATCACAGAAGAAACCACTAAGTGGGAAAAGCCCTGTAAGATTCACAAAATCCATATCCAGAAGCAGGTCAAAGAAATAAAAACATTATAAAAGCTGCTGGCACACAATGTTATTTTAAATGTTGCATATCCTACATAGTCTGCTGCTTCTCCAGAAAAGCACAAATTGACTTGCCATTGTCTGTAACCTAGATGCCCTCTCATATATGGTAATGTGAGTGTTGGATGCTCTAGGATACATCAAATGACGGTGTCTACATTTAGTCAATGGAATTTTACTTTACCTTGATATTTATATGCTTGCTCACAGATCTCTGTCAGTCATGTCAAAACTTCAGCTTTCATTCCTCCATGAATTACATTTTGGATGCTGGGAGCAAGCAACTTCCTGAAATTCTAGCAGGATTTGCATTGGTTCTGTGAAAGCAAAGTCACCTGGCAGCCTAACATTGCAGTCCTCACTGGCACCCTTGGCACTTTCATGGCCAGGAACAGAATTCTGCTACCGAGACCATAAATCTCACACAAATATGGACTTCCCCATCATTTTCACATGAAGAAAAAGGAAATGTGGACCTTCGTCTCACACAGAGTTCGCCTTAGTAGTTCTACTTTATTCATGACCTCTAAAACGCAGCTCTGTAGCTCAGCTCTTACTTAGCCTCTGTTCCAGAAAAGAATTTGTGGACATGGAGGACAGGCTGGCTAGAGTTAGTCTTAGCCTGGCATCTAATATTACCTATCAAAGCACAGAGAAAAGCATCAGGAATTGGAAGAGAAGAAAACTTTTAACTTTTCTTCACAGAGAAGTTCTAGAAATGAAAATACAATGGTCTAAGCTGATTAGAGAGTGGAGCACCTCGCCTACAAGAAAAAGCTGAAAGAATTTGGTTTGCTAAACCTGGAGAAGACTTCAGGGTGATCTAATTGTGGCCTTCCAGTACCTGGTTGGAGCCAACATGAAAGATGAAAAGGGATTTTTTATAAGGGCATGTAGTGACAGGCTAAGGGAGAATGGTTTCAGCCTCAGAGTAGGTTTAGATTGGATATCAGGAAGATATTCCATGAAGGTGGTGAGATACTGGAAGGAAGAGGCTGCCCAGAGAAGTTGTGTATGCCCATCCCCATCAGTGTTCAAGGCAAGATTGGATGGAGCTCTGAACAACCTGCTCTAGTGGAACATTCCCTGCAAAGCCAGGGGGGATGGAACTAGATGATCTTTAAGGTCCCCTTCTACCCAGGTAATTCTGTGATTCTACAATCCTCAATTCCCAGAAGGAAAAGATAAAAGAGGTCTAGGTAGAAATTAAATTTGTAAATTAGAATTTAAAATAACCAAATTATTGGATATGCTTTACTTAAGATAATGGGCAGGAAGAGGTAGATCTAGGAACTCTGTACCACCATTATATGCGTTCGTGTTACTGAAGATATAGAGAAACAAGACATGAATAGTTAAAGTGCTCTAACAAATACACCACAAGATGCTACACTAAACATAAATCTGAGTAAAACCAAAACAAATGTCTGTGTGGTTACCTGCATGCAGGCAGCAAGACTTGCTACATCTTACTGTACAGAATTATATACCAGTAACTACTACACACAAACACATGATGCTTTTAATTTGTCAGTATTTCAAAGCTGGAAATAATAATGAGACAAATTGAGAAAAAGACAATCTTATAACATAAAATTACTATAATTAGGAGCAGATGAAAGTATTTCATTAAATGTTAAAAATAGAAAAGGAACATAGTCATAAGAGAAGAATTATTTAAGAAAAGAGATTTGATTATTAATATTTGAAAATGTAGTAATAGTAATCAACACGAAATTTTTTTAGAAAGAGCTATTTGTCACTATTTATGATTTTAAAATCAAAGTCTCAGACAACATTTACCCCTCAAAATAAACATAGGCTAATAGGTCTTGAATACAATGCTGTTACTTAGGGAATGAGGGAGAATTAAAAAAAATATTCTGAAAAAATTTTAAATTAACCTTTATTTATTGTTGAGGGGATGGTGTGGCTCACTAAGTTAATGTTCCTGATGCTAACCCTTAGAAATATCATACAAAAGCAATATGGGATACAAGATGATGACATAATTAACACCAGTCAACACTTCATCATGGAAAATCTGTAATCAAAAACACTCAATACTGCTCTATGAGGATACTCTAAAAGTTGTCAATAAAGGTAGCTATATCAGGATATCATATCCTTAGACACCTTTGAAACATTTTGTTTTCTCTTACTGAGCATTCAGACAATAAAATAAGTGCTTCATAAAATCAGCATATTTATCAGTTAGCAAATATTTCTCCAGAAAAAAATCTTCTGTATTAAAATATTTTTCCAGAAAAGTTATTTTGTACAAAAGTTATTTTTCTACAAAACTAATTGCAGAAACAAGAAATATATACTTAACAAGAGCCTTTCTAATATAATCCCACAGGCATACATTTTAGCCCTACAATATTCACTGTCTTCACCACTACTCTGGAAGATTACATGCTACTGAAATATGCAGATAATAGAGAAAATAGCAGAATGATAAACTATGTTGGAGACAGGCCAATTACATACACTGGCATGCATCATTTGGCAGACTTGATCCATCTGAAGAACATGTTGGTTCCAAGCTCCTGTATGTATGAACAATACTTGTGGGCCATTCTTGAGAGACAGAAGATCACAATCTGCCAAGGAGTAACAGTGAAGTGGATCTGGACAACCAGATGAGCACAACCAACTTCTACACTGCAGCAGCTGAAGAGCAGAATGTGATCTGTAGCTGCACATCCTTTAAGCCTGCATTAATTTTCCAGAAAACCACTGAATTTTTCAGATACTGTCAGTAACCCCTAAGAACAGAGAGCAAGTTTTTAACAGGACCTCATCTGTTGGCTTGCTGGATACCAAGGCTTTGAGCCTCACCATAGAGCTACCTGAGATCCTAAAAGTTTCATAACCAGCACCACTCTCCCAATCTCTAGATACACTCACGTATCTACCATATGGACTTTCTCAGGACTGCCAGCTGTAAATAATCAAGAGACTTAGGCTACTTTCCAGGACAAATTATGATTTTTTTCTCTCTTGCAAGGAAGTAGTTCAGCAGTTTCTTTCCTTGAGGGCAAGTATTCTTGAAAATGATCCTTCCTGTTAAAATTCTCAAGGTATCTGAATTTCTAGCTAGAGGCATAGTACTGCAAGGTTCAGTCCCAAGTTCCTAAATTTCCTGATCAGCCAACACTTTCTTAGTGAATTATTATGGTTTCTCTCTAGCCATGAAGAAGTCTAGAAAGTCACAAAAGAGCTGAAGATCTTAGACCTGGACTTCTAAAATTATTCCTTCTTAGTTTTTTTCTTACTTGTACTTCTTCAAGTCCAAAAATTGGATTCGAATTAATACAAACACTCTCAAAAGGTGTCCACTGTTTACTGAGGCAGGCACTGTCTCTACTGTAGAAAGTTCTGGGCTCCTCAGGATGAGATGGACACGGAACTCCTCGAGAGTGTCCAGAGGCAGGCAACAAAAATGATTAAGGGACAGGAACATGTCTCTTAAACAGGGAGGCTGAAGGAGCTGGGCCTGTTCTGCCTCAAGAAGAGGTGACTGAGAAGGGACCTCATCAATGTCTGTCAGTACCTGAAGGGATGGTGTCAGAGGATATTTCCAGCCTCTTCCCAGTGATGCCAAGCAATAGGACAAGAGGCAATGGGCAGAAAATGATGGACTGAAGTTCTACCTGAAGATGAGGAAGAACTTCTCTACTGTTGCGGGTGATTGAGCATTGGGACAGATTGCCCAGAGAGGTTGTGGAGTCTCCATCCCTTTGGGTATTCAAGAACCATCTGGACACAATCCTGTGCCATGTGCTCAAGGATGACCCCGCTTGAGTAGAGAGGCTGGACCAGGTGCCCCACTGTGGTCCCTTCCAACTCAACTCATTCTGTGATTCTGTAGATGATCATCTGTGACCTCCAAAATTTATGGAAATTACTGTTACATTCTAGAATTACTGCATAATTGTTATTGTCAATCAAGAATGCTGTTTAAAATTATTAGCAATCTTGCTTTTCCCTAATCAGTAATATTAGACATACTCATAATGTGATAAAAGTAAAATGTTTGGAGAAAAATATTATGATTTCCTGAAAATGTAATGCATTTATTATATTAAAACATTGCAGTTTAAAATTTATATCCATGTTACTCAAGTTAGTCAGTAAAGGCAGATTTTCAGCCCCTATGATGCAAGATTCAAATTTCTACAGGTAGGATTTCCTTACTATTTTTATAGCCAAAGTTTGCTCAGCATCTCTTTTTATAACTTAAAGAAAATGTTATTTCTTCTGTGTGAAAGTCAAATGAAAGGATTCAAAGTTTTTTTTTAATCTAGAGTCTCAAGGAATGAAACAAAATATGTCAAATGTATTTCCCACAATTAAAATGCTCCTATATCCATAATCAAAGAAAGATGACCTGGAAAACAATTAATAGTTTATGTAAGCAGTGTATCGTATACTATATAAGTACTTTGTGCAGCCTTCCTAAAAAACCTGCAAACTGACCTTCTATTACTCTCCTCAGAAAATAACAGCAAATCCAAATTGTAACATCACCTCTTTTCAAGCATGTCTGTGTATTCCAAAAGAAATTAGTTTCTCAAATATGACTCCTGGTAATCTGAATATGTTTTTATAAACTGGTTATCTTTGTGAGACACTGTTTAACCTATCTGGTAAATGGAACATTTATCAATGGGCCTCAAGTATGTCTGTTGTATAGCACTATCTGCTTCTGCATGTTATCCTCTCCCCTAAGCAGACCAAACTTGAATCAATAAAAATATCTGAACCTTAATTTATGCCTTATTGATCATAGTTTTGTAAATTAGTCGCGTTCTAGGATAAAATATGTATACTTGTGGATGAAAGGAGAGTAGGTGATGGCATTCAGCTTAATTTTAACAAGGCTTTTGACAGACTATTCTTGTGTCTCGTTATGACTGTATTTGCAAAGTCAGTTCTTTAAAACTAGTTCTTAATATTTCATTCATCTTGATTAAATATTGTCTATTACTCTTATTAACAGACCACAGTAAAATTCAAGGTCTTGATTTTGACAGAAACCTGTCTTGACTCTCCCAAGCACATTTAAGGTACTTGTTTCTTATTCTAAGATCAACAAGACAAAAAAAGACACAAAACTGCAGGATAGAAAGTTACTCTAAGAAGCTACCAGAGTGTTAAAGGAAAAGGTAGTCAGAACAGAAAGCCAATTTCCTCTCCTTTCAGACTCTTTACCCCACAGCCTTCAGATGGACATCTGAAATTTAGTTCAAATATTTCAGAGTACCCTTTTCAAGAAAAGGCAAACTTTATAATTACTGTATTTGAATCTTCCCCTTAGGAAAATACCAGCACACAACCAGAGCAGAATTCCAGCGGGAACTCAGCAAAGATAAAATTTACAAGCTGAGAGCACACAATACAAAGCAAACAAATAGGCATGTGGGCAAATGAATGACTAGAAGATAAACTACTCCTTTGCTCTCTTCCCCTTGTGATGAGCACACAAAGATTTTATTAATATCAAGGAGAGTCCTTCTTGCAGAACAATAGGAGAACATCCTCAGGGCTTGCTCTGAAACTTTGAGTAAGAGTCATTCTCCTGCTGTAATGCACAGAGGGAATCCAATCCCTCCACTTTCAGATGAACAGTGCAGGCTGCAGCCAGATCTGTAAATACAGGCCAGAATAAGCAGGATTCTGGTTAAACTCACAAGTTCCTCTTATATCACCATATTTTTTTGGGGGGAGAAATACGCTTGGGGTTCAATGAAGTAACCTGGAGGGAAGAAAGGAACCCTTTCAAGTATTTCTCACTGGCTTCAGATTATAGTAGAAAAGACCCAAAATGCACACAGGTCATTTGTGCATCTTTCTCTTATTATCTCTTTTATCTTAGATATGAGGAATGAGAAAGTAGTGTGGAAAAAAGAGGTGAGAAATAGCATTTCTTTCTTAGGAGCAAAGCTATCCACTCATCAGTCTGGCTCCATAAAGATACTTGGATATGTTCAGTGAATAGGCTTTGGGACATGAATTTCAATCGGGAAGAAGACATCCAGAATATGTCCACACAGCTGAGCAACTCAAATTGCAACATCCTTTAACCAGTCCTTGACTGTGGTCCTGTGCCAGGCCACTTGATCTGTGAGGGGTCAGGGTGGTGAATGTCAGCACATGCTGACAAAACCTTGCAAAACTGAAGTCCCAGGAGCTTTAGTCAGTCATGTTCGTTTCCCCCACAACTATTTATAAGCATTTCTAACTGGGGACTTAAGTATTTTTCACATGAGAAGAAAAAAGAACTGTTTTAAAGGTTTTAAAGTTCCTGTTACAATTCATATTTTGGTTATACAGATAGGCTTAAACAAGTATTCACATTTCCTTGCATTAGATGCAGATATTGAAAGAAAGCAGTTTCTGATTGAAGACCTACTAATAAGAAATTAAATATAACAGAAGGAAAAATAGGCCTACATATTTTCTCCAGCACAGTCAGCAAAGCACTAGAAGCAGCAGATTAAAACAGAATGTAAAATTTATAGTAGGAATCAAACAAAAAATACAAATAAATAATTTGGAATTAAAAGAACAGTAATTTCCTTGTCATGAATAAAAGAAGCATGCTTCTTCTATTAGAAGATGCTATTTTTAATTGGGGCATAAGCAACTTAACCCTTTAGTAACTTCATAAAATGAAATCTCTTGAAGATAATTTCCTGTATTGTTGGTGATTCTGAATGAAATTTCCTGTATTGTTGGTGATTCTGAATGAAATTTGCACCAAATTCACTGAATTTATCCTAGAAATTCTATTAGCATGGGATTACATCCATAAAAATCAAGACATTTTAGTATTGTTTATCCAAAAGTCTTAGTTGCACTTAGAATGATATAAAAGATGTGGCTTCTTGCTCCTTGTGTCTGGATGGGTGTGTGGCTGTGTGCATGATGTTTGTGTTCACATGAGCTCTCTGTCTGTCCATAATCTGTGTGAGCAGCCATGCAAGCATGTATATTTATGTATATGCACATGTAGTGCACACAGGTGCTTTGTGTGCTTGCTGTAAATGAATCTGCAGCCTTGCTCCTGGTTTAACTCAGGGATAGGGAGCAGTAGCAGCCTTGCTTCTCTTCAAGTTGTTGAATCTGGCATGATTTATTTTCCTCTAAAATACCCTTCCTAAACACAATATGTTCAAAAGTGACAGATATAAGGCATCAGAAAAGTTCTTTTTTCTAATTCTAAATTTGAAGTGTGGCCTTTTGTTATAGTTTGTATGGGAACAAAGGCAGAAAAATAATTTAGCTCACGGCAGACCTAGATTTTTCAAGGTATTATGGAAGAAAATTAGAAAGAAGATTGCTTTAAAAAAAAAAAAAGTATTAAAATATTTAATTTTTAGAAATCAGGAAGCCAGTAAGACTTACTGAAATACA
>WEIU01022759.1:25942-37029 GCA_013389925.1 Aegithalos caudatus | reverse complement strand
CTGATTGTAAATATAATTTTATATTGTATTATTTGTATTATATTGTAAATATCAATTTAAATGAAAATTGGCCCATGCTAGAATGCAAAATATTGATTGAATAAAAAATAAGCAATTATAGTATATAAATTTAATGATTACTAGACATTAGTTGTCATTATGCATAGTTCTAAGTCACTCAAGGGTATATACTATGGTATTATATTTATTACGACACTGATATTGTCACCTTGAAAGCTACTCTGGATCTGTCACTGCTCTCACCTCTGCCCCACTAAGTCCTCTCTATAACCAGATTCTCCTAGAAGGGACTGTTGATATTCCTTCATTTTCCACAATTAACCTGACAATTTAATTATTTAGAAAACTTTAATTACCATTTCTTCCTTGTCTTCTCCATTTATTATGATAAACTACATGATATAGCCTGCATTTATAGTCATGAGGAGACTGAAGCTGTGACTAATTTTAATGATTTATACTCATGTGCATCTTAATTAGAACAAATCAACCTTTGGAATATTTAAGTGAAGGAGAAATGAATACCCATGGTCGAAGCTCTAATCCTTTCTCTCCCATACAACACTTCACTAAACTGATATGCAGTACCTCCACCAAAGTTTAATAACGACCTTAGATGTACAGAGTACTCTCCTATAAAGCTGGCTGAGAATTTGAGGTGGGAGCTTAAGTGTAAGTGATATATGTAGGAGTGGAGAAAAAGACCTTTGATAAACCACCACATTCATATGAAGGTAACTGATGTTCTTACTAAAACCGGATCTGTAGCTTATTTCTGAAGGAGAAGAAAGAAAAAAAAGAATAAAGCAAGTAAATACCCAATACAGTAGTATCTAATTAAAAGACATCAAAGGGACTTGAAACATGGATTCTTTAAGGTTCAGCTGTATATTCCTCCATGTGATTTCTCCACTAGATAGGATGTAGCTTTCTGACCACCAGCTGCTCTTGTCTGGGTATATGAAGGAGATCTTGAGCCCTTATTATTTTCTTACTCTCTTTACCTGAAAGACAAGTACCTAAAATATATATATTTATCTAAGAAAATGTGTTGAGTGTGCTCTGCATATGCTATTTCTTATTTCCAAAACAAACCTTGAGAATTCTACCATACTTACCAGTGAGTGGACAAGAGAAAATGGACCTCGGCTGAGACAGGATATTCAGATTAGATATGAGAAAAGCTTTTTTGCTATCAGGGTGGTCAGGCATTTGAATGTGTTTCCCAGGGAAGTGGGGGAGTGACCATCCCTGGAGGCATTTAAGAGAGTTCTGAATATGGTGATAGGTGATGCAGTTGAGTGGTTTAGGAGTTCACAGTGGCAGTGTTGGATGTGTCATTGTATTGTAAAATTTTAACGGTCTCTTCCACCCCTGATGATTCTTTGATTCTATGATTCAATAATTATGGCTCTGGGATGAGAGCTGCTTCTATTTTTTTAACCCCCAATATGCTAATATTCACATATTCTTACCAGTCCATGTAGAAAACATTTTACACATCCATAGTAGTTTTCAATTCTCATTTGCCCAGAGAGTGAGCAAGGTGAAAAAAGCATCCATCAGGCCATAAGATACATTATCCCCTTCTAAAATATGATTTAGGCTATCTATCAACCCCTGTATAAACCTTGCTAGAGAGTTTTAGTATGAAAACCTTGAGCTTTACGATATAGCATTTATCACATTTTCAAAGTTAGCTCTCTGAAAATACAGGTGTATTGTTTTGGTCTATCACCTCTTCTCTTTTCTTTTTTTGGGTTTTTCATGAACTCTAGTCATACTCAAGCTCCAAGAGAGTGTATATATCAGGTTAGTCCAACAGAAGATCCCCATTTATTCTGAAGTAGTGCATTGAAAGTATTTGTGTGCTTGAAAATATTATTTTCCTTGTATGTATGAACCCTGTACATTATTAAATATATTCCATTATATATTTATCCAGAAGCTATGGAACTTCACTAGAAGCATTTAACTTTCATCAAGGAAAGAAGAGAAATTTATTTTACCAGCACCACACTGAAACAAATGATAAATATTAGTCAAGGAGATGCAACTCAATTTTACTTAATATAAGGTCTCAGCTCTTTTTATCACACCTGCAGAGAGAAAGGCTGTTGCTGGTTTTGCAACATTCATATTAACTGTAAGAGACCTAAACAACAGCAACAACAATAATTCAAGTATCATATTTTCATTGTTATTTTGTTATAAATATTTCTTAAATTAATACCATGTGAAACACTTCAAAATATAATCTAGTGTACACAAATGTGCACATGGGTTGTTTGAGGTTTTTTTGCATATGTTAGGAAAAAAATGAGGATTTGCTGTAATCACTAGAAACCAGAGCTCATTTGTCTCTCTTCTGCTGTGGGTGGATTTAAAAAACTCCTTGATTGAAATTTACTTTTGTCCTTCACAGATTTTCACATAACCAACACATTGTATAACAGAAACATTTAGCGAAATTAAATAGATTAATGTTCTCTGGATTTCAAATAGATCCAATTGTGAATAATGGAAACATTGCCTAATAGATTTCGTAACACAAGAATCAAATTAAGTTATTAAGTAACTTAGGCAGCATGTCTAACTCAAATACAGCAGATTTTTTATAATGAATTTTTGGAACACACTGCCACAGGACACTCTGCAAGCCAAAAGTTTAATGCAATTCAAAATAAGATTTAATGTTCTCATGTAATAAAAATCTACCAGAGTCCTGGAAGTGGGAGAATATGAATGAACACCTAAACACATATTTTCAGAATGTGAGAACTTATCTTGTACAAACATGACTGTGCTCTCACAGCTATTGTCAGAAGCTTGATATTCATGCTGAAAATCTTCATTTGTATCAAAAACTGCCTTTTATTTTCCTCTCTATAATGGAAAAGACATTGCTTACATTCTGTCATTTAGGTACTTCCTATACAATTCCAAAATGTCCATAACTGTATTGCTTATGTAATACACTATTAAATTTTTCATTCTCCTTTCTAAAGTCTCAAGATCAAAATTACTCTTTATAGTATACACTCTAGCCAATCACTTATTCTTTCTTTTACCTACTTGTGGTAGTTTAGCAGAGATGTGAGGTTTTTTTTTTTTCCTTCTCTAAGGAAGTTATAGCAGATGTTGACAACTTGATTGACCAATTAAAAGTTAGTTATGCCTCTGGAAACTCCCAGGTTGAAATCAGCCCGGGAAGGCCGGGAAGCTCTCTTCTCCTCTGGCCATCAGAACGGGTAACATTGAGCCGGGCCGTTTGGCCAGGCCCTGCCGCTCCCTCCCCTCCTGTGGGGGTGTGCAGGCCCCGAGGCCTGGCCAGGCTCCACCGGCTCCTGACGGGGAAAAAGAAGGAGGCTGCAGCTCAGGATCCTCGCAGGGCTGGCCCTGGCTGGGCTGAGCTCCGGGCCCTGGTTGTTGGTGCCGATGCCCAGGGGGAGGATGGGATTCTCCCCCTTCTCCCCACTGAGCCCCAGTAAGCAACCTTGAATTTGGGTCCATGGATGAGACCAGCAGTGGGGAAAAGACAATTCATCACTATTCCAGAGCATGTTTCACTCCCCCCAATCATCGACCTTGAAACTTGACACGTTAAAGCCAGTCTCTGAAAGAGAGAAGACCTGAGCCGGATTTAGCTCTTTCTTAACAAAAAATGAAGCTTTCAGAACTCCAATTCTTTCCCCGAGTGAGAAAGGAAAGAGAGAGTGATTCAAAACATAGAGACAACATGATATAGGGTCAGCAAAAGAATTGATAATGATTATTGGAATTAAGGATTGAGGAAGTGGACATTTTTGACTGGACTTCTCTAGCTGTAAACCATGGAAATTGAATTAAATTATTCCTTTAAGCCATGGAAATATATGCATTTGGGGAGGTGATTCTTCAACTCTATGTGTGAATTTTTTTTGAGCAAAGGTGTTTGTGATGAACTGAGTGAAACTGATGTTATGAGATGCTTGAACAGAGATAGAGATGAGGAGTCCTTGTGCAGTTAAGAAGTGAAAAGGTATCTCTGTTCCTCGACATGAAGAATCCTTTGCTTTTGAGTGTTTCACATTTAAAAAGTAACACCCCTACCCTGTAATGTGTTAAGTACACAACCCATGAGCAGCTTGGGAAACTGCTAATGGGAGGAGTCACGGAAAGCAGAGTTTACCGTGTGGCTGTTTCTGTTTTAAGTTGTCAGTGGGATCCATGGAACACAAAGAGAGACTCCTCTTCCAGAGTGATGGAAGATTATGTTTAAATGAAGAAACTGACTGAAATTGGTGGTTGTCCCTTTATGTTGTTGGTGGTGAGTATTAGTAGAAGAAGGGAAGAGTGTTTTGAAGTTTCATTTTAATTTTTTTCCTTTTTTTTCTCTTTTTAGTGTGTGTGAATAAACTATCTATGTAACTTTCAAGCTTAAAGCCTGATTTGCTTTTTGTTTCCTCCCAGTGACATCCCACACAAAAAGTAAACATAAAAACCATCACACTACTTAAATTTTACAGGGAAGTATTATAAACATCAATAACTTTATTATTTTAAACGACAAATTGTTTTTAAAATTACAGAAGGGATTGGTTTGTCTTACTTTTAGACAGAAAGAATTATTTAAAAAATGAAGTTAAAATTAAAGAAGAATTAAATGTCAGAGGACTTTTTTTCATGTTTAGCACATCTACTGAGCAGATATCCCAGCTATCACTTAAATGTCCCTGACAGTTTCTGTCCTACCACATGCCAAACTATAACATGTCAGAAAGAAGAAATCTTTGAGGAAGCCAGTTTTAGTGATCCAGAGATTTAATCAGGTTCTTGAATGTGGTCCGCTGAACATCCGTGGCCAGGTGATTCTTAATGTGCTGGACCACGGTGCACCTGGTACATCAGAGTCTGTCTCACTATCCTTTCCTCTGACCCTGACCTCGAGCTCTCACATCTAGTCTCTTATCCTATGGACAAGCCCTTGACAGCTGAACTCCTCCATCTATGAATGATTCCATCTTCCTCTCTCTCTCTGCCCACTGACACTGAAAAGCTTTTGCACAACTACTGCACTCTCTAGTTTTCTCCCCATGTCTCAATTTTTGCAACAGCTCCCCTGTCTCTATCTTCTGAGGGCCTTGCTTGAATTTTAAATCAGATCAGGAAGCAAGCCTGATCTGTCCTGATTTCTTGGACAGGGGTCAGCTTTCCTGTTGTTGTTGTTGTTGTTGTTGTTGTTGTTGTTGTTGTTGTTGTTGTTGTTGTTGTCTTTGTCGTCGTCGTTTTAAGCTACCAGTGCAACATTAAAAAACTTTGCAATTACAGTTTGGAAGAACACAAGCATGGTTTAGTCAATAGCAATATGTATGTGTGTCTGCTTAACTGAGTTTTTTCCCTATGAGTATTTGCTTCAAGCATGTGGTCTCCTTTTCATTTCTGCTCCCACTTGCACCAGTAACATCCTGATGAGTGAAAAAGGAGAGAATATTTTTCAGTTCTTACAAGAATTTTCTGTGGAGACCAGCAAGTTATAAAACAGTAGTATGTTAACAGCCCAGAGTATATACACAAGATTTTTGAGCCTAATGGAATTAGAAAAATATCAGCTGTTTGCAAAGGATGCTCTTGCCTTGCATGGACAACCTAGGTAGGAAAAAAATCACCCTGACATCTTTGTCAGGATGATTTTAAGTCTAGATAACTATATAAAAAACCTATCACTTAGCTTGTCAGTGGAATCAAAACTAGAGATTTTAGTCTAGAAAATGTAAAATGCAGAGAAGAGCAAGGAACACCTGGCTGTTTCATACATCTCAAGCAATATCATAACTGTTTTAATAGTGTATAACATGCTATGCTGTTTGGCCATTTTCTTATTAATTTCATGACTCACCAGTAATATCTAGAACCTACCTGAAGACTGAAGGGGTGATTTCAGTTTGCAGGAAGGAAGAGCTTCTAAGTATCACAAATTTTGTGTGGTACAAGTTGGAAAGTGATACCTGAGCAGCTGATTTGTTACATATATATATATGTATAGTGATATACATATGTATATATAATTCTATGTTACTATGCATATGGAAATTGACATAAAAATCAAACAAGGTGTTTAAGAAGAAAATAGATTTTAGGGATTGACCTCCCCATGGACTGTGTCCTGTGAACAGTATTGTCTCTCTTATGTACATGCATGACTATTTTTACAATCTGTTATTACCCTTCTATATTTTACCCAATATGGGGTAAAACCCTTATGTTTTATGACCTTCTGTTTTATTTCACAGAAAATTTTAGCTTTCTGTATTAGATTTAGTTTTGATTCTAAGTCTTTTACCCATACTCTGAACCCATATAAACATTTAGCATCTACACCCTCATACGACAAAGACTTCTGTTCTATTGCTCATTACGTGTTGAATAATCACATGTGATATTTTTGGCTATTCCTACTATTTTCTTTGGTGGTCCCTGATTCTTACACCAGAAAGAAATATTGAGTTCAATCATTTTTCTACAGCCTCCATAACACTAGATTTTGTAGAATTATGGTTACAAAAGACCAAACTTCCTAAGTTTAACTATTTTTTTTTAATTGCTCTCTAAGTGACTTTTAGAATTCCATAGTGTGGGCAGGTATACACATATATATATTCTCAAGCATGGAAGCATATTGTTCATGAGGATCATGTTCCTCCTTCTAGTGTTTTGAATAAGCAAAAGACCCCCATAAATTGTCTTTTTGTACATGCAAATACTGTTTATTTGTTGCCTATTCATTGTTCTTAAAAAGCATTTGGAAATGTTTGGAAATTATTTCCATTAATTTACATATGAATAAGACCTTAAACTCTCTGATATGCTCAGCATCTTGCTTCATGCCGAATACTAGTTCAGAAGCATGAAAAGTTAAAACAGAGCTGGACTTATTATCTGCTAAAATTCAAAAATTAAGACATAGTTTTTCTTCTAAATGTGGTCTACAGGTTTTGCCTTGTTTGTGAGACTTCTTACCTACAAGAGAAGATAGAATAATTTTCAGAAAGAACTGAATGACATGAGAATAGCTGACATGAGAATAGTTCTAAGTTTTTGCATGTCTAGTGAGATGTTTTTGTATTTTCATATAAAATTGTAGAATATTAATTTGGTTGTGATTATGTCTTCAATTTGTTCTTCATCTGTATTTTAATATTTCAGAGATTAATGACTTCTTGAACTTCCTAAATCAATGCTGAAGTGGCTACACTGCTAATCCATCTCAGTAAAAGGGTTACATTCAAATTATGATGTAGAGGTGGTTGACAGACGGTGATCTTTATCACGGAATTTTAAAATCATTTATCTAATATTTGCATACCTAGCTTCTACAGATGCCCAATATATTCTGTCCCAATACCAGAAATAAAGTTCAAAATATAGATTGTGTATCTGAGACTAGTTCTTTGACATGAGCAAACTGACACTGCTGGAATTTCTGAATATCATACTGGTGTTGGTTGTATGATTCAGTATGATAAACTGACCATAAACCCAGGATTGTGCAGTTTCAGCCCATTAGTTTTAAATTCTACCACCCTTCTTTTTTCTGAGTAGTGCTTTAGTATTGCAGTCATTTAGGTGAATTGTTCTTACAGTGATCATCAATCTAATCCTTTTCAAATGGTTCATAGGCCAAGAATTAGCCACCATGACTATGGCAGGGTTTGTTCCAGTTATGGTAAGCCCTACAGGTACTGTCCACATGTGAGAAAGTATGTGATAAAAGCTTTACCCTTAGAAGTTTCACCTGGCAATTTGAATGCCTCTCTCCTATCACAGATCAAAATACACCAGACTTAACTGCAATATTTTGTGGTAATAAAATACATATAATAAAATAAAATATGGTAGTTTTACCTAATTTCTCCAATTATAGCAGCTAAGGTTTTTCTCTACCATGTTTGTAGACTTTTAAGTTAATCCCTCAGAATTCTCCTGTACAAGAGTAAGCTGTTTCTGTGCACTCCACCATCACTATGTAAATTAATTCTACCAAAGGAATACATGTTTACACTGAAATTTTCTTATTGATAACATTTGTCAAATTAATAAATGTCTGCTGAAGATGTGAAATTTGATAAACTTATGTAAACATGGAATATCCATTATTATAATAGCATAATTTGTATATGTTTAATTTATGAATCTTAATTCATGATAGCCCTAAAATCTCATTAAATGTAATAAATTAAAATTAACTTAGATTCTTTTTAGAAACAAAAAGAAACAGAGCTATTTCAGTAATATTTTTATAGTAGCATAGTGAAATTTTAATCAACCTTGTACAAGAGTTTAGGTTCAGAAATTTGGAACATGATTTGGAAGATAATTCTAGCAGCCTGAGATTCACAGAAAAAAAGTAAAAAAAAAAAAAAAAAAAAAAAAAAAAAAAAAAAAAAAAAAAAAAAGAAAGTTCTTTTTGGTCATGGGGCTAACTAAATTGAATTTTCACAGTCTTTTAGTTCTCCCAGATACTTAGTGAGCCAACTAATATTTCTTGTCATAGACCTTATAGTTAGAATCAGATAGTATCTAAAACAAAACAGGGTTTTTTAAACCTTTTACTAATAAAGTTGCAATGCAAAGTTTGTAAAGATGAATCTTCAAAGACCACAAGGAAATAAAATATAGTTCCTCCTCTGACTACTTTTTAAAGCAAATTATATGATTTTTTGATAATTTTGAATAAATTATTTCTAAATACTGAAGTCTGACATTTTTGTTACAAATTTTATCTCTCCAATACCATCATCAGATAATCTGACAGACTTTTTTGTTTGTGAGAGACATAGCCTTATTAATATTCTTTGTGTAGAGTACTACAGGATTCTCAACAGTCTTCTGATAAAAATTACTTATCTGGTTTCTTGGAGGTAATGTATTTTATAGCTCAGAGAACGTACCTATCTACTGGGAAATCCATATATAAACAAACCTTTATGCATATTTCTCATATGGTTATAGGAAGTAGCAATGGTTCAAATAAATGAATTAATTGTCTTTTTTGTAACTAAATTAAGAAACAAAATCAGGATGACCATGAAATTGTAAAATGGAAGGGACCTTAAGGGTCATGTATCTCCAACCCTTCCTACCCCTGCCACGAGCTATGTGGTCACACACTGGATCAGGTTTGCTCAGAGACCGATACAGCCTGGTCCCACTGCCAGGAATGGGACATCCATGATTTCTCTGGACAAATTGATGCAGTGTCTCACCACCTTGACAGCAAAGAATTTCTTCTTATCATTTAAACTAAATATCTACTCTTTTAGTTTAAAACCATTATTTTCTTTTTCCATGACTAGATTTTACCTGTGTAAAAAGTTTCTCCCTCTCTTTTTATAAGACCTTTAAGTAAAGAAATCTCCAATAAGGTCTCTGTGGGAGCTTTTCTTCTCCTTACTGAAAACTCCAATTCTGTCAGCATTTCTTAGTAGCAGGGTTGCTCAAGCCATCTTCAAGGACTTCCTCTGGACTCACACCAAGAAGTCCACATCTTTCTTGTGCTGGGACCCCAGAGCTGGATGCAGGTCTCACCAGAGTGGAGCAGAGGGGCAGATCCCCACCCTTGACCTGCTTTGGATGCAGCCCAGGATACAATTGGCTTTCTGGGCTGCCAGTGCACATTTGTGTATCATGTCCAACTTTTCATCAATAACAACTCCCAAGTGCTTCTCTGCAAGGTTGTTCCCAATGTCTTCTCCCTGGTATTGCCCCAACCCGGGTGGCGGTACTTTGGACTTGCTCTTGCTGAACTTTATGACATTCTTGTGGACCCACTTCTCAGGCTTGTCCAGGTTTCCCCAAGGATGGCATCCCTTTCTTCTCTTTTGTGCCCTACATCTCTCAGTGTTACGTCATCTGCAAATGACCTCACTGTCTGTGTAATTGATAAATATATTAGTGAGCATGAGTCCAAGACAGAGTCCTGAGGGACATCACTCATTACCTTGAGGGACACCTATCATCACCAGCCTCCACCTGGACACAGAGCCATTGACCACAATTCTCTGATTTTTTGATCAGAAAAGGGTCCCTTTTTAAATCACCAAGGAAAAGGAAGTCTTAGGTATCACAGATAATCAAGCCATAGGACAATTCTTCATATAGAGAATGTATAGACAAATGCAGAAGCAGACTGGGATCAGAAGATCTATGGTGTTTTAAATGAAAATATATAAAAAGTTAAAGATGTTGTAATGATTCCTTACTAAACTAATATTTACTGATCTCCTTTCCTCTATATCTTGTTTCCACAAGCAGAGAATTTGTACCTTAATGTATTAGCACAGAGACTCCAAAAAGTAGTTGTTTCACTGAAAACTAAAGCAGTATTTGCCCTATGTGGTAATTCCCTTCATCTAGGAAAAGCAGTTCTCAAGAATATATTTTCAAAGAAGAATACTTTTGTCTTTGAATTTCTGTGAAACAAATCAGTAAATTAAATAAGGAAAATAAATGTTTTTAAGAGTCTTCAAAAGGAAGAGATAGCTATGATCATTTAAATCTAAATAGCAGAAAAAAGGACTGCCAGCAAATATAATCCATGTGCAAGCAGTGACTCTGGAAGCAGTGCATGAATGGTTTTTAGCCATTCAGAAACAGAAGAAAGCTAAATCCACTTTCCCAAAGGCTCAGTAAAGTACATCTGTGCTCAGGGCAGTTCAGTAATTATGTGATAGGAATAACGTCTGTGATTATAATACATAATGGCCACTTACAAACTTTTGGCATTAAAGCAGTAGCAAAAGCACAGCCAAGGGGAAGAAACTGGATGTACTGAAAGAAGAAATCTCCTTTAGGCTATAAAATTTTGCTGGCCAGTAATTGCTAGGATAAGAAATCTAACTAGTGTGTGTTTGCTTAGTCTTATTTCAAACATAATCAGTAATTATAATTTTGTTTTGATCTTACTTTCTCTTTCCCACACCTCCCTATTTTCAATATGAAAATACAGCACCTCAGTCCTGTTAATGTTCTACATTCCTCTGAAGGATACATGAAAGATTATGTGATCTATTTATTAAAAAAAAAAA
>WEIU01022759.1:14148-25908 GCA_013389925.1 Aegithalos caudatus | reverse complement strand
AAAAAGCTAATTATTTCCAGTAGCTACATTCATGATTGCTCTGATAGGAATTGCAAAATTAGCTTGAACAATGTGAATGATTCCTATTTTATCTTGGTTTTTCTTCCTTGCAGTTCTCATTTGATTTAGTAATTCAAGAGAGGAGGCAAACACCAATTGGTCCTAACCAGTTCATCAATTCTGTCCCTGCTTCTAATCACTCAATTACTGATTTTTTTAGAAATTACTTTCTAGTTTCAGGTCCGCTGCTACCTCAGAATCTTACAGATTTCAGGGATAGCAGGACATTTCTACCAACAAGTAATCTCTTTGCTGTAGGAGTTATGATATAATGTAGCTACCTTTAAAATTAATGAAGATTTTATATTTGTGTACTACTCATATTTGTTTTTGTATAATATGTCAAGGAAAGCTCTTGTATCTGGGCATTCTCTGACAACAGAAACACTATGTAGTGACACCCAGACAAACAGACATCAAACTTACCAGGATTTTTTTTTTTTCTTTTAAAAATCACTGCCAGAAAGATCTGTCTTACAGTATTTAGCAAAACCTGCTGTGGTAGGTTGGACCCTTACCCTACAGAAACTCACCCAATAACTCAAATTAGACCAGAGGGAGCCTTAAAAACCCCCAACATTGTCGGGCCTCAGAAGGGAAGGGTCCTTGCAGAGAGTCCTTAGCTAACAGTTGTTTTCTGCAGGCTTTATGTACAAGGAATCCATCTCAGAAGATGAGATGCTATATTAAAAGGGTAAAATATTTTATACTGCTTCTCACCTCAGCTTATTTCTTTGAATGTAGGACGATATAAAGCAAAACCAATTAAAAATAAAACACTTCTTACTATTTTATGCACTTTAATATTGTTTGATGACCTCTGCCAAAACTTCATTTTGTGATATGTAAATGTATAAAGTTTGTCTAAAGGACTCGTATTCACAACAAAGAAAAACATGGTTGGTAAGCCCTATTAATCATATTTGACAGCTGAGGAAGCTTGGATTAAAGAAAATAAATTCCCTAAGTCACATGGAAATGTCTTAAACAGGCAGGAAGGAGATGTACATCTGCATTTGAAAGAGCAGATGTCCTTCTCTGGTCAATCTTCAAGAAAGCCTGTTGTCAGAATTTCCTTCTACAGAACAAATAGTTTATAATTAAATAGTTGGACATAAGACTCTTAAATTGAAATGAAAATTTTCACTGTAATATGAAAGAAGCAATGACTGATATTTTGGCACCTTTGATCCTTTCTGTATGGAGTCACTGAAAAGCTAAAGTGACACTGCTGCCTAAAACATCCTTCCATCTTGTTCCTAAGTCTTGCTTAGCCCTGCTCTAACCTGAAAATTAACATCCAAATAGAAGCACATGCCTAAACATTAACAGCAAGTTAGTATTCATCAGGTCTTTTACTATTAACCCTTACGAAAATCTGTGCTTTTTATTACAACATATTTGAGCTGAAGTGCAGCTACACAGCACACACAGTAACAGGCTGAACTGTGGAGTGTGTCCAGAAGAATGTAGTCCAGCTTATTTCCTTGCTTGAAATATTAAACTATATGCAAACTAAGTGCCACATGCTGGCACGTATTTACATAAACATATGCATTACAAGCTTAAGAAACAGAGAGCTTGTTTATCAACAATTAGCAACCAAGTACATTGGAGCTTGGTTAAATGTGGTGGAGTACATGGAAGCTAAGTGTGTGTGCAATTAAGTTGGGGTATTTAAGTGCCATGTCCTCATAGATTTTCTTTATCTGACTTCCAATGATTTCAGTGAGGCTGATGTGTAATTTGCCTTCTCCTAAAGCAAGCTCCATATTGTAGGAATCTAAAAGAGAAACTTGTTTAATCAAAATAACATAAAATGTTGGTTTGCATTAAATACAGTCTCACTGAGAAAATGATGCAGTAGACAGTTAAGTAATTTCCTATCTAAGATAGCAGTTAATCATACTACCCATTTTAATGGAGTTAACATGTGTGACTAAAGAATAGTCATGCACTAAAGAATAACTACATATTTGAAAAAATCCTTTTTTGAGTTACATTGAAAGCAAATAACACTGGATGGGTTTCTTTCTGGTTAGCAGATGTAGATTCATTTAACTTTGTTTTAGTTTAAGAGATGAAATGAAGTGTGTAATTTCCTTCCTAACTGTGGTGATATGTTCATATTCAAATATTCAGGAGGAAATGTATCTGAATATTTTGAAAAAAAACCCAGAGCGATCAAAATTGAGTCTTGCATGTTTTAACTAATTAATCCCAAATCTCTCAAAGTTCCAGTAGATAATCATAAAATAAATTAGTACAATAGCTAAATTAGTATGTGATCTACTTGATGACATAACATATTGTGGCTAATGAAGACTATGTTCTTTGTTTTGAATCCTCACAGAAAGAAGGTCAAGAGGGAAGAAATCAATAGTTTAATAAAATAAATTCTATTTTTATTGAACTATTTTACTTGTCTTCTTATTTTACTGTTTTTCTATAATTATTACCAAGAATGATGAAAACATGTACTGTTTTTGGCTGGGATAGAATTAATTTTACTTACAGCAGCTGTTTTGGAGCTGTGTTTTGGATTTGTCCTTGAAACAAGAATGTTTTTTTACTGAGCAGAGCTTACTTGGAGCCAAGGCCTTTACTGTTCCTCATCCCACCCTACCAGTGAGAGGGCAGGGGGTGCACAAGGAGTTAGAAGGGGACACAGTGAGGACAGCTGACTCCAAGTGACCCAAGAGATATCCTACACTGCAGGATATCATCCTCAGCATATAAATATGGGGGAAGACTGTGCAGGGCTGGTGCTTGGGGACTGGTTGGCCATTAGGAAGCTGCCAGCAACTGTTATCACTTAGGTCACTTATCTCTCTTGAGTTTTATTTCTCTCTGTTATTTTCTTTTAAATTAAATAACTATTTTTATTACTTCTATTATTATTTTCATCCTCATTATTATGTTCTATGTCAGTTATTAGGCTGCTTTTATCTCAACTCATGAATTTTTGCACTTTCTCACTTTTGTTTCTCTCCCCACAACCTGCTGGGAAGGAGTGAGAGAATGGCTGTGCGTGGATTAGCTGCTGGCTGAAGTTGAGCATCAATACCAAGAATATTAAAGGAAGAGATGTATTATATGGAAACCAAATAGGAATGGCTGTTCTTTAAAAAAATGCTCTATAACTGAAGTAAACTTCTTGTAAAGTGACAGAAAGATTCAAGAGGGTTTTTTTTTTGTTACAATTGTGAAGGAATTTCCTACAATAAATTTTTGCTGTTTTAAAAAAAAAATGTATGCGACCTATGCATAACGTTGAAAACAAAGAATTATGGAAATTAAAATATTTCTTTTTCAATTTTCTTGCCCAAAACTGATACAGATAAGCAAAGCAGTTAAATATTTTTATATTGTATTGTATGATACCAATGAGTAAAAAATAAATCTCCACATCAAAGGGACTCTTAGGAAATGTGCAAATAAAATTAAGGGGGGAAAATAAATTTCAAGTCTTGAGGAAAAAAACATGGTGTTGGATAGAAATTTCTTCTTGAAGGTTCTCCCAGCATGTTATACCACAACAGAAAATTTTGAAAATAAAATAAATAAATAAAACAAGCAAACACTTTATTTCAAACAACACCACAGTGGGGAATTAATTACATTAAATAGTAACTGTGGGTTCCAGACAAAGATGTGTAGGAATAATCACTGTTTTCTGTGCAACGGATATGATTCGCAAGCAGCAATCTGACAGAGCTAAAAAAGCAAGGCACTTGAAAATGTCATACGGAGCAGGCTGTACCCTTACAGGGCCAATTGTTAGAAGACATTTTATTGAGCTTCTAGAGAAGCCATATATTCCTTGAACTGAAAACACTTTAGCTTTGTGTGTCAAAGTCCACCCAATGAATTTGTAGACCCACATTTTTCACTATGGTAAGACAAGTTCCATGTCATGGTACCATGAAACTAGAGATTGGGAAACAATATTCTTAGACAAGAACAAAGTTATATAATAGAACTTTACATATATAAACTGGAGATTTTATCTATTTTATTTATGGAAAGTGTTAAGAATCTGAGACACATAATTCAATTATAAAATGTACATTTCTTAGAAGCTGATAATGAGCAGTAGGCTTTTTTGACAATTACCTAAATCCATATGAAACTGGCAAAACTCCATGATATTATTATTACTTCTGTTGTAGCAGATTTTCTGATATTTTTAATTCACTAATTATCATTACTGACTGACACTAATGGATTGTTTTGTTATAAACACATAAATAAACGTGCAAAGAAAGGATGGGGAGTTTATCCTTGCTTTCACATATATTTAGTGTGCAGTGCAGTGCTGGATAATCAAAGATTCAGAATCCTAGTAAGTATCCAGTGGACATATCCCTCAGAGTAACACACTGCAACAGCAATAACCAATCTAGCTGGTAATAACATATCTAGCTGGTAGAAGTATCCAAATAATGTGTACATAAGCTACACATTCGGGTCTTGTAGACAAACCTAATTCCTTTATATTTATATTTATGTGGATAAAGGAAGGGAAGCATTTTTAAAGTGTATCATTCCAAGCAACAAAATCTCTCAAAGAGTAATACAATCAAATCAGAATATGTTATTTATTATCTTCTTTTAAGTCTGCATCTTGTGTAGAACCATTTCAAGAGTTATTGAATAAAAATTCAATGGGAAGATTCAGCACCAATTTGAAAGCTTTAACACTACATTTCCCAACTGAAATATGGGAAGCATGAGGCTACAAATTGACATCATAAGGATATATTACAGATCTCACAAGAATTATGTTCTTTTCACTTATATTTAGTGCTAGATGAAAAGGTCAAAACTGGTGATGACAGTGTCCATAAACTATGAGTTATAATCCAAAGATTTTTTGTTCATCCATTCTCACATCTTCAGGATGGTATTCTCTGCACAGATGCAGGTGGCTGTATACATATATATGTCCTTGCCATAAAATGTCAGGAGATACATGATCAGTTCAACCAGAGCCATGGGTTGATGGCATTCTGCGAATACAAAGCAGACATATATGCCTGTCTGCTAGGCTGGTTTAGATCCTAAAAGCTAATCAGTTTACCTGGAGGAAATCAACAGTTTTGGTTTCAGCTGTAGAAGTCATTCATAAAAAAGTTGAGCTAAAAGTAAGAATTTTTACTTTAATGCAATAAATCAATAATTAGTAAGTTATTTTACTTGTTTTAGAAGGTCTTTCTATATAGTGTCTTACTTTCTTTATACCAGGTGGTTCGAGCAGATTTTTTGTTGTTGTAGTTCTCACCAATGTTTTGCGAGCTTGATTTAATATTGGAATTTCAGCCAAATTTTTTTTTTAGTCCCTTTACACACATTTTTTCCTTTGTGGTCCAGATGCTTAGTGATGTGAATAGATATAGTTCAATCCCAGATAATGAAGCCATGTGGATTTATATCAGCTAAATATCTGTCACTTAGGTTTAGCAAGAGGCTTATCATGAAATATTCCAAATCTGCACAGGTTAGAATATTCAAATGTGAACACCTTTAGTGTGCCTTCATAAGCTAATACATGGCCACTGTGAGGCAATAGTAGACTCTGTTCACTTAGTCTTCTCATCCTGTGAAGTAAGATGCATTAATTTGATGGACATTCCTGGTGTTTCTTGCAAGTATTGTATCTAACAATGTGGCTATTTTCTGTAATGCATCACTGCTAAATATGCCAATTTCTTTCCACAAAGTAAACCATAATTTCTCTTTGCTTGAATGAACTTCACAGGTTAAATTTATGTGTAAAAGGGGATTAGAGTCAAATCACTGAACCTGTTGTCCATCTTGCCCTTTTTTAACCAGTCTTTTCTCTGAATTAGGGACAGATGGACCACACAGGAGGTTGATGGTAAAATCACAGAGTCTGGAGCATGGTGTGTGTTGGAACCTGAACTAACATAATATATTTAATGACAAAACATGTAAATTTGCATCATCTGAGTAGAGTACTCCTCCCATTTTAGGTTAACACTCTGCATTCTTTTTCAGTAGGAGACCCATCAGAGCTGTGGTGCTCTCTGGGATCCCTGGGAGTTTCTCTGTCCATAATCTGAAGATCATGGTGGTGGGTGCCCTCATTCTGCTAGCTGTGGGGTCTGGCTGAAATGAGATAGCTTATGTTACCGAGGCATTTAGAGAAAAACATTGAAATAATCTGGAAAATACATCTATAGAAGAATGATTTTCACTGGATTTTCCAAAGAGAATGATTCGTGTTATCAGAAAAAAATTAGAGAGATTTCAAAAGATCAGTAATGTGGGCCTGAAATCTAATGTGTCAATTTTTATATGTGAATGTCATCAAGCTTATACTCAGTTTCTAAACAACCTAGCAATACTAATTTTTATCATTTTACAACCAAAAGTTTCACAACACTTTATATAATTGGCTGGGTACAATGATCCTTTTTTTTCAAAAAGCTTGGTTTATGTACTCAGAATCTTCAATTTTTCTGTACTTGTCCTTGACAGAAATGTATTACCCATGATAGTCAAAACTGAAACAGGTGAGAGTCCACGTAGAATTGGAGAAAAACAGTGAGATTTCAAAATAAAACACAATGAAACTACTTCAGGGATTCCAAAATTTTGTGAGTCATTCTACTCAAATACAGAACTTGTAAAATAATCCCAATAGGAAGACAACCTGTATAAATTCAACTTTATTTACAGGGAAAAAAATAAATGAAGCTGACCAAGAGGGTTAAGAAAGCTACTACTGATTTATTTGCTTGAAGTTATGCAGTAGACGGAGTTCTTGGACTTTTATTTGCCAATTTGTTCTTGATGGTCACTCAGTCCATGCCCAATGTCCCAGGGTTTTCCAAGAGTTTGTTTCTGAATGTTTCTAAATGTTTCTAAATGAAAAGCTCTCATTTATATCCCTGTTATTTCAACCTTCTCAGCTGGTATGAAAGGCTTCTGAAGGCAAGTAAATTATATTAATTTATGACTGTATTAATCTAAAAATGTATTCAATGAGTTGATAAGGTTTTTAGGTTAATATTCATCTTAGGACCCCTCAGTATACTCTCTGTTTTGTACTTGGAAGACATGTTATATTCAGGCAGGACATACAGACATGATAAAATGTCTATTTCTATGGCTGACATAGAAATCAAAAGCTGTGAATCTGTAGGAAATGCTGCCTGTTAGAGTCATATAGATTCATCTCAAGTTCTGGCTCCTTGTTCTGTGACTGAAGATGCAACGATTCAGCCTCTTCTACAGGAACCTGTCTTTTAACTATAACTTTTTCATGGCTCAATTGTGCTCATTTAATTCTTAATTTATATTGTATTCATTGTCCTGATTCCATGTATTTATCAATCACAGGATCAGAAATTACAAACACCACATACGGTGATCAAGTTTATACATCATTGATCATAATTATTCCATGAAAGAAACTGTCCTTAACACTGATATCTTAAATCAGCTGTTTACATGCAGTTCCATGGAGCTAGTCTATGTGGTCAGTCAGGGCAATGTCTACATCCCTGGTGGTCTCAGTCACAGAGATCAGGCTTATAACAATTCTGACTAGCTGGGTCCCAGATAAGTGAAGGCTGCCCAACGTGATGTGCAACTACAAGGAGGGTCATAAGGAAGATCTGAGGAATTACAGACCTGTCAGCCTGAGCTTGGTGCCTGACCAAGGGTATGAAACAGATCATATTGAGTGCCCTCATGGAGCACATACAGGACAACCAAGGGGTTAGTTTGGGATTAGGAAAGGCAGCTCCTATATGACCTTGATCTCTTTTTATGGCCAGGTAGCCCACCTAGTGGTTGAAGGCAAGGCTTTGGATGTTGTCTACTTGGAGTTCAGCAAAGCTTTTGAAACCGTCTCCCACAGCATTCTTATGGTAAAGCTGGTAGCCAGCACTCTTTGCTGGGTTAGAAACTGCCTGCACAGCCAGGCCCAGAGAGTGGAGGTGAATGGTGCTACATCCAGCTGGTGGCCAGTCACCAATGGTATCTCCCAGGGGTAAGCACTGGGACCAGTTCTGTTTAATATTTTTATTGATGATCTTAATGAGGGGATTGAGTGAACCATCTCTGGGTTAATGGATGACAATGTTGTGTGGGAGTGTGAATCTGCTAGAGGATTGGAATGCTCTCCAGAAGATTCTAGGAACGCTGGATAAGTTGGTTAAAGTTCAACAAAGCCAAGTGCTAGGTCCTACACTTGGGTCACAACAACCCCATGCAGAGCTGCAGGCTGGGACCAGAGTGTTTTGGTTGCTGCTCAGCAGAAAGGGGACCAGGGGAGCTGGTCAGCAGTGCCTGAATATGAGCCAGGAGTGTGCCCAGCAGGCCAGTGGCCTCCTGACCTGTATCAGCAATAGAGTGACCAGCAGGACCAGAGCAGAGGCCATCCTTTTGTACTTGGAACTTTTGAGGCCATACTTAGAGTTCTGCATCCAGTTCCAGGCTTGTCATGACAAGAAGCACATTGAGGTGCTGGAGCAGTTCCAGAGGTGGTGCAGGATCTAGAGGTTAATTCCTATGAGGAACAGCTAAGCAAACACTAGTTAAGGCTAGAGAACAGGAGGTTCAGGTAGACCTTGTAATTCCCTACAGTTTCCTGAAAGGAAGTTGTAGCCAGATGAGGGTCAATCTCTTCTTCCAGGCAGCTAGAGACAGAAGAAGAAGACACAGTCCCAACCTGTGTTGCCCTGTTCTTTTCTGTTCTTTTAGCCTTCTGATTGTTTACATACTTAAGAGTCAGATTCTCACACATTTTCTATAAACAATACTATTGTTTACATTCCTCCAGTTAGGAGGGACAATTGATAGAAACCTTCTCAGACCAGTGGAATTGAAGAGGTTGAACCTCTGTCTTCCAATGTGGTCCATTTCTGTGAAATGTATATAAGGTGAAATCAAACAAGTAAACTCCTCTTTTCCTCCTCTCACTCTGTCTCGGTCATCTCTGTTGTGTCTCATCGTGGTGTTCCTGCGTCAAACCTGCACCATGGATCTCATTTTCTCTTGACCTGCTTATCTTAGCTTTGCTTCCTCCTTTTCTGTCCATTTCCTCGTTATTTGCAGTTACTTTTGCTTATTTTGCTCTTCTTTTTTTTGTAAAGTTTTCTATTTAGTCTTGTCTTTTATCACTGTTTCAGTGCAAGTTATTTACGCTCTCAGTGGTAAAATTGCTCTGATAACTAAACATGTGGTGTTTTTACAGGGTATTTGACTATGATATTGCAGCATATGTATTGCTGTTTGCACTGTGCTTTCAAAGCCAGTGATTGTATTGACAATGGTGAGAAAAGTACTTGCAGTTTTTAAGTTTCACAGGCCACATTTGTGTTGCCATGTAAATGGTACAAAATCATGTGGTTTATGATTACCTAAAAAAAAGTATTTATGAGTGTTGTCTCAATTTTTAGCATATATTAGGGTTTTTTTCTTTTTTTCTGATGAACAATAAAGAAGTTCTAGGTTAGGTATCCACAGTCTAGTTTTCCCTATTCTTTCTCCTGTAATTTTATCTCCACGTTTTCATCCGCAGTAGACATGCAGAAAATTAGTGTAGCAGATAATATTCCAGTTCCACACCCTGTTTCCATTTTGCCTAGATAATCCTGCATATTCATCCCATTTGCCCCTGAAGAACCACATAACACAGTTAAGGAGATTTCAAAAACTTTCATCTGTTGCTCTAGAGTTCCTTTAAAGATTTTTTGGTGCTTGTTGTGAAAGAGTTTGAATGAAAATGTGTTCTTAATGAAGTCTGTCAATTTTGGCCTAAATTCTTATGGTCAGCATTTGGCTGTAGGTAGTGCCATCCCAGTGAATGCTTGATGCCCAAGTAATCACCTCTTATCTATCAATCACTGGAAAAACTATAACATCCCTGTAAACAACTTCTGTGTTCTTGTATCATTGTTGTTTTGGGTTTTTTCTGTGAATTTGCAACAGGTGAGACTGACATTGCACAATGTCCTGTTTCTGCTCTGTGTGTCTTTGAAAACTGGTTTCTGATGCTTTGAAGGAAGCTGCTTTACAAAGTAATACTGAAGTGCATGTTCATCTTAAGATTTAAGTTCAATTCAGCAAGTATCTCAAAGAAATCTTGTGTAAGTGAAAATCTTATTTGCACTTGGATAATTATCAAAGTTGCATCACCTCTTCTGTCTGGCCATCCTTATCCTATATAATTCCTCAAATATCTTTATTAATGATCAATCACATAGCATTTAATTGCATTGTGTTTCAGGACTCATACAATTACTTGAATAAGTCTCACTCTAAAGACACGTTATAAATAATTCTGAGGGAGATAATTTTACAAAATGGATATACATCTGAAAGTATGCATTGGGCTTTGTTAGAATTGAGAAAGTAAGTGTGAGATAAAGTCTGTTTTTTCTACCAAATTGTCCTTGCAATATTTCATCAAGTGAGTTTTTGGTAGGATAGAGAGGAGTGCATTCAGATGGTTTTGACAAATCTCTAGTAGTTTTGTAATCACACAAAGTTCAAATGCAAAAAAAAAAACAAAACAAAAAGACAGAAAAAGAGGATTAGAAATGTTATTCTATGGAGGAGAAGATGGCAAAATGGAGAGGGGGAATGTAAGATATAATTCTTTATGTTGAAATGTGCAGAAGCATGGGGCAATAACCATGAGAGAGGCTGCAGAGTGAAATAACACCAAAAGCAACTTCAGCCAGTGGAAGAACCACTCCTGTGGGCATTGCTGCTTACCTGCTTGAATTGAAGCTTGAGGTTTTTCAAGGATTCACCATGGGTTCAAACATTGAAAAAACATAGGTGACAATAATTAAATGTCTTCAGTCCATTTAATTTCTTGCTTGTTTTCTTCTCCTTTGGTAAATGCCCTATTCTTCCTTTCTGGTGGTAATTAAAGGAATAATGTAAATAAACTAGATGCTAAAAAACAACTTCCTGCTTAGGCACTGTAAAGGGTCTCATGTTTGCCAATTTGTTCGAAATTTCCCAGCCAATGCACCAATTAATGTGATGGTTTATTGTCTGCTATTTTATATATGACTAGGGGAACTCAAAAGCAAAACAGGCTTACCTTAAAATTACAAAAGATTATTTATTCACACACATTAAGAATAAAGAATAAGAAAAGAGGAAAAAAACAAAACCCAAATGATAACTTTCAAAACATCCTTCCTTCCCTCTCACAAATATTCACTTTCTTACACACAATATGAAAAGACAAAACCTTCAGTCAGGGTTGCCATTTAAAAATAATAAAAATAAAAATAATCTCTCAGTTCCTTTAGGAAAGGAGTCTCTCTGAGTCTTATGGAGACCACACTTCAGCAGCAGCCTTAAAAAAAAAAAAAAAAAATCTGCAAAAACTGTGAAAAAATCCTACCTATATCACAGTTTGTCCAACACTGCGCATAGGTCATAAACTGCTTTTTGGGAGTACTGTTTAAGAAAGCCTCCTCTTATATTACCAAATTCTTCTCTTCTGTCTCCAAAATCATCTGTTGGAGGTTGCATAATGTTTATTTTGTGTTAGTTGAATTTTTTTCATTAGGTTGCTAGGAAGCTAATTGCTGGGTACTTAACCAAAACAATAGAGTTGCCAAGCACGAGT
Organism: Aegithalos caudatus; assembly: GCA_013389925.1. Taxonomy (NCBI): domain Eukaryota; kingdom Metazoa; phylum Chordata; class Aves; order Passeriformes; family Aegithalidae; genus Aegithalos; species Aegithalos caudatus. The sequence continues at coordinate 14,219 of WEIU01022759.1, read as the reverse complement.
TTTTGAGCTGATATTTTCTGATAATGGGCCATTAATGCTCACCAATGACATGAGACATTACATCATCCCAT
>WEIU01022758.1:772850-797998 GCA_013389925.1 Aegithalos caudatus | reverse complement strand
ATAATGTTATATTCTTTATATTTAGGATCTCAGAATTGTTGTGTCCTCCTGACTGGAGGAAGTAGAAGCCTCTCTGGAGGCAGAAGGGTCTGTGCTGGTGAAGATTGTTTGTAGCAGCACTTCCTGAGAACATGCCTGGTTCCAGCTCATCTTGTTCAGGCATGAGCTTCTTAAGGTGTAAATGCTGATAAAAACCTTATTTGTTTTGGCTGGAAATACCATCATCTGAGATCATAAATGTAATGAATAATTTTATAATTCGAAAATATAATGTTGAATCAGTAACTTTGTGTAACAGAGAGTTAAGAGATGTTAATACAGCATGGTTTAGACTCACCTCATAAAGATAATTTCTAGGGAAAGGGTCAAAAATTAAAACATATGGCTCCTGGTCCATGTCACACACACACTGTATTCTTGGAAGTATTCAGGTGATTGCCCTAAAATTATATACATTTTTAAAGGTTAAAACTTGGAGAATCTTTCAGAAAGTAGCTGTTTGTTCTGCAGTTTCCCACACAGGAAATGAAGGTTGCCTTTTTACTTCTCTGGATGTAAGACTACTTTAGGAGGTGCCCACATACCAGTGGTAGAAACTGTAGGATTACAAAAATTGTCATTTCAGAAGACGTTTTTGTTTATCAGTTGCATACATGCACAGATTCACCCAGATAGATTATTTTGGCTTCTGATGTGCCTGCAGACAGTTTCATGACAAATCCTGAACTTCTTTTCCTATTCTCTGTCTTAAGTTATGGAGAAAAACCCATTTAAATATAAATTGCTTCCTATAATTTATGCTACTCATTTCATCTTACATTTTTAAAAGAATCCAGAGAAAAAAGTTGGTCAAACATCAATGACAAACCTTACCCTTACCAGGAGGACTTTACAGCCCCTGCACTATCCATTTTATTCTATGGATAATATAACATGATCAGGCATTAGAATAGGTTGCCCGGGGAGGTGGTTGAGATACCATCCCTGGGGGTGTTTAAAAGGTGTCTGGATCTGGTGCTGGGTGATGGTTTAGTGATTTAGGGGTTACAGAGATAGTGCTGAGTTAATGGTTGGATTGGATTGCATGGCCTTGTAGGTCTCTTCCAACTTTGATGAATCTATGATTCCATGATGATTAATTTATTTTATGGGGAAGTTAAATATAAATTTTAATTAACATGAAAAGTTTTATCTGCAACTTTCATTTTCTATTTTTTTTTTTAATAACATACTATGAACTATAAGGAAATTAAATGTCTATTTAAGCTGATCAAGAATTCAGATCCTAATCTGGCAAAGATGAAAAATTGCTGTATTAAATGTAGAAAAAAACCAGGAAAACAACCCTTTTTAATGTCTTCCAAAAGTTAGTTTTAGTATTACAGGGCTATGTAGAAGTTGATAAGAAGCATGAAGTGCCTGGGGCTGGTGGCCTGGGTCCTGCCTCCTGTGTTCTGGAAAGGTCTGGTCTTCTGATACACAGCAGAGAGGCAGAATTTTCCTATGAAAAGGAAACTCATCAGCAGTGCTTGGATTATTAACATGTGCTGCAATCATAGAAATTTGAAATCAGCTTGAAACAGAGATAAGCCAGACACTGATACTGCCAGAAACCAACTCTGTGTTGAAGGGCTTTTATTTCTTCTGTAAACTCACAGCTAACCCACATCTACTCCTGGATTCCTATGACCAACACCCTCGGCATCTTTGTATGGTCCACTGCCATTAACAGAGCTCAGAGTGTAGCTGGAAAAAATACAGAGAACCAATGAAATTATTTTATCTTATTTGACCAGTAAATACTATTATTTGTTTTTCTAATTATACTGTCCAAATACTGTGAAAAAAATGTAGTTGATTTTTTTACAAGGTTGTACTTTGGATTAGCCTAGAAATTATTCACAGTTCAAAATTTGTTGCAATTTTCTTGTTCACTTATTACTTCTTCTTAATATATGGGAAACAATCATTTTACCAAAAAAAATTAAGCCATGAAATAGAAAATGGCTTTATTTCATGATGCATTTTCATAGATATTTAATGATACATTTTCATAGCTCACCTTAGATAAAATCTTTTTATTATGATTTAGAAAACATACTTCATTTAATAAGGCCATTGTTTCATTCTGTGACACTTACCAAGTAATTAGTAGTGGTAATTGTAGATGAAGAAATATTATTTTGTGGTAAAGTTGTTCTCCAGCCCAGCAATAATTTCGTTTGGGGAGAAAAGTCTTTGCCAGTCTTGGAGCTTAAACAACTCCATCTGAAGCAACTGGAAATATTTTCAATTAATTAAAATATGGTTTTACTGAGCCACTTAATTTAAGCCCTAAAGCAGAAGGTTTGTTAAGCCTTGTACTGATCATTATGGTTATCAAAACTGCAGGTACTGGTTCCAATACATAAAAGCTTTATCTTTGCCTGGATCTCAACAAATAATCTCACAGAAAAAAACATGTCAGAACATTTGTAGATTTTCATTAGCCTGGGGGAAGAAAAAAAGTAAACTTCTCAAGGAAGCTTATGTGTGGATATTCTCTTGGTTCTTCTAAAGCAAGTATAAAACCTTAACAAATGAACACATGCCTAGTACTTGCCATGCTTCCAGGGTTTATACATGTAAGCCAATTACTTTCTGAAAAGGGCTATCTAAAATAATGAAACTCATCAAGAGGTCCCTTATGATACTTACAAGTGACTGGGTAAAGAGAACTACTTTTTAAATACTAACTGTAACATGAAAGTCCAACCAATCTAGTTGGAAATTACTTTTTTATGCATATGCAACACTGGATCCTCCTCTGAATCTGTGACAGCAGAAATTGTGTCAACACTTCTCTGATAACAGGCTGTGCGTGGAAACTGCATTTGGAAAGGGGAAATTGCACAATATGACTGTTTAGTCAAAGCAAGTAAATGTGTCCAAGAGTAATTCAATTCCTAATGAAAATCTCTTCAGGTACAAAGGCCTGGCTTGGCTGCCCCTTTGGCTGCAGCTCCCGGTGCATAAAGGTGTCTCCAATTCAATTGCTGGCACAGGACTAACTAATAATGGTTGGAGACTTTTGTATTTGGAAGATGAATGGTATCACAAAAGCTGTCTCAGCTCTGACAAGCTCCAGGACTTTACAGACAGTGCTTTTAATGAGCTTACTTGTAAAGGACTTGAAGTGTTTAGCCTGCTCACTGCACTACATTGCAGGAGAGTATTCCCACTTTTCCTGGCCAAATGCAGAGAACTGCCTTGATTTCAGAAATGTGTACTTAATGCTTTTTCTGTCTCTCTGCAGTCTTCACTTGGAGAGGGACTAAGACTGTGTGATGGTTGGTTTGGAGGAGCCTGATTTTTAGGTGTTTTTCCCTCAGTCTCGCCCAGCTTGGGAGAGGACTTGGAGAATGAGGAGGTGCAGAGCAGCACAGACCTGATGCTCTCAGGTCAGTAGGTAACACAGAACCCGCTGGGAAGGGAGTTTCTAAACAGTCTGGCTTTTTGCACCTAAAAAGTCTACCTGGCTACTGCTTTAGACACCCTAGTTTCACTTCAGATCTTCTCCTAAATTACTTTTATGTTTAGCAGCAAAATGCAATGGCTAAGTAAAACCCATGTTGCTGGCTGAGGTATCAATTTCTCTAAACATTTGGTTGCATCGTGTCTGCCCCTAAAGAAATCTAATTTTTACTCTGGTATTTTTCAGTCTGCCATAGGCATCAGAAGTAAAAGGCAGTCTAAACCTCAGAATGTAACCTGGAACCTTTTGGAAAAGGAAATTTGGATGTATTCCACTGGAATTAGGACAAATCCAGATATTGAGATCAGTTGGACTGCAAAATCAGCCAAAGTTAGGGTGTGTTGAAAACAGTAGTTTGGGTTCAGACAAGTTTCTTATCATGAATTATTCATGGGACTGGACTATTAAGAAGATTCTGATTCTTTTCTGTAAGACATGTAACTTTAGGGATGAAGTTACAGAGACTTTCAGTGCTTACAATTTCTCACTGTCCCTCAAAGTTCCTCTTTTCTCTTAAACCTTAAGTTCATTAAGTTTTTTGAGAATCTGGTGGCTTTTAATGTTGTATAAAGCTGATGCATTTGTTAATGGTCTTTTACAGCAATGTAAAATACATGGATCATGAAGCAAAAAATAGATAAGTTCTGATTTTAAATGTACCCTAAAAATGTATGAACTTTCTGGGCTGGGCTAAAATCAAACTGGAAATCTAGGATGGGATCTGGCCTTAGTCTATAAGTTTGGCATATGTTCTCCCTCTGGAGACTGGCAGGCTGCTCCTCCTCTGCTGGCTATGAAGGGCACGCAGGCACTAACTTCAGACTTAACTTTCTGAGAGAAGCAGATTTCTGATTAATTTACAGCAAAAAACCTTGAAACTTTTCAGGCAGTGTCTTTATGACTTCCCAATTATGTTTTGTTCTGAAAACAAAGAAAAATATATCGAAATATACACGTAAGAAATCATGTTCTGTCTAAAGGCTCGTTTCCTGACAGGCAATGCCACCTTTACAAAAGAGCATTTGTGGATTAATGTGTCAATGGTAAAACCCTTAATTGGGGATTTGTATTCCTGGCCTCATAGGCAGGAAGCTTCATGTGACCAGTAACCAGGACTTGAAAACTTCATTCTGAAGGAGGGGAGGAAGAACAAAATTGTGGTTTTGTTTTTGTTAAGGTTTCTATTTGGTTGTTTGAGTGCTTGATATTTATTGGCTTTTTTAAAAAAGAAAAATAACAAAAAGAAGAACTGAACATGCATTAAACACTTTTGTAATATCTCATATTGACTCTGAGTGCTTACAAAATTTTGTCCTATATTTGAGAAAGGCCTGTGCTGAAGGTGGTGCCTGATCTTCAAGCATGTAAGCTCTATTTCCAATATTTTTCTAAGTGAATAGCCTGAAAAAATAGCTTTGTTAAAAGAGGTTCATTGGTAGTTAACTTTCTTACTCTCTTTGAAAAAGAGCAGATCTGCCAAATTAAACTGAGACCTGCTGAGATAATCACATTGAACTGGAAGGGGACTGTACCCTTAAAACCCCTCCTGGAGCTAAAGGAACTTTAGTGCTCTTGAGTGAGGTGGTGGCTGGCAACCAAAGTGGGGGAGCCCTTAGGAGACCAGAAGGGCCATTAATTTTAGAGCAATTGTGATGCTTAGATGGCCTGTAACTCACTGCTGCAGCAAGAAACACACGTGCACAATGCTCCCTCATAACCTGCTGTGCTGTGGGCTGCTCACACAAGCACAACATCACATCATATTGTGGCTACCCACAATAAATGAGCAGATGCAGTCACTAAACTTGAGACTGCTCATCCACCCTGTTTTATCATCAAGCATTGGTTCTGCATTGCCTCCTGGGGGAAGTTTTCATTTCTTTCTGTTTCAGACCTCCAGCTCTTGTACCTTCATTTACAGATCATTTCACCAGAGGAAGATGTTTCTTTATAAGGTTTCTTTATAGGCTATTAAGAATTGGCTTTATTTGAAGCTGAGAGGAATATGGAAAGTATGGGTTGTGGCTGCTGTCTGCAATGATTCCCTTGTGGTGTAGAAGGGTGATAAGAACAGATAAAAGTGGTCCAGAAACAATGAGCAATAAGCTGGGAGGTGTCTTCAGAGCTGGAGAGTAAACAGCTGCTCATGTGATTCCCTGCACTTTTATTTTTGTATCTTTTTCCTGTGCAGAAGATAAACAAGTTAAGTGTATAGGTCTCCTGAAACTATCAAAAAGGATGTGGAATAGAGTTTTCCATAATTTCCAGTTGAGTTGCCTTATACAGGGAATGATGTGGGGATCAAATGGCATCCTCCTCCTGTTGTGAAGGGTCAAGGAACAATTGTAATAGCTGAAATATGCTTCCTCATTTGGCAGAAATAGGGCATGAGATGTGGAAAAAGGGAACACATAACTGAAATCAAAACTGAGCAGAATGTGTGTGTATTTGTGTTCAGTTCTTCAGATGTTCCTCTGGAAAAATCATGCAAAACCATCAGGATTGACAGATAAAATCCAAGTCCTTTCCATTCCTGACCTTTCATGAATACCCAAGGGAGGAGGTGACCTGTCCTCCTCTGTGGCATGGTCAGACACTGCCTGGCTGGAGCCTCTCCATCACCTCCTGAGGGCTTTTCTCCTGTGCTGCCCTCAGGGCATCCCCAGGGCAGCTGCAGCACAGAAACCCCCAGGGCACTCCATTTTAATCTCTACCACGTTCAAATTCTCTTGAAGGTTGGTGCTTGGCAGGATGTCACCCAACACCACGGTTTCAGCACGTGGTTCTGCTGATCCTTTACAGCACAAGCAAACGCTGCCAGAATTTGGATCTTTGCTGTCTTTCTGTACCTTCCCCTTTGATCATACTGATAATTAATTTGTATTTGTTGAGATTTTCAACTTTTGTCACTAATTGCAGTGATATAATGATATAATTGTTTGCCAGGTCTCTTTTAACTCAAATTTATATTCATTTAACCACATCTTCTCTCGATTTCTTTTCAGCAAAATCTTTTTGTTTAAACTTGGGCCCAAACTATATTTTTCTGGAAAGCATTGAAATAAATGGTCCTGGCTACCTCCTTTTGACAAATGATAATTGGAAAAGATAAGATTTCTTACTTTACTGAAAGGTATCTAACTCTTTGTAAGAACTCCTTTTGATTTTGATGAACATTTGAAGAGAGAATTTTTATTCAACTTCATTCATATCCAGTCATTGCTATTGTTTGTATGAGACATCCACTTGCTTGCAGAGCTCCAAAATTGTCATTGTGAGGAAAAACATTTTTGAAACATAAATTAATTTAATTCTTTTAGTTACAAGAGAATGTTTAAAACATATTGGAGTTTTCAATTTTTTTAATTCCTTTTTCCTCTCCCAGTTTCTCCTTTTTGAGAGAAATAAAGGTATTTTAATTTTTTTTCAATTTTCTCAATTTTTCTAAACTAGAAGAAAATTTAAGGAGGGTTAGGAAGTTTTACTTCATAGAGAAAGATTTTTCTTGACAAATCAAATTCTAATTTGACTTCAGCACCTGTAGAAATCTTGACCAAATTCCCATACAACATGTTTGGATCAGATTTTAAAATTTCCCCCAAGAATTTATCATCAATACTCAGGTTTCAAGAAACGTAACATCACTTTGCCTACCTTACTTCAAACTGGAAAGTTGTGTGCGGACACATGAAAAATATTATTTCCAAAATGAAATGTTTTTCCACAGAACTGGAAAAAATTATTATTCTTTACTCAGAGAATTTAATTTTTTGCCTTTATTGGACAAAAAAATTTTGTTCCCATTACCATTAATTTATACCTGTATGAGGAAGAAATTTAAATGTTCCAAAACAAATAGTCAGAATAAAAGGTGAGATTTGAACAACAGCTAAAAAGATGACTGAAACCATATAAATCAAATCTGGGTTTTATCTCCTGTAAATCTCTCATTCCTGCCATTCATCATTGGCTGTGATCATCCCTTACCACTCTTTGTCCTTTTTGGACTGTGAGGTATGTAGAACTGGAGCCTGTCTTTTAAATTTTGCAGGCTGACACAGATATCATTAATTCTGTATAAATATGGCCATATGATTATGGCTGTCTCTACATTCACATGGGTAGTAGTCTCTGGCTTCTGTGTCTGCATTGTGACTTTAGAAGCAACAACCAACAAACACCAGCAGCTGAGGAAAACATTTCTCATTCACCTGTTAGGACTGACCTTGCCAGCTGGACAAACCCAGTTCCACCCAGCAGAGATATTTGTACACCCAGAGCAGTTATGAAGATATTATACAATAAGAAACCATCCTTATCAATTGTAATTCGTACATATGTCTAATAGCAAGTCCTTTGGGTGAAAATGCAAAATGGGCAATTTCAGGTCATGAAGGAGAAAGTCAGTGGTGCTAAATACATGAAACTGAACTGGGAGGCCTGGGAATATGACCTAATAAACAAATTATAAACCAGACAGACAGATAAGAAGGGCTTTTTCCTCAGAGCTCTGCAACTCAAACAGCTTAATCTTTGTAAGGGAGGGAAGTGTTGCAAATTCTGCCTAATATTTTTCTGAAGCTCATGTCCTCTGCAAAAAACCTAGTAACCATGCTGAAATGATTAGAGTGATTGTACCATGAAATGGCTTGGATTTGCTCATCTGGCTTCAAGTTCAGAGGAATGACCAACAAGCTGACTTATGTTCTTAACAGTGTAGACCTAGAAGGGTTCAAGCAGATGTTGCAGGCTTACTCCAGGCAAATACATGAAGTTTTGTGGTTTCTCTTAAGTGTTTGCTAATATCTACCACATTGCAAAGTCAAATGTCCTTTCTCAACAGAGTTGACTATTCATAATACAATACAGATGATTTAATCTGTGGTTAGGACTTTCCATTTCTACTAGAGCTGTGTAAAGTCTGAACTGCTCAAACTTACATTATACTGACATACAAACAAAAAAAAACAACCATGAAAAAAGATCAAAAATCCCTGTCAGCCCCAAACTCTGAACCCATGCAAGTTCACATATCTGCAGTTGGGTTATGTAGTGATCCTATGACCATGTGCATGTCCATCTGCTACTGTGATATTGCTCCTTCAAGTCCATAATTGAATGAAATGGGAGATTTTTTATGGAAGTATTTCATGCAATTAGAAGTAAGTATATTTTCAGAACTAGAAGCACCAGGATCTCAAATGTGCTTGATTCTGTTTGCATCAAATTTTCATCCACTCTCTCATTTGGGGCTCATATGAAAAATAAATGCCAACTTTTAATACTGAAAATATAATATGCAATTAATTATCAGGTAAGTAATTTTAATATGATCATTATTTCAAAGTTGATTTAAATTCTCTTTGTTTTCCTGACCATGTTGTAATCCTGAAGAGATACATATTTTTGTTTTATTTTGGTTTGCTCCCAGAAAAGGGGTTTATTCAAAAAACGTGATGTTCCTGAAGAACGCAAAGGAATCTCTTTTGATACTAGTGAGTGGTTTTGAACAAAAGCTTTGGGTGATAAAAGATTTAGAAAATCCTAAACAATTTGTTTTGACATCTTTAAACAAAGACATTTATTTGGTTTTGTTTGAAAAAATGTTTTTGATAATAAATGAAGGCAGAAGACTGAGAGATTTGAGTTACACAAACAATACATTTTGTGTTTGAAGAAATACCTCTGCTGACAAAATATGTATTCTGAGTTTCTTTTGGTTTACCAAAATAAACAATGGGTTTTGGTTGACCGAAGATTATTTTCTTTTTAATTTCTCAGTTTGGGNAATTTCCTACATAGCAGTGCTCCTGAGTAATTCCCAGAACAAGGCGGAACAAAACAAAGTTTATATCTTGGTTGAAACACTGGCCACTTTGAAATCAATGGCAGAATTCCCATTAATTTCATTGGAGTCAGGCTTTTACCTTCATCTTTAACTAACAGCTCAGTTTTCCTTCATTATAGATTTCAGGAGTGAAGGAGGTTTCTCTCAGTTCAAATCACTGCTGGTGAATTTGTCCCAAGAGAAACATGCAATACACACTTCTCACTTCTGTCCTAAAAGAGCGCTGGAAAAGGCACATTTCACCAACTTTTATAACATATATAGGATTTTCAAACATATCTTAATGCCTTTGTCTATAGTAAACCCTGTTTAAGATGTTAATAATTTTTGACAAGAAATTCCCTTGTGTCTGGATTTGAAAGGAAAACCTAGAGCATAAAATGGCCTTGTTCTAGTCATGCAGTGGATTGAAACCAGCAGAAGCTGAAAGCAAACAATTTTTCTCAAGTGTAATTTTGGTTTGCTTTCCCATGGATCTCTACTGTGCCTTCTGCTGCAAGCTGGAAGCACTATTTAAAAAGGCAGGAAAACAATCAAACTCAAAAATATCCTTTAAGTACTAATTTCTTTTTAAGTAAGCTGTACTTTCTCTCTGATATCCAACAGCATGGGGAAAAAATTGTCTTTATAAAAGTCTTCAGAGATCCTTCTTTAGAGCATGGAGCAAAACAGAGGGCCCCCAAAGTGGGAGTCTGCACCCTGGAGGGTCAGAGCAGCTATTTCCTGTTCCAGGGCAGCCCAACATCATGCAGCTCTAGCTCCTTTTTATTGAGTCAGTGGCAAGTTAGAGGAAAAATGCACTTTTCACCCTTGGGTGAGAATAAAGCAGAGTTAATTGGATCACGGTTTTATTTTTGTGCACCTTTACCGCTGCAGCCTATCTGAAAGTTTTTGAAAATTCAACTATTTTCAGAGTTGGGGAAAGAATGACAGAGCTGGGGATGCAATGACTTTTCTAGGTCTAGCATGTCGTCCTGTACATCAAGCCATGGTAGCTGAGCATGTGCTCTCTGTTATTGAAACTTGACTGTGTACTGAGACCTTGGGTGCCTAAAAATGTTAGTGTTGTGTGTCTTCCTACCTTACAAAATACAGCTTTGTGAGAAAGCAAAAGTTAGTGAGGCCAAAGGGATGAAAGGGTTCATCCTAACCAAAACCCCTACAGATGGCATCCCACCCAATTCTACAATGACATTGCTGATGAGATGTTCACTGATGGTCATGAAGGCTGAGACTCCCTGCACTCATCTGGACACTTACTACTGGGTACCCTCTGAAATTGGAGAAGATTTTTTTCACCTTCCTTTTGTCTGCTTGCATTCTCGAAGTTAAAATTAAATTAGGTGTAGATATTTATTTAGTTTTCAACATGTTACCTATACAACTGTGGTTTTCAGCAATTTTCTGCTGCTGTCATAGGTATATTACTCAGGTCTCGCCTGTATTGAACTTGGTTTTCATTTGCTCATTTTAATATGTGTTTATGTTTTTAAGTAAAATCTCTTCCTGCTTGTTAATGGAGATTCCCCAGGGAGGCAAAATTGATAACAGCTTTCACCTTAAACCAAATTAGGAACATAAGTTTCTAGCACAATGTTAAAGAAAAAAAACAAGGAAGTAAATAAAAAAATAATGTGAAGAGGAAGCAAAATTCTAACTTCACACTGAGTCACAAAGATCCCGAATTTATGAAAACATGTTCAGGCATAAATCTATAAATGCTAAGGCATAAGACATCCCACAACTAGAGAGAAAACAGTTACAGGACTGAGCAGAATATTTCTTTAATGTGGCAAATTAAAGTAAGAATTTTAGCTTCATGAGAATCATTTGTAAATATATATGCACATCCTCTACCACATGTTTCCTCCTCCCTTCCTACCAGACCAGCCTATCCCATCTTCCCATTTTCTGCTGTAACAGCAGTCAGGCTTTTCCTTTCACGTGCTCTGGCAGCTGCAGTCCCACCCTGCTCCCAGCACCTAGAGCACACGGTGATTACACACTATAGCAAATGATCATTTTCCCTTCTGCCTCCCAGCTACAAATTCCCATCTACAGTATACCCCTTTTTAAATCTCTTCTTTATTGAGTTTCATCAGCATAAGGCCATTGTTAATACATCTGTTTGAAATAAAAAATAATTTCCCTGTGTCTGCCACCCTCTCTCCACTAGAGTCTCACCCGATCCCAGGTTCCAGCCATGATTAGGCAGCACACATGTGTTTCAAATAAAAGCTATCTTCTCTTCACACACCCCCCTCCCTCTCACAGCTGCAGATTTCCCTACTGCATTATCCTCATTCGTAATTTTTCTGCCTTGTTTTCAGTCATGCACTCTCACCACTATTATTTAGATTTTCTTACACATGCATTTAGCACCTTTCTTTCAAAGAGGCTCAAGAAGTTATATCACTACCAGTCTTCAGTTTAGACCAGGAAACTCAGGACTGCAGAGTTGGAGGAATTTGCTGCTTGCTCCAGAGTGGGTACAGAGGGCTTAGGAATGGCATCTTGGATTCTCTACTATTGGTGTAAACTAGAGCTGGAAGTCCAGATCTTTGGGCTAATGGGCATATGACCTTATGCTGGATTGCTCTTTCCCTTTAACTCTTTTTGGAGGCAGGTATCTTTGGGAAGCATTACTTACCTGTGCTTTATATATAAGATTTATTGTGGGTTATGGAAGCAGTGCGTTTCAGACCTACAGGCACATCCTTTCATCTGCTATTCAACGACCAGAGATAGTCTTAAATTTGTGGAAGATGAGGGCATGGGTCCATCCTTGCTCCCATCTGCACAGCAGATGGCTTGTGCATGTCCCTGGTTTAACCCACCGGGGCTCCGGGTTATTACCCTGGCTGCTCGTGCCTCCAACTGCAATTATTCACACCCAAGTTATGTCTCTGTCATCGATGCAAAAACTCTCAACACTGAAGTACTTTCCCCTTCCTTTGCCTGTGCTGCTACGAGCATAACCAGAACATGATGGTGCAGGCAGTCCTTACATTTGCTGTATTTATGTTGTACCCCAAAACTGGTACTCTCAGCCCCAGGTATTTAAAAATTATGAGTTTGTTCTCCAAAGCATGGCTAACACAAAAGAGCTAATTAGCAAGCAGTTGTGCTTGTCTGGCTTTTTGCCTTGAGCCAAGATTTTCAGCTTTCCTCTGTGACTGTAATATCTACACGTGTCAATAGTTTTTTATTTTGTAAATGAATGCTGGAATTCCAGTTCGATCTCCTGTTTTGGGAAGGTGATGTTTTAGAAAGGAATCACACCCTTTGTTGTTGGTCTTACTAAATACTTAGAAATGCTGGGAACGTGTTGCAAAACTTGCCTCCAAAGGAAAATTTGTGTATATACCAGATAACATTCCACAAAAGGTAAAAATTTCTGGTCATCTGTGTCATCTGTTAAATACCAGTACCTAAATAACAGCAAAAACAGTGAAGGAATCCATTGTGTAATTTTGTTTCTAAACCACTGTTTTGAATAAAAATATCTACAGGATTGACAAGTGGTTCATGTCGTAAATAATTTCTCTCTTGTGAAATAAGTGCATTTAATTTTAAAACTATTTTCCACAAAAAGACTGTGGAAAGGACAGTTATCCTGAAGAAGTCAACTAGAATCACAGTATCAGAAATAATTTTTATGACTATATTGGTAAAAATACCTGTGGTTTTTCTGATTTTTTTAAAATTTTATCACCTTCATGACTGACAAACTCATTAGAATTGAAATATTTAAATATTAAAGAGACAATTCATCTGATATAATAAAAATATCTCAGAGCAACTCAGAAAAACTGTCCAAAAACATTGCAATATTATTTCTTCAAAATATTGTCTTGCTCCTTTGCAAAAATGTTTAACAGTTATGAAGTCACAGAAAAATACTGAGGAAATGTTTGATGTCATTTTCTTGTTAGGACTCAAAACCAAAAGGGCACCAAGGGAGTTACATTCAGTGTTGAAGTGTGTGTGTGCTTTCATAGAGAGCTTCTATATCTATTTGATTTCTGTAAACAAGATAGGCCACAAAGTGAAAGAATATGGAGGCAGAGTTTGAAGACAACAAAATCCCTTACTTGGAGAAGTTAAAACTAGATAATTGGGTCAATTAGCAATCTCCAGCCTGTGACATACTGGCCATTTGTTTCCTGTAAGACCATCTTGACATTGCCATTTCACCAAAGGAGCAGAGAAGTCAGAACAAGGCTGAAGGGAGAGTCAGGTGAGCTACATGTCAGCCCAGTCCTCTCCAACCCACTGGACAGGAAGCCTGAGGCCATCCCAGGCAGCTGGAATAAATGTCTGGCACCATCAGCACACATGGACTGGTGTAGACTGATGGCCCAGAGAAACTGATACAGATGCTGTGTTTGTGGCATTGACTCGTAAAACAGCAACAATAAACAAAACTCTAAACAAACCAACTAAGTAACAAACAACAGAGCAACAGTAGGTTCTGTCCCTCTTCAAAAGATAAAAAAATAAAAAGGGAGAAGTTGCTGTCAGGAAAGTGGAATTTTGCTTCCACACATCATCATCATCATCATCATTATTATTATTATAAAGGAGTATCTTAAATGTGGGACCTAACTTAAACATTCTTTGGCTGGATTTGTCCCCATGGCCTCAATCAAACTGGATACTGATGAACTGAATTTGTCTGAAGCAACAGACCATGATTTACCTCTCTCATTTGTTCATGCTCTCCTCTTCAATTGACCTAAAGTACTAAAGATGTTATGATGTAAGATAGACCAAACTAAAGCCTCAGATTTTTATTTTATTGTTATTCTTGCTTCTATTAAAAGCTGTTAGATGAAAACAAATGATAGGTGATCTACACTGAGGAGTTTACAACAGGAATTCTACTCACAGATAATTTATACTTTTCTGAGTGTTGGCCGAGATGGACAGCTAGTCTTAGGCATAAAATAAGAAATAACTCAAAGTTAATAATGACTTTTCCCTTTGTTGCTGTAAAGTAGGGAAAACTGTAGTTTTCAATTCAACCTTGTTTTCTTCAGATTCTTGAAGTTCTTTGTGGACACAATGGAGTTTAAAGGAAAATGTGGCTTGAAATGTTATCCTTCCACGTAAAATGTGTATTCCTCTGCACGTGCATTTCCTCAGATCTGCTTGTGAAATCAGTACTCACGTGTGAACTCCTCAGAGGTTTCTTGATAACACTATAGAAAACTGTGGGTTTGGCTCATTTGTTGTTTAAAGAATTGTTAGGCAAGTTCTAGGTGCAAGGCCAAATACTTCTCTGACTTGGTCCTCTGCAAGGACAGAAGTTTCTTGCAATCAGATCAAAAGACAAAAAAGCAAATCAAGACTTGCAGAAGATAGAATTTGTCTCCAACCATCTTTTATTTTTCACTGCTGGAAGTGGTACATGAGTAGGAACCTGGGATAATACAAGTATACATTCTGACTTCCAAACCCCAGTGGAATTTTCAGGCCCAGTAGAAGTGCTATATATGCTTAAATAACCACTCATGTCAACCCCTTGTTGGTTCTGCAGTAGAGTTGTGAGAAGCCACTATGTACAGGCACACACATGTATGCATCATGTAGGATGTGTGCTGCTGGCTCTGCGTGATCAGCAAGCAATTTGGCAGCTCTCAACCTCTTCACAAGTGCATGTGAAGTCCATTAAAGACTTTTCTTTTGTACTCCCACCAGAACTGTCAATGTATTAAAGAACTACCTATTCTTTCAAGCTTCAAGGCATGAATATTTTCATACTGAGTCCTTTATTCCTATCCCATTAGCCCACATACATGCAACCGGTTTCATGGCTGGATTATCCTGTTCCTCCAGTGAAGCAGAAATATTCTACGTATTTTTTTCTCATGGATGTTCATGTGTGTCCTGCAAAATGGACAGCTCTCTGTATGGATCCACTGATAACTAACAAGGGCTAAAGTGCTGTTGAAGCCTTTCCACACCTAGAATTACCCCACTAACCTGTCTATTTTCTTTGAACTAGTACTCTTCTGTCATGCTTTCTTAAAATTGGCCAGTCATTCAAAAATTAGCTGTGGGGACAGTCACACACAGAGTCTGATCAAACAAGACTTGCTCTCTTGGAAGACTGGACTAAAATGACATCTCAGGATAACTCTTCCTGCATGGAATCAGCTATCCTACACTCTGAGCCAGGACCAGTCAAGATATGTGCACAGCCATTAGCAACACAACCATGTGGAGGAAACATTTTATGCAATACAACATGAAATGTCCCAATACTGTTTGATCTTGTTGCTGTTTGTCTGTGCAATAGATAGTGCAATCTCCCAATTTCAAGTTTCTGTGGTCAAAAGCTAGGCATTTCTCACTCAAGCTTGTTACAAGATATCTCCAGGCCATTTCACACCCTGAAGATTTATTGAGTCTTAGACATCACATCACCTTCTTCAATCTGTTTAAAAGTTAGGATTCTAATCAAAGGTAACCATTGTTCATTCTATAGTCAGTAAATAAATATTTCCAGGAGAGTCACTCACTTTGAGAGAAAGAAGTAGTGCTAAGATCAGGCAGTGGTATTTTCAGACCAGTCAGACTCATCTGTGTCTCTCCAATGGCTGGAGAAAGACAGATAGGCAGATAGGTGTTGAGATGAAATCTGAACCTGTTGTCTTCACTGGGAATTGCTCACAGCCTCTGGAGGTGAAGAGCTGTCCTCAGGGAACAAAGTTCACATGTTGAACTCCTTGCTAGTTGTGTAATGCAGATAAATGGCCAGTAGAGACCATGTTATGGCCATGAAAAAATCCTTTCTGTTTGTGAGAAAAATTGGTGTTTAAAAGAGATAGAAACTGAGTATGTTTTTTCATGTGGTCTAGTCATTTTTCTCCTAGTAGGAAAATTAGGGAGTTTATGGTATTGCCTAGTTGCTGCTTCGTTGCTTCTCTCCAAAACACCACCAGAGGTAGGCCAATAACATAATCTTAAAAGCAGGAATTAGTGTGTCAAAACTGATCTTGCCTTAACTCTCCATATGTTGCTATGCACTGATGACTGACAAACTGCACACGGTCTCCATATTCTCTGAAAAGGACTGCTGAAATATTTGACAAGCTTCAGTCAAACCAAGCTGTTTTCTTCATCTTGAAGCCAACTTGCCAAACAATCTTTTCACATTTTGTGGTATTTTATGTTGGATTCTTCAGTGTAAGAAGGTCTAAAAAAGGTCAGTGTTAATTTACACCAGTCCTTTCTGCTATGCTGCTGTAACAGCATCCCATGTTGGACTTCTCAGTTTTGCAGCTGCTCATCAGAGTAATTCTCTGTCATATCTGTGTAGTGTCTTAAAGATATGCCAGATATTAGATATGTTTGATATAAGGCAGCACCAACATTTTGAATGTATTTACCATGCACACCTTAATACCTCATTTCTGGTCCAATGGTTCATTTGTTCCAAATACTTTCAAACTACTGTAATGGTTTAGATTTCTTTTTTATTTTTCTGAAGAGTCTGTTTCTTTTCCTTCAAGGTTCTACTGGATCTGTTATATACAGTTTTGTGATCTGATATCCATTGTGTTCTGAAACACTGTGAGAAATTTCCAAACATTCCCAGAAGCACAAACTGAAGGTCCCAGCTCCTGTCAGTGGGATGAATTATTACTGTGTTCTGTTTATCAAAACTAGGGTTCATGTCTCCCACCTTTTGTTGTGAAATTTGCAAGCTTCCCAGACTTCTGCTAACCTGCCCCTGTGTTCCCCACACTCTCTCATTTCCATTCCCTTCACTATCTAAAACCTCTTTTGTTCCATGTGGTAACCCAGTAGCTCTCTCTGCCACAACCCCAGAGGTCTCCCAATGCCACTTGATTGCCTTTTCCAAAGGTTGCCGTCCTTTTCCAGAGGACATAAATCATAACATTTTAAATGGAACAGCTGTTCCTCAAGAGTAAACCAGCTGTCTATCTAGACAGCTAGAATAAACACAGAATAAACCAATTGCCCAGAATAAACCAATGGTTTGTACCCTTGCAAATCACTTTTCTACCACCCAAGAGAGCCTGGGCTTTCTAGCACATCACTTCATCACTGCTCTCACAGGATATTCTTACTTCTATCCACTGCATAAGTGAAAATAAACTTTTTTCACTGCCCACATCTAAGGTTATAATGTTCTCTCTCTCATAATTTTGTGCTTTTTCTCCAAAATAAGGTGAAAACAATTGCCAGCAAAGCTGTGGAAGTCTAGGTTTCTAAGATTACTTAATATTGCTCCTGCTTCCAAAAAATCCCCATACTACGTTTGATTAGCTTGAATTTAAAAATTACAGACAGCTTGGTCTCAATCTCATCTCCTGCAAATCAGGCAGCTCTTCCTCAAACCCAAACCAGCAAACTCCCTAAATCTTTAATGTAGTTGAGCAGACAGGAGAAGTTGGCCACGTCACATAATGCAGAGTGGTGTGATGGTCTTGCTGTCATTGCAAATTGCCTGTTCCCAGATGTTCTCTCTTTCCCTTTATTCAGTCTTACTTTGGGATGGGTAGTGGTGGTGTTGGTTAGGGACTGTCCTTTTAAATCCATTTGTACAGCATCTGCCATCACTTGGCCCACAGCTGCAAATGAAGGGCAACTCAGTTGTGTGGCTTAACAGAAACTGGATTAGAAATGCAGAAATCCAAGTCCCTTTGACCTCTCTTCTATATAGTAAGCTTTTACCAGATAGTTACTTTTGGTTCTTTTTTTGGCATGAATTCAGGTGGAGCAGGACAAAGACATGGGTGATGCTGAGACAAAGCCCATAACTCCTTAGCAACAGGAAAAAGGATCTTCTTTTTATTGCCCTGGTTGTTACAGCTACTTTTGTCTTCCTAGAGCTCAATGGAGATATCTGGTTTCTAAATAGGAAAAGTTTTATTGACTTTCATTGATATTCTAGGAAGTGTTCTCCAAAGTGTCCCAAAGATCTCTTTGTTGTAGAAACAGGAACATGGCTTTTCTCCAGCCTTGGCCCAGCTGCTGCCTCATGGTAAAAGCACCTTATCTCTGCTCTGTCAGGCTTCCCAACAAATGCAAAGTGAATTTCCACTCCGGGCGGGATTTCCTATGAAGGTGTTGACAAGATCTGTCTGCTGTAATTTCTGGGGAAGCTGAAGGGCTTCTCTGAGCTGTCTGTGTCTGTGTGCCTTGAATGCCAGCTAAACTCAGTACAGTTCTAGGCTTCACATGGTAATTCTTCATTGCAGCTTCTACTTCTCTCTGTCTCCTCCTATGTTCTTGGATTCTTACATATATTTTGCTCATATTCACCCAGAGCCTGTCTTCTTCCCCTTCTCCTATAGTGCAGAAGGCTAAAGGGAGTAAAAACTGGACCATGTAGATAAATGTTTATCTAGTGCATGATACAGTAGCCACACCTCAATGTGTGGAACAAATATCCTTTGGTTTGCACAGGAATTAGGGAGAAGCTGCAAATATAGATGATAATCCTGAACTGCATTACCACTAATGTGAGCACTTTCTCCATCACCATTCATCACTCTGCTGGTAATTCATAAATGAATGGCCATAAAGTTCAGCTTTATATGTTATTTCAAGGCTACTTGTCCTAGGGGTCTCTAATGTGAGGATCAGGATTGCAGGAAGATCAGTTTCAGGAGACCTTAACTCCAAGAGCTTCAAAGATGATTAAACACATTCTTCTGTTTGTATGACTGACTTCTCTCAGAGTTATCACAAAATTTTAAGGACCTATACTGGAGCATCTTGGGTTCAGCCATGACTTCTTCCACTTAAGGAATAATCTGAGCTCTGTGCTGTCTTCCCTTCAACTATTTTTTGTTACATATTCAGCTGATAGCTCAGAACTCTCCTAAACCCTCTGCTTTAGTTTTTTTTTCATTGAACATTTGAGGAAGGGATGTGATCAGCTCTCCATGTAAATCATGACTATGTCCGTTGAATAAAGTCCCTCACAGCTTCTTCCAAAGTTATTCCATGTTTAAGTTAGTGCACTTAGTATGCTTCGTGACAGAAGAAATAGGGTGTGAACAGTGAGCTTTTGGAGTAACGTTTGTTAACTCTACTGATATATTTCTGACATTTTGGTCTTCAGTTTTAAAAACATGGCCCTGAACTTGCAGGAATCACCATGAGCTTAAAGAAGCAGAAGTTTTTTTTCAGAAGGGTATATATATACATATTTGATACCAAGGAGAAAAGAACCCCATATGGAATTAATACTATAGTGAATTTACTGCATTTTCCCTCCAGTTTCCTAACCAGATGTGGACTTTTGTATCATCTTTGGGATTTTTCAAGAAACATCTTGCTTTTTAACAAGTCATTTGTAGAGAAATACAATCAATTTTTTTTCCATGTCTCTTCCATTCTACTATTGTGTCAAAGTTTGAGGAATAAGCAGAAAGGAAGAAAATAAAGAAGGAAAGACATACCAGGGAATTATTAATCTGTCTATTGCATGTTGCCAGTGAATAGGGAGTGTCATAATCTTTTTTTAATTTGATCACCAGCACCTTCTTTTTGCAGAAAGCAGAACTGGAAAGGAAACCCCTGTGAACCTTGTCAACATCCTAGGGTTCCTCCAGACTCTAGATGAGGATCTGAAGGGCTCTGCTGCACTTCTGCCAAGCTGCTAAAGTGCAAAGGTCACTCCACTCTCTCTTGGGACTCATCTGTTTCCATCACACATACAGACAAGGCAGAGGAGTCTTTCAGCCTTAGACAAATTGCAGGCCTAAGGAACAAAAAGATCAAAAAAAGAAAAAAAAACTTGAGTCACTCTTCAGAAATGGGTGCTCTGGTCTGGAGGCACACAGACAGGCAGGCCACACCATCAAAGTGCATCTGGCTGCATGCCTGGCAGGGTGTTTATATGGACCACAATGCTGGACGTGCTGTCTGGCTTATTTGTCTTGGCCTCTTTCTGCTTTGTTCATTGAGGAAAAACCTTTTCTCTGTGGAATTCTACCCTTAAATACTCCTGGAAGCCTGTTCTCACGGTGCCCTGACTTGTGATTGCCAGCAGTGTCTAAACAGAGGTGGGTTTATCCCCAGTCATGGGCAGTGCCGTCCTGCATGGATCAGAAATAGCTTGCCTAGATATTTCCTAACTGGAAAAGTGGCAGAAAATGCTGAGGTTCTTCTCCCTTCTCCTGAACACAAGAGTCAAAATACTTTTTGGACTACCTTAGTGTATCTCTCTTTTTTTCTCAATATAAATTTTCACAGGGTACCCATGACAATTGTGGGAGTTATCCTGTCCCAAAGCTAAGACTTACTGACCACCTTCAAAATATAGAATCATAGAATTGTTTAGTGTTCAAAACACCTTTAAGATCATTCATTCCAATTCCTAACCCAGCACTACCAAGTCTACCACTAAACCATGTCCACTAGTGCCACATCTAGGTGTCTTTTAAACAGCTCCAGGGACACAGACTCTGCCAATGCCCTGGGCAGCCTGTCCCAGTGCCTGGACATCATAACAGTGAAGATTTTATTCCCAATATATAATCTAAATTTCCCCTGGCACAACCTGAAACTATTTTCTCTTGTCCTGTCCCTTGGTCCCTGCAGAAAAGACCGACTCCCACCTGGCTACAGCCTCCTTTCAGGGAGCTGCAGAGAGGGATAAGGCCTCCCTCAAGCCTCCTTTTCTGCAGGACAAACACCCCCAGCTCCCTCAGTCCCTCCTTATGGGACTAATCCTACAGATTCTTCACCAGTTTTGTTGCCCTTCTCTGGACTTGCCCTAGCCCCTCTGTGTACTTCTTGTAGTGAGGGCCCCAGAACTGGACAATGGGATTCAAGGTGTGGCCTCACCAGGGCTGACTACAGGGGAACAATCACTGCCTTGGTCCTGCATTTTTTTTTTTTTTCCTGAATTTGTATTGCTTTTTTCCATTTATATTGCTTGAATCCCTCTTCAAGCTCTGGATGTAGAGTTGATGTTTTATGAGATTCAAGAGTTTTCCCTTATCCCTGTCTAGAAAATCTAAATATAAATCTGTAATTCCCTCACCAGAACAATTTTCCTGAAAGCACATGCACAGCAAGTCAATAAGCTTGATGTGAGGTACCAGCACGTGCATCAGATATGACTGCAGAAACAAAAATGGGATCATGATTTAGCAAAAATTTATGTGGTCTTCAGGATGCCTACATTCATATATGACCATATAAATCACAGAGCTATGAATGCCATGTGCTTTTTTTTCTCAATCCTTCGAAAAAGACACTGGATCAACTAATAAAACTTATTTTTAGCTTCAATAAACTTTATTCCCTTCTTTATCATGTCCTGCAGCAAAATTTATTCTGTTTGAGAAAAAAACCCCACCTGATTTATTCAAAGGAAGGTCAAAGGCTTTCTATGAAATTTGAATTTCTTCTCATTGTTTGAATATAGACAAAATAAATGACTGCTGGCACTTCTAAGTTGTGCAAGACCTCTGACTAAAAAAAGGGCTCTGGATCTATTCACAACTATCAAATATACCTCTATTGGATCCCCACTTGAAAAATAATAGTGAAAATACCCTGTTCCTCATACCCTTACACTATATCCTTCCATTTAAATAAGTGCTGACAAGATGTTAATTTGAAACGCATCTGAAACCAGAGAACAATGCTCTTCAAGAGTACTTTTATGTTTGTAGCAAAGTATCTTCTAAAACAAAAAATTTCTTAAACATGCTCTAAACCTAGATTACTCTCTACCCACTCCAAACAATAAATTATTTATAATTTCTGTCTCTATAAGTTTTTTTCTATTGGATACAAGGTTTGTTTCTTCTCACCAATGCACTTGATTTATTGAATGTTTCATAAATTTGATACAAGTTGTGAACTATAAAGATCCCTACATTAGACTTGAAGAAGCCAGATGTGAAACCAGCTGCACTCTAGCTCTGACAGCACAGAGCTCACTGCAGGCTGAATTAATGCTCCAAGGAACAAGAAAAATTATTTGATGACTTTGTTGTTGTGGTTTAACCTAGCAAGCAGCTAAACACCCCAGAGCTGTTTACTCTCTTCCCCCACTAGGATGGGGTAGACAATCAGAAAAAAAGGCAAATCTTATGGGTTGAGATAAAGTCTATTTAGTACAACAGAAAAGAAGAATCATGGTAGCAGAATAGGCAAAACAAATGATACACAGTCCAGTTTCCCCATCACTCACTGGCTGATGTCCAGCCCACCCCTGAGCGTGTCACCAACCCCCAGGAAACTCCCCACAGTTCTATTGTTCAGCATGGCAGTGTATGCCGTGGAATATCCCTTGGATCAGATAGGGTCAGCTGTGTCCCTTCCCAGCTTCATGCCCAGACTCCGTGCTCTTGTGGTGGATGAGGAGCAGAAAAGTCCTTGACACTGTCTAAGAACTGCTCAACCATAACTAAAACATCATGTGTTAACAACATTATTCTCACCCTAAATCTAAAATACAGCACTGTACCAGTTACTAAGAACATAAATAACTCTATCCCAGCCAAAATCAAGGCAGTTGTCTATCAATTCTGGTACCCAAACAAATTTTTAAAGTGAGCAGAGGCAACTATACTGCTTTCCACCATGTGACTATGTCTAAAGCAAAAACCAATTCCAGGTTAGGAAAGCTTCCTTTCTGATTCTTATGATAAATCTCTTTTCATGTCTTGAGAAAAGCTATGTTTTCATTCTGTCCATAAAAGCACTCAACTCCTTTGCAATGACCATCACACAAAGACCATTTTTATTTAGGAGAAACTGTTATTTCTTGATTATTTTTTATGCTAAAGGTTTTGAAAAAGCAGATCTGAAATATGCCTGCAACTGTTTTTTTCTCCTTTCCTACATCTATTTAATATCTGGTCTAAATGAATGGACTGAAGGAGTTGGAAGACAGCCCATGCTTGTTACTGTTCTGCATGCCAGGAGCTCCTCTGCCCAACATAAAGGGGATTTGCAAAGATGGGGCAAGTAAAAGGATGAGGGACAATGGTCACAAAATGCGAGAGGAAAATTCAGATTGGATACAATGGGAAAGTTTTTCAACAAGGGCCTGGTTCATCACCAGGTGCCCTGGGAGTCCCACCCTTGGAGTTTGCAGATGTGTCCTGGATATCCCATCCCAGACAATGTGACAGAGCCTGGAAGTTAGCTCTGCTTTGGAGAAGGTAGTGGCCTAGATGATCTCCTGAGGTCTCTTCCAACTAAATATGCCCAAGAATTTATAATAACAAAGTTGTAAAATTAGCTTAATTAGTAATTTGAAAATGACTGCTGCAAAAAAAAGTTCTGAAAATTGCAATTCCTATTTCTTTGTTTCACAGTCCTTTCTCTAACATGTCTATTAAGTTTAACTTCAAAGTCATAGGAACCACATATTATCCTTTATGATGTTACAATAAAATACCTGATGGGATGTAGAAAGATAATGGGGAGCAGCTGCCATGCTCTCTTGCTCTTGACTAACTGCTGTGTCTGTCCTCAGGCAGGTAGAAATTCCCTGGAGTTTATCAAATATTCAGGGCAAAGGCTGATGGCAGAAGTAGCCATCAGGTAACAACTTTTCTTTAATTTGGCCCACTGGAGTGTGTTTGTTTGAGACAATTTAAGAGGTAGACACTGCGAAAGGGGTTGCCTCCTCTTATAGTGGTAACCAATCCCTTTCCACCAATAAGGAGAAATTAAATACAGGTAGATGTAAGTGAAAAAAATTACTAACAAATGAAACAGCCACAGATGAAAAATAACAGTAAATAATCACTAGGTACAAAATTACTAAATCTCACAGAAACCTCCCTGGGAAAAAGAGAAACCCTTGGGAGGTGGGCCAGTGCAGGACCCCATGAAGTACAACAAAGCCAAGTGCAAAGTGCTGCACCTGGGTCAGGGCAATTCCAAGTACAAACACATGCTGGGCAGAGAAGGGATTGAGCCCTGAGGAGGACTTGAGGGTGCTGGCGGGTGAAGCTCACTCAACATGACCTGGCCACGTGCTCTTGGAAGCCCAGAAAGCCAAATGTGTCCTGGGCTGCATCAAAAACTCTGCGACCAGCAGGCTGAGGGAGGGGATTTCTACCCCTCTCTTCCTCTCCTGTGAGACCTCTCTGGGGTACCACATCCCGTTGTGGGGCTCCCAGCATAAGGAATAAGGAACACAAGGACCTGTTGGAGTGAGTGCAGAGGAGAACTACAAAGATGGTCAGAGTGCTGGAACAAGGCTCCAGGGAGATCATACAGCACTGGTACCAAGTACCAAGGGCACGTGGTAGCAGGGCAAAAGTTAATGACTTCCAACGGAAAGAGAACAAGTTTAGATTAGATAATATGAAGAGATTCTTGACTCAGAGCATGACACAGGGCAACAGGTTGCCAGAGAAGTTGTGGATGTCCTGTCCCTGGGAGTGTTCATGGTCAGGCGGGACAAAGATACAAGCAGCCTGGTCTAGTAGAAGATGTCTTTGGCAGGGAAGATTGGAACTGGATGAGCTTTGAAGGTCCCTTCCAACCCAAACCATTCCATGATTCTGCGACTTGATGGCGCAACACAAACCCCCTCTCTGTCTGGTCAAATTCCTTTGATCCCTTTGCTCAAAGTGCATCGTCAGTACCCGGTGCACTCGCTCGGCACGGCGCGGGGCCGCTCCTGGAGCAGCGGGGGCCGTGTGTGGGGATGCGGGGAGAGAGAGGGGAGTGGTGTGCGGGGGTGTGGGGGGAGCAGAGGGAGCTGTGTGCGGGGATGCGGGGGAGAGAAGGGAGTGGTGTGCAGGGATGGGGAGGGACTGG
>WEIU01022758.1:755614-772478 GCA_013389925.1 Aegithalos caudatus | reverse complement strand
CCGCCCCCTCCGAGAGGGACGCATGTGATCCCTTTTTTTTCCATTGCTATGGAAACAGAGCAAAGCAAAGGGTAAATATACGGACAATGGCTAAAGACAATTTTAATTTTCATCCCCGCTTAAATGTCACAGGTTTTTAACGCGCCGCCGCTGTAATCGGAGCCGCCGTGCGCAGCCCGGCCAGCGAGCTGGTCCCCGAAGCCGGAGGAATATAAGTCCTTCATTATTGCCAAGTGGGATCAGAGCACGTAGGTCTGTTTAGACACTGCGAAGCATTGTAAGAGGGCTCTCTTCAGGGACGGCCATAAAAGCCTCCTTCTTCCTCCCGTTAGAAAAGAGCAGCTGTATTCTTCTTACGTGGACCCCGCCGAAGGCTGCCTGTCTCTACACTGCAAGAGTTTCGGGTCAGCACGGAAAAGCAAACTTCATGTCTCAGTCCGAACAGGGTTTCCCAGTGCAGGGCTGTGCTCTGGGTGGGAGCTGCGCTCATCCCTGTGCACGTCGCTCGTGGCTCGGGAGAACTGGTGGGGAAGGTTCTGTATTGCTTGTCTGACAAATATTTTGGCAGCTCGAAACTAACTTTACAGTATAATCCTGAACAGTCTCATAGATTAGGCTATTAATTACCTGTTAATGGCCACTCCCAACACCTTTGACATTAAATTTAAACTATAACCACTGCTTGTTAAACAGGAGAGATAGGCCACTTTACATTGCCAGCGCTCCCTAATTTTGTATCTGGGGCTCAGCCTTGTTTTCCCCTCTTCAAAGCCGGTGACAAAGTGCTCAATCAGTGATATAAACAGGACTGAATTGGTTATTTTATAGGTACATGAGTGCCTCATTAATTGCTGAGTGTTACAGATGTGAACGGGGTGCTCTAAACTGTTTACCAGCTGGTTCTTGGAAATGAGACTTCCTGGATGACTTTCCTGTTGAGATATGCTGCCCCTCCTTGTAATTCCCATGGTGGTTCCTGCTTCCCGGCAAGACCAAACTCCCCATTCACACATATGATCATTGCTGGCGTTGCCACCAGAGTTGCTAGAAGAGCTCTGGTCGGGTGCCTACAAGAAGATACTGATTGCTCTGTGAAATTTCCCAGCGTGAGCCTGCTCATGACACACACAGCATCCAGAAATGTGAGCCACGCTGCCTGTGGCAGGGCAAACCTCAGGAGCACGTGGCTGCATCTGGAGCTGGGGTGACCTTTCCTGAAAGGACAGACTGGCTTTGAGTCAGTCTGGGAGTCAGCATTCTGCTGGATTTCTGTTAATTGTATTAATTGCAGCGGCCTCTGCTTGGCACTGCTTTACTTGGAAACCTGTGAGTGCTCACAGACAGAAATCTTGGCACGTGAAGACTGCATCTTCTGGTTGGATTTGAGAAGGGGGAGGCAGAGGACAGGAGAGACTGACCATCTGGGCTCCTTTCAGTGCAGTTAGGAAATTCAGAATTGCTTCTGCTGCATTCCAGTACCACAGTGCTGTGTTTCACAGGCTTCTTGCTGCTAATTAAATATTTAACATACATGTGAAGTAAGACAAAGGGAGGGAGGGAAAAACTAATGACCCAGATATGACAGCATATCAAAAACCAATCTTGTATTGGCACGGAGAGAAACTAGAATGTTTAAGAAGTCTTTTTGTCTTCAAAACCTCGTGGTTCTGCATTCATTTGCGAGGGTGCATTTTAGATACACACAGAGCAAACCTGATGCTCTGTGTCAACATCCCTCATAACCCTATTCATATGAACGTGAGGCACATTCTGACTGCTACTTATCATAATACGTAACAGTCAGGCCAAGTGGCTTCTTCATTTTGGTTTCCTGGTATGAAAAGCATACAGTTATTCTCAGATGATCCCAGAAGGAAAAATCATATGGAAAATTACTGCAAAAATAGTGTCTGGATTAAACGACCTGATCAGTTCTCCAGTGCTGTGTTGTAAGATGGCATTTTTTCCTACGCAGACTCANAAAAAAAAAAAAAAAAGACATTATGCTATCAAGACATTAAAAAATTTCTCTCCAGGTTCATAAAGAATTTAGGGGAATATCCAGGAGCTATATATGCAATTAATATTAATGTAAATTGATTTGAATACCTCAATATAGAACCAGAGATTTTTATTGTAGTCTGTTGTGGGTGCTTTTGTTTGTGTTGGGTTTGTTTTCCCTAAAAATTATATAACAGTATTTACAAGGATTTAAAAAATTAAAACAAAAAATTTAGCATCACTCTCCAGGTTCTATACAAGGTTGAATGCCTGGTAAAATACCAGATGAGCCCAGCTGTTTCAAAGCAATCTAATTCACTTTTGACCAAGAAACTCACATCCTCATTGCATATACTGAATGAATGCAAGAGTTGCATTTAACAGTGTCAGACTGATGGTCCCTTATCCCTCAGGGAATCTTTGTCTAATTGTGTAGGGACCATGACAGCAGGCTCTTTAGATATTTGTTTAAATCTCTCATATGAAATGTCCCTGTCCCTCTCAAACAAATAAATCTCTGATTTTAGGGCATAAAAATATATGTCTGTAGATTAAACCCTGGTTTCCTGGTAAAACAAACCATGCATTAACCTCAGAAGGATTTTGTTAAGTAATTGAAATCTTTCAAATAAGTAACTGAATTGAACAAAATCCCTTGGTAACGTAAACTGAGCTCTCTGGAGGTCAGTAGAACAGGGGCTTCCTATAGGAGAAGTCTTGAGCAGCACTCCCAAAACCTCTGCAAATTCATTCAGGCAAAGGCAAAAAGGTCTTTCCTTGAGAATGCTCCTCATTTTTCAGCTCCTTACTTTTATCAGGAGCTGTGGCAACATGGAAACTTAAAACTGCTGAAAACAGAGCACTTGTACCTGAATGGAAAAAAAGGTCACATCCCTCATTGTGTCTTGTCTTAGGCTTCTGGAAGACATCTGACCATCATGGACATATTCACACTGCAGTATTTCTCTTAGTTCAGTCATTGCCATACCAGCATCTCATTGTGTCATTTGTAAAGCTGTGCTGGCTTTCATTTATTTCAAGATATTTTTCAACACCCCTAATTTTTCCAGATTCTTTGGAAGCAGCCATTTGAATGAATGACTCAGGACAGCCATATATATCTACCAGTTCACCTTAGTTCTATTCCATTCCATGTTTCTAGGGTTTTTTCTCACTGAAATGACTACATCCTAATGAGTTACCATGCATTTTCAGTATGGCACTGCTGTGTCGATCTGGAGTTTGCCCTCTGCATCTTTAGGAAAGCAGGGCTGCATGGGTGCTGTTTCTGGTGCTTTCCCTTTCCCTAGCTCTTCCCAAGCAATTAGATTTGTAAAGTGCTTTTGATTTTTAATTTATTCATTTTGTTTGTGTTGACATTTATTTTGGACTCTGTTGCCATGGCAAGTTAAAATGGATGATTCCTCCAGTAGCCTGTCAGTTTGTTTCCAAAAATTTGTCTCTCTCTGTCTCTACAAAGTAATTATTTTTGCTGGCATCCATCTTCCTTCACTAGTTTTCAGATGGACTTGATGTCTCTTTCTCTCAGCATGAAGGCTTTTGAATGCCTGCCATTGCAAGATTTTTGTTGTTGTTGTTGTTGCTACTTTTGCCTTTCATTTGGTGCAACATTCTCACAAGCCTCCAAAATCTTGCACTCCCCAAATTTCTGCACTCTTGTGTTTCCTGCTTTTGCAAATCATGGCTCCATAAATGGCAGTTTCTAAGATGGTTTTTGTCACTTTTGATATTTTGATATTTTGTCACTTTTGATATTTTCTTATCTACAGGAATATATCAACCACCAAGGAATGTCTATGACAAATTGAAATTAGCATTCTCTCAGAAATTGTTGCAGATAATGGCCCATGGCATTGGCCCCTTTGACTGCCTGCTCCAAAATGCTTTAGTCTGTGCGTACCAGAACAAAGTATCCACCTTTTTGAGGACCAAACTGGTATCAGTTGCCATCACTTCTAGTTTTCAGTTATTAAAAACATGCTACCAAAAATATATACCTTGATAGATAAAACATATATGGATAAAAAGGCATTATTTCTTCTCTCTTGCAGCATTGACCCATCTTTCCCCACTTAGCAAAACTCTGCCATAAAATTCACAAACTTTGCTGACTGCAGAACGAGGAGACCCCTCATTTTGGGATATTTAGAAATGCTTTTTGTGCACAGCCCTGTTAGAATCATTCTTCTGGTCACTGAAATCTTAAGCCTCTCAGTGTCTGTAATTTTGAAGTACCAGCAGGCTCAGCCACGTATGATGACACACAGACTGAATATTAATCAGCATTTTGTTCAGTCCAAAGTGATTTATGGCTGCTTTGCCATGTGCATCTGCCACACTGCACTGGAGGCAGTTTGCTTTTAAGCCCATTGATAAAATGGCTTAGGACAATGACAATGACAATTGGCTCTTAAGTGCTACATCTATATAAAAAAACCCCAAATAATGCCAGTGAAAACTCCCAAGCACTGGAGGTTGACAGTCTCTACATCTAAATTGAACATTTAATTCACCAAGAGGAGTACATTGACTCTGACAACCCACCCCTGGTAGTCCTGCCACCTCTGAGTTAACCTCTATTCTTCCTCCCTCTGCTGTGGCTGCTCTTCCTCAGCGTGCCCGGCTCTCAGCTCAGCGCAGCTCCTCCCTGCAGCTACCCCAGCTTTTCTTAATCAGACAAGCAAAAATTTAACACCCATCCTGCTGAAAGTAGCCCGCAGATTTCACAGGGATCAGGATGTTGCCAAAGCAGTTTGATTATTCACTTCAAGTAATATTTTTATTTTTTAACAAAGGTGTTTACTTTTCAAACAAAGACCATTGGCTAAGCCATGGCAACGAGAGTGTCTGTGTAGCCAGCAAACACTTATTATGTGGGTGGGTGGTTTGGATGGTCTTGAATACATAATTAAATTTGTTTTTCCTTTCAGCTCCCTGTGGTGTGTTATTTTTTTATATTAAGAGTTATCCCATCTTGAAGACAACTGTTTTTTATTATTAAAAGGACAGTTTAAATGCACTTAGTAAAACCAAGACTCTTTCCTTTTATGTCTCAATCTTTTTCCAACTAAAGAAGTCCTTAGGTGCCTAGGATCAGTTTCTGCAGTCAAAATGTTTCTCTAAACATTTTCTAAAGGTCTAGAAGCCTCGTATACTTAATGCAATAAGGTCCTAATTTCCTGATCCTTAAAATATTCAGCATCAACTTGTGTGCTTTACACGGGATCAGCAAAATTGAGCCTATGGACTGTTTCCCCTGTAGAAGAAAGAAGCTCCTCCATACTCCTCCTGGTACAGGTAAAAGCCAACAGCACATAAGTAAGTGACCAATACTTCAATAAGCTGAACTTCTGCAGTCCCAGTGGGATCCACCAGTGACTTTGAACCATGGTTTGTCAGCATGAATGGACCCCATCAGTTTTGGCAGTGACAGCCCAGTGGGCTTTGCAGGAATACAGACTCTCAAATTGGATAGGTGACTCAAATGAGATGAGTGGAAATTCTCCAAGAGCAAACATGATAGGAACAATTTGAGGTGAGGATCCAACTGACAAATGCAGGGCTGGAGTAACTGGTAATGAAAGCAGTACAGCAAAATGAATTTGGAGATTATGATAGAGCTAAAATAAAATAAGAACACAAAATGTCTTTTGCTTGTGAACCAAAACCATTCCTTTCTAACTATTTCTTTCTGTTTGTTGCCTAGTTTTCATTAGAATCACAGGATGTTTTGAGTTGGAAGAGACCTACAAAGGTCATCTAGCGTACCCCTACCCTGCCATGGGCAGGGACACTTTGCACTAGACCAGGTTGCTCAGAGCCCCATGCAGCCTGGTCTAGAACACTCCCAGTGACAGGGCATCCACAACTTCCCTGAACAACCTCTTCCAATGCCTCACCAACCTCACAGCAAAGAGGTTGCTTCCAGTTTTTCTTCATGTCCAACCAAAACCTACCCCCTTTCAGTTTAAAACTATTACCCTTTGTCCTGTCACAACAGGCCTTGGTAAATGCTTGTCTCTGCCTTTCATATAAGCTCCCTTTATACATTGAAAGTTTGAAATAAGGTCCCCCCAGAGCTGTCTCTTCTCCAGGCTGAGCAACCCAGGTCCCTCAGCATTTCTTCATCAGGGAGGTGTTTCAGGAGTGTTATGAGTGTCATAGCAGGGTTCAGATAATGTAGCTAAGCTGGTGAAGGTCAAGCCTGGTGCCTCAGTGATAAGGGATGAAAAGCACATATATGGAAAGTCTGAAGAAAATGGGTAACTAAAAAAAGAAGATTGATGTCTCTGTTGGACACGAAAATGAAGAGCTTGACTCCAGTTAGAATAAACATCAGAAGGCTTTATTTACAGTTTTGCACAGCCCTTTTATAACACACTGCGCTGAGGAACCATATAACTGGTCAGTCAAGACAACACTTCTCTTCATTGCTTAAATAATAGAAACAACACCTGTGAGAGGGTTGTATGAGAAATCTAGTGTGTTATGAAGAGATAAAGACTACTTACATTCACCGTCCTTGAGGGGAATGGATTCTCTCAAGGGAAAAGAAATCAGCTACTACAGGCTGAAAAACGCCACAGACTCAGAAAATCAGACTCACAGATTGAGGCAACATGGTGTGCTTCTTTTATGTTAATATTGCCACAGGGAGAACAGGAAACCATTTTGTTCCATGTTCACTAGGGGAGAGAATAAGTCTGCTCATAACCAAAGGCTTTATATTCGAAAAGAAAATATCTTTACCTATACAAGGGCTCTGAAACACTGGCTGGCAAGTTATGTGTGAAAAACCCTTCACTGAATGTTTTCAAGAACAGGCAGATGACTCTCTACTGAGGAGGATTTAGTGTGCTTGATCCTGCCTCAATGTAGGTTATTGGGCTACAGTTTTTGGTGTGTGTTTCTTTTTAGCTACAAAGTTCTGTAATGTACACTCTCCTTGCACAATCTGGGAGAAATTAGAGTTGAGTCCAAACAATCAGGCTGGGACTGATACTCATGTCTAGATGAAAAAACCCAAATATGAAGGCGGAAATTCAACTAAGTAGCTACTATTAAAAAAGAACTATAAATAAATTGCCTAGACTTTGAGACAGTCACATTACTGTGGGAAACCATGAAAGAAGGGTTATTTTTAACTTTCCTGTTGGCTTTTCTATGGCAGTTGATCTGGTGATTTATTGAAACACATTTGTAATGATTTCACTAATATACATGACATGATGAAAAATGCCGCGCTTAATGAGTTTTATGTGATTCATAACAAACTGCAGACAGTAAGAGCCTGATGACATTTTTCAATTCTACAGGACAGGAAAAATGTTAATTTTAAAAGCACAAAACTAAATTCTGAGAAGTGTTCCCTCTTAATTTGCCATTAAATCCAGGGAGAAGCGAAAATTTTAAAAGGTTCCCTAATTAAATGCTAGTCTATTGAGTCAATACTACAAGGAACTGAAAGTCAGTTGGGATAAAACAAAACTATGCAACTATCTGGAATCTGCTGTTCACTGTCATTTGGTCTTTGCCAAGCATCTTTTTGCTTAAATTACTTCTCATATAACCAAATAATATTATAACAGAAAGGAATGAAGTCAGAAAACGTAATGTTCTTTTTCTGGAATGTCATATTATGCCATAAGAGGCATTTAATTTCAATTCTAGGAGCTAGCTACCTTTATTTAAAAAACAGAATTAATTTTTCCTTTGCACTCAGAGTCTTTCCCCATTTTGGTCCAAGCTATAAGTCTACCCAGCTAACTCAGCTAATTGCCCAGCCATTTGCTCATCTCCATTAAAATGGCTCAATACTCAGATAAAAATGGATAACAAATGGGCAACCCTTTCAAGGTCTGGAGGTTTTATTCTTTACATGAAGAGTGGGCTTTTGAACTTTTCCAAGTAAGAAGAAAAGAAGCTTGAATCTCTAGTGACTAGCTTACTATAGCTTTAATTCAAATCTGGATCTCCCATTAAGGTCATCTCTGTAGTGGTTTGA
Source organism: Aegithalos caudatus (assembly GCA_013389925.1). NCBI lineage: Eukaryota > Metazoa > Chordata > Aves > Passeriformes > Aegithalidae > Aegithalos > Aegithalos caudatus. The sequence continues at coordinate 764,452 of WEIU01022758.1, read as the reverse complement.
AGTTTTCCTTTTCGTTAACCTCTGCATTGAACTGAATATTCCTCAGATTCCCTAATTAGTTACAGTTGGAGCTTTAGAGGCTTTCAAGACTTTCCTCTTTGAGCAAGGAAGAAAAAGGTTCAAACAATGGTCAGGAAGCCCTAAAACCTCTTATCTCTCAGCACTTCGATTAGACAAGAAGAGTACTGTCTTGATGGATTGAAAGTGCTCTGTACCAGATAAGAACAGGAAAGATAAGAACATTAGGATTTTTTTTTTTTTTTTTTTTTTTTTTTTTTTACCGAAGAAAGGACTGCTTTCTTTTTAAGCACTATCTTTTCTTTATTCATGTACACATTGCAGGAAAAATAGAATGTGTTTGCATTTAATATTTATGCTTACACACTCATTGTGCCTCAATTCTTTAACAGACACAACAGAATGATATAAGATTAAATAATTGTCAAAGCAGTCAAAGCTTACTAAGTGCCTTATTGTTGTGCAGAGTCTTAGTGAAGCTGGAAAAGAAGGTAGAAAAGGTGATGGTATAGAAATTATCAAAAAATTACATTTGTTTAATCTATTCACATTTAGATAGCAATAAAAAGTAAATATAGGTGTGAGAGAGACACTGGCTGCCCTGGAAGATGGTTGTGTAAATGTTCTGTTCATTTTTCTCCCTTCAGTGGGTTGGTGGTTGTTTTTCTGCCAGTTGATTTCCATTAATGACTTTGGTTCTGAAAGGCCTTAGAAGGAAATTGTTTACAGATATTTTCCTTTGCTCTGACAGAAATATGAAGCCATTTTCAATCAGCTTCCTCCTGTTCTGCATTTGTGGCCCAGCCATTTCCCTATTTAAGTCAATCAGGACCTAGCTATCCACTTAAACTGGAGCAGATGAAGTTCTTTACCTAGCAGTGGCTAAAGAGCCAGGGAGATGAATGTTTTCTATAAGCAAAAGGATATTTTAATAGCTCAGCTTTTTTTCTAGTTGATTTAACTGTGTCTTCCAGTGCCAATATAGAGAAAGAGACCTTACAGTACTCCTTTTAAGGACCCTCAGGGCTTCATTTGTTCTCAGGTAGACATTGCATTAAACAGTTCCACTCACAATTTTCCTAAGACCTCACAGTCATAATCCAATATATATAATTTAAAAGGCAAAAAAACATCCTGATACATCATAGAAAGCTTTTAGCTGTATAGGTTGTGGGTTTGTTTTGTTTGTTTTTGTTTGTTTTTCTGGTCATTGTTTAAGAGCTGCTCTCTAGAGACCTCTTGAAGCTTTCATGGGAATCTATTTATCATTACATGATGTGAATTCAAATTTTTTCATTGAACCGACAGACTTCTTGCCTCTACATTTGTAATTGCACAGATTTATGATGTTGTGAAGTTCAGAAACTTGGGCAATCTGGAGCAGATTATGTTTGGGCCAAAGCAGCAGATTGCAGCCATCTTTTCAATTACCTTCATTTCTAGTACCTTTCCTATAACTTCACACAAACTAACTGAAACAGCTGACGTGGTCTGGGATCCATAATATCAATCTATCTACACATGAACAAAGTTAACTTGAGAACTCAGAAAGATTTGGAGGACATGGATGAAACTGTAAGATAATCACATCTTAATTAGATTTCACTTATCAGCTACTGCTGCCTTTTGATGAATCCCATGGAGGAGCTGGTTTGCACCATGCCTTTCTTCCTTGCAGAAAAGTAAAGAAATCATCAAAACTTTTCAGGAGAAATCTGGCTCTACTGGGAGCGTCAGCAGTCAGTGGCAAGGCTCCCCCCTGCTTCAGCAGAGTGAAGTCTTCATGCTGTGATGCTGCCCACAAGCAGTTACAACAACAAAACAGAAAAAAATGCTTTGGCTATTGAGACATGCGGAGGAAGAAGCTGGAGAAGATTTCTGTAGGGTGGTCGAAGATAAGTGACAGCAATGAAGATGAGGAGGCAAAAGAGCTAAAGAAAAGGAGGAGGCAGAGCAAGGAGCAGAACCAACAGGACAGCTGTGAGAAGAGACAGGGGTGTGGAAAATTGAGAGTGGAACTAAGTGGAGTTGCTTTTTGGATCAAAGAGGGGAGTATATTTTAAATTGGCTCTTTCAAGGAAATCACTGTGGTGTGATGGGTGAACTGAGAGGGTTAAAAGCCTTCAGACAGACAACAGGCATAGAAGACCTTAGACTGTATTTAGGTCCAAATCAGTCCTGCCAGAACAGTTCATCTCACCCCTGGCTTATTCCCAAGGAACGTTTTCCTTCATAACTCTCACAGATGAACTGGGTTGTACCACAAGGCAATTGAACAGAAAAGTACAATCCATAGGACAGTGTCTGAGGACCTCTTTCCTTAGGACCCCACAGCCTATGACACATGGTCCATCATGTCCTGTACCAAAATGTTGGCTTCTCATACAGAGGTGAAAGAAGAGTGGAACTGAGGGCCCAAATGTCTGTAAGAAAGGACACCTGCATGCAGTGAGTGAAATAGATGATCTCTGACCATATGAGAGAAGATGTGCTTCTCTGCATGCTGCTGTGAAGCTTCCTCCAGCAGCAACAAATACCACAGCATTGCACTGGTCTTTGAAGTCAGACATTTAGGTTGTGACTGTTCCATTGAGTGACACATACTTGGGACTGTCCTTGGGCATTGAGGCCAGCTGGTGTGCAATGACTTGCACATGTACTTTTCTATCTTCCAAACCTACAGATGAGCTTATAAAAGACAGAAGAAGGGGTTCTCCTGACTGCCAAAGGAAAGACAAATCTGCACCCAGACTTGGTCAGCAGTGCTCACAGATGTGTGCTAGCTTCTCTGATTGTTTCTCATCTTGAAAAGCTAATTAGGTCAAAACCTTGCCAGAAACTTGCCTACTGGCTGAACAGCACAGATGTGTGAATCACTAAGACTGAGAACAGTTTTGTGTATTTAACTCAGCATTATAGAAACATTAATGCTGTTTTTCTATAAGTTACTCATATTGATTACTCTGAGAAGGATCATTCCTTTTAATATCTCAGGTTATTTAAAGTATTTGTAATTCCAGTAGCAATAGGAATCTGGGCATCTTTTTGCACCTCAGGATGTAGTGATCCCACACCACCATCTGTGGTGAAAAACAAGCATATTTCCAAAGGCCATGGAGGGAACTTTATGAGTCAAGTTCTCCAAACCTGGACCACTTTGCAGCACCCAAGGCTGTAGAGCTCCCCACAGACATGCTCTTTATTGAAGCCACCAGGAGGCACGTGCTCTTGGATCGGTGTGTGGTAGTAGACCTGTTCTGTCACCAGGATGCAGCAATCAGCTTGGAAGGTGGCTTCAGGAACACAGAGATTCCTCATCATTTCCATCGGGTGCCAGAGAAATCCCTGGTTTAGCATGTCCCCTTTCTCACAGCTGGAGAGTTGGCAATTGCCTTCCTTCCTTGGCTGCTATCCAACACTGAGACAGGGGACTAAGAAATACCACTTCACATGCACTCCTGTTGCTGCCTTTCCATTCACAAATGTAAAAGCATCCTTGATTTTTTCTGACAAAAATGTAAACAAGGAGACTAGCTGGCCCAGGGGATCTGTAATAGGATATAGAGCCTTTCACCTCTGTCTTATGAACAGAACATCATACCCCTCTGATACACATTTTGTGGCTTGTGAGAAGAGAGCTGGTGGTCTGAGCCTCAGTGTCGTGTGTCTGCTTCAGGAAGCCACACGATTTGGGACTGATTAGTCTCTTTGTCAGCAGCCCCCACAGAGGGCCTGGTGATGAACTGGTACCTCCTGTGCAGAGATAAAACACACTGACTGTACAAGGGAAACTGGGCTCAGTTATGCTGATCTTGCTTTTGTCCCCTGACTAGTAGCCAGCCTTTAGCCATCTGTAGGAAAGCTAATCATGAGCATGAACTTGCTTACAAGACTGTAATGAAAGCACTGTAAATCATACATGTGCTCTTTTGGTGACTCAAATATGCAATGCTTTATCTGACAGTGTTGTTTTGGTGAGTAAAGAAGGAGCTCTAATGAAATGGATGCCAAAATCTGACATTGCATCACTTGGCTCTGAACAGTCCTTCAGTGCCTCTGCAGCACCTGCAAAGCTGCTGACTGTCCCTGCTCCAGGTGAGGGAATCCAACCTGCCTTGTGCTCATATCTCTGCAAAGGGAGGGATGTGTGTCTAACCTTTGCAAACAGCAGGGCCAACCCCTTCCACATCTCCCAGAAGGAATACCTCCTGCCTCAGCATTTCTGGTTTAGGGCTCTGAGGCTTAATCTATCAGTTAAGGCTGTATGCATCATCTGTGAAGGGAAATTCCCAGACTTAGCAATATTAGTAGGTTTTGTGGGAGCTCTTTGCTTACAGCTGGTAAGTACATGAATAATATCTGCAAACTCTTCTCTTTGTATTTTTCTGTAAAAATACAGGCCTCACATTCCTGTTGATGCACCAATGTGTGGGAATACTCCTGAGTTCTGCCCTGCCTTCAGAATGCCTCCAACTTGGGTGCAGCTGAACTGAATTTGGTTGGATTCTGGGATGTTGTACAAGTAAAATCTAAATTTAAACTGGATGTGTGACTGGCTACTTATAGCTGGGTTTATCCACACTGGGCTCTCAGTGCCTCTTGACATAGGCAAATGCAATAAATTAGGGCCAGGTGTATTTCTGCAGGCAGTTTTCACTAATAATAGGGGTCTCCTTAGCTCCAAACAATCAAGTAGAAAATATTTGGGCACAAATTTCCATTAGCTTCCATTATCTGTGGTGGTGGATCAGGCTGTTGCAGCTCCTTTGCTGCTCAGCTCTGCTCTCCTGTCAGATGCTGCTGCCTTGAGGAGAGTCCTTAGCTACTTCAGCAAAGGATCTGATGGCTTAGCTCCAAACCACCTCCTGCAGAAGTTCAAACTGAGCTCTCAGAGTTGAATGAGCTCTGGGGGAGAGTGGAATAATATCTTGAGCTGTATCATCTGTTCACTAAATGAATTTATCTAGACTCTAAATTCAGAAGAGACACAAAGAAAAACATTGTGCTAAGAAGGAAGCAAAAAAATCCTGTCTATTCTAGGTCTAGACTGCAGCTCTTCTTTGGATCCAATTCCAACGTTGTCCTGTTATTCACCTCTCTTTCTCCCTGTTCACAGCACTAATTTGCCCTCATTTATCCAGAAGCCTGGTCTTCTGTTGTGTTAAATGCGAGAAAACAGCAAAGATGACACAGGATTGGGCACAGTAATGTGCAGAAGTAGGTGAGACTTTTCATCAAGCCTAGAAAGAAGTGGGTAATAAAAATGTCTGACATAGGAGTATTCAGACTATGGTCTTCAGACACAGCACACAGCTGATTTCTGATTTTACTGGTGGGAGTGAGCACTGGGTGGATGTGTTACATGATTATTGGGGAACCAAATGCACTGATAAAATAAAAGTCAGTTAACAATCCCCTCATATAATCTGATCAAACCAAATTCCTCTGAAACCTTGCAATAGTGCAGCCAAAGGATCTGTGAAGGCATCAACATCCTCTCTGTAGGATCCACAAGTACTGGTTTTCCCAGTCAGAGGGAAGAGAACAAGACAAACTTTGTTTGAAAAGTACTCACAGGGCTGCCAGCAGCCTGACTGGGAACATGGGATATCAAAACTCCCTAAAAATCCCAGTCCTCTAGAGATTTCTATTTCATTTTTTTAGATAAGACGTTCAAGTCAATTCAATTCCTAATAATCTGCTTCTCTTAATAACCCTGATATTCATTGCCCTTACTTTTTTTTTTTTTTTTTTTTAATCTAAGCTCTTTCTTGCTGATATTCTGCCCACACTGTAGATTTCAGGAACTTGATTTAAGAAAATAAAATAAATATTTGTTGATAATTTAATTACCAAGATTAAGAAACCCTGAGTAAGAAAATCCAGAGTTCTTGATATTTTTTTGGGAAAGCAAAAAGGCCAGAAGGATTAGATCTGAGAAAGTTCTTAAGAAGCCAAGTCCAAGAATGTACATTTCAGTGGTCACTTAATGCATGGCAATGCTTAAGGCTCAGCTGGGACTTCCCTGTTCAGTTTGAAGGTGGAGTATTTCATCCCAAACACTCTGAGAAAGAACCTCCTTTTTTTGTAGGCCCCCAAGTTCTGTGGTTTTTGTTGGGTTTTTTTTGCATCAGGGCACAGAGCCCACTGAAAAGCATAGGGGACCTGACCTAGCCAGATGGTTTGAGTACTTTCTTATAGAAAAGGACATGAATTTGATCCATTAAACCTAAATTACTTAATGTGTCAGTGGCCAATGGACACAACTGTGGTACAAAAAGTAGATGTAATGCCAAGACTGGAAATTTCCTTGCACAACCCTTCAGACTTGGTGAGAAACACCTGAGCTGGTTCAGAGGCTAGCCTTGATTTCTAGAAAGAGTTGAGGGTTCAATCCTGCTTTTTGCTTAGTGTTTCATACTCAATACATATAGATGCTCATTGAACCTCACTATGATGAAGTGTCTCTGTGCTGAGGGGCACTGAAGATGATTCAAGGGAAATGGTTTGAGATGTTATGGTTCTCTGTCACTACTACTCCTCCTCTAAGGCACTGCTTAATGAACAAAGCAAAGCCGGAAAAACTGTGTCTTCTCAGGCTTCAGCCGTTTCAGTGAAATTTGTTTTATTTATTTGAACATACCTTTCTGTGACAGGAATGGGTTGTTAATTCCAGGAATGGGGTAGAGTGAAGGACTCATTCTTAAATTGCAATAGATGGATAACCTGTTGTCACCTTGTTAACCTGTTCCTTTTCTCTTCCACGGTCTCCTCAAGTTTAGTCTCCGACAGCCTTATGCCTAATTTAATATTGTAGTTTCTACTTTGCTACTGCTTGCAGCAAGATCAGATAATCCCAAATGTACTCCATAATATTTCATCATCAAAATTTTCCACTAACACAGAAGACAAGATAAGCACCATCTCTAAATTACTTGAAATGCTAGAAGCGGACATAAAAAACATTTATTCACCTTCCCAAAAGACCCCTGCAAACCTGACTGATCTTAGCTTTCTTTAGTTCCAGTTAGCAAGTTTCCTGTGTCTCTTTATTTGCCTCTTCCATGGATGCTGTCAGTAACTCCAAGTCAAGACTGAAATCCGTTCAGTGCAACCAACAAAGATCAGTGTCTGGCAAATCAGCACCAAATGTCCGAGTTTGGGGCCCATAGCCATGGGGGCAGAATATCCTGCAAAACCCAGAGAGACTGGACACACAAATCTATACCCTGCAATACAGATTTTCTCTTGTACAGCTTGGTGTGTCACAATAGTCATGATCTCCTTCTGCTCTTAGGGAGATGTGAAAGTTCACTTTATTTAAGCATTCATAAGTCTTGAGGTGCTAATTGATAGCCTGGAGTGCTTTGAGCCCTCTGTGTTTTTGCCACCCATCTGTTTTGCCTCCTGTTTGTTAACACAGCTGGTGAAACTCATCTGCAGGAACCCACTTCATCCCAGGGTTCTTTAAAATCTAATCCCAACCTCTGAAGGTCCAATTAAAGTAATCAAAACCAATTAGAGAATGTTTAGTTAAAGCAACCAATGCTGGAAAGCAGCCTTTGGAAAGGCAGTGCCAACTGGTGTGTGTTTGTGCACACACTGATTTATTAGGTTATACAGTGATGATAAGATAAAATTGCAATGAGCCTGGTGGGGAACCTGGAGGTCATGATCTCTACATTATCACTGGATTTATCTGATCTGTATCATGAGGGCTAAATAGTAACTGTTGTTTTTTAAAACAATACCTTTTGTTCTCAGTTAATGTACTTCTTGTTGTCTTTGGAGAGCAATCTAAACAGTTGCAGCCACTGATGATAACTGTTGGCAAGGTGATAATCAGTTTGCTTGCTTTAAAATCCCTACAGGAACAGATGGATTAAAAAATTTAAAGGATGTTATAAATTACAGTAGAGTAATAATGACAGTTCAATTGTTTGTGATGAGAGATAAGGTTTGTAAGGAGAAACTTTTTTTTGCCAGATTAACTGGTACACTTGCAAACAACAGAGAAGTTTTCTGTCTCACACCTTTATACCATATCTTGTCTGTTTCCATTCTGCTGGAAGCACAGAATCTTTTCTTTGTTCCCTCTAAAATCTCAAATAGGGACATGAAATGATCAGGAAAAAGACTGAAGTCCCTTCAGGACCCTGTGTGCATCGCAGAGTTGGGTGTGGTTCCTCTGCCCTGTGTGTGAGAGGTTTGGTGGAAAGTGGCTGGGGGCACAGAAGAGCCTAAGGAAGTCAGCCATGGACAACCTGTGGTCAATTGCAGGAAACAGGAGGAATTTTTTCTGTCTGTGATTAGTGTTTTGAGCCTCCTGGTGATCAGCCAATCCCTCCTAGGTTGCAAAATCTGTTGTAGGCATAAGTTTGGTTTTCTCCAGGCGATTTGTTACTCTCATTATTTCACATGGCCATTTCATAGAAGCGAAACCTAAGGAAACTGTTTATAGGCACAATTCTGTATATGAACAGGACTGAGTTTTCTGTGACTACAGCTTGAACACCTGTACCTCACTGCATCACGCTCAGCCCCAGCACATCCAGTCAGTATAATCAGGTGTAGAGAATTGCTTGACACATCCTAAAGAAGATGCTTCACTCAGGCTATGAAGACTGACACCCTAAATCATGTCTTTCATGGGTCAAGCTCTTTAATGTACACCACCTTTCCTCACACAGGGTTATATCATGTCCTTAATCATATTTCTTGCCCTCACTCTATCTTTTCCATTTTTTTCCAGATTACTCCTGGATACTGGGTTTCAGTAACTTTTATTATTACCTTACTTCAGAAGACATTCATATGTCT
>WEIU01022758.1:707693-737094 GCA_013389925.1 Aegithalos caudatus | reverse complement strand
AAATTCAGAACTTTATTTTTATAATTTCCATAAAGTCCATAATATAAAAATGTTTGACTGCTAAATTAATTTTTATCAGGCTTCATTGCACAGTCTGTTCTCCTGATGTTTCCCAGGAACAGCTGCTCAAAGTTTTTGATTTAAATCATTAAATGCTTGATTTATAGTGCATGCTTCCGGAGCCCTAGCACTTTTCCAACTCATATTGAAGTGTATTCTTATCCTAATCATGTTACTGTTTAAATATATTTAAATGGCAGGGGATTAAAGTGAACCAGCCTGTTCATTTTCTTACAAAGGAGCAAGATTATTTATCTGAGAATTGCTGAGGCACAGCACATAAGTCAGAACAGCCTTGTTAGCAAGTTGGAGGCAGACTAAGCCGCTTTGTTGATGTTTGAATATCATCAGCTGGTGTTGCCTTGCTTCTAAAATATATTCCCTTTGGATAAAATCCATATCTGCACTGGAAATAGTTGATTATTTGGATGTTGTAATACATTGAACTTCTTTTTATCTTTCATGAAACAAGACAGAAAAAGGTTGACATGTCCAAGCTAGGAAAACATGTTGCACAGGGTGGAAGGACATGCTTTATCTAAGAATATTCAATAACTTCTAGCTCTTGCTGAGGCTCAGAAAACCTTTGGTTTTGTTTAAAACTGTAGAGAAATTTGTGTCTTCTTTTATCATTGCTAAGAAAGATATCCAAAGCTTTGATATCAAAATCTATACTGTACTCACTTATTAGAAGGACCTTTACATCATATATAAAATTATAATAAACTTTATATGTTAGAAAGCAAGAACAATTAAAAGGCAGTATTTTTTAATGTTATTTCTATCACGACAGACTGAATCCAGATCTATTGGAGTCAGCCCCCACTGCAGCTGAGAGCAACTGATGTTTCCTTGAGTAACTTAGATTAAGAAAAGTTTTTCTGACTACTGACCAATTCAAAGCAATAAATCACCTGATTCTGCCAGATATGTTTGTTAGAGTTTTGTATTTCCAGCAATCTTCTTATAAGCAGGAGAACAGTGGGCATAACCACATATAAAAATCACACATAAAACCCCACTTTTCTGTCCAAGTATATTGGTGATATTTTGTACTCAGTTTTGTGAATATTTCAACACTGGAGCATTGCAGTGACAAGCAGGCAAAAGGGAATACTGGTGCAAAGTCTATTTAAAACTGGAATGCTTAGAAATTTGCCGAAAGCAAGTATCAAATTGTTCACAGATGGAAGCTGGTGGTGTTCTTGCAAGTCTCTTCTCATTGTTTTCCATTTTCAGAAAACAGGACTTAATACAGTGGTGCAACTTTAAGGAGAACATATGAGGAGTAGGATGAATCATGCTGACTCTCTCCCCCCAGCAAGCATCACTTCTTTAGCCAGCTGAAAGACTCCAATATTCTGTTTATGTTTGACATTGATCATTTATTTTGATTTACAAAGAACAAGGGAATTATGGGTGCTGACAAGAAAACTGTGGGAATTATGCTGGAGTGATTTTGGATGTTATGAGTCAGGGTTACTGCCCCATCACTTTGCCAGATGTTACTGGCCCCTTTGGCTAAAGCAGCAGCAGTTAACTGTGCTTCAGCTGAACTGCTGTGCTTCACAGCCTGGTGTGTTAACCTCCCTTTGGTTTTGTTCTTTTTCACTGATTTATATGATTCAGTTGCACCCCATTTACAGGATGAATAGGATTCAGTTTCATCCAAAAGAGGTTCAGGTCATCCAGACTGCACCACTGTGAACCAAAGCACAGAAAATGGGAACTCTTGGGCAATTTGCTTTGAGGGCACCTATAACCCTGACTACAACTGTGATGGAGACACACGCCCAGCAGGTAACAATAAATAATATGCAGCAACATTGAAGACAAATGGATGAAAAACACGAGCTACCAGAGATAAAATAACAAAACTGGATACTTTTCCTTACACTACAGAAGGAATAAACTTTTTTTTTAAATTCTCTTTTTAGGCCTTTTCTACAAGATACTACTTTCAGTTCCCAGTGGTTGTTATCATAGCATCATGCAACAGCCCAGGCTGGAAGGGACCTTGGAGGACAATCTGGTCCAAGCTGTTGTGAGAAGGGGAGCCTAGAGAAGATTATGTAGCAGCCTGCACACCCATATCTTGAAAAACTCAAGGGATGAGCACTTCACCACATCCCTGGGGAGGTTGGATGTTGTTTGTTGCCTGAAGTTTTCAGACTAATTAAGGGAGTAAGCATCCAACATTGAAATACATATGGGGTAAACCACAACTGCTAAAAATGGCAGTGATTAGCAAACATGAGGGTGAGTATGGAGAGAAACCAGGTCTTGCTGCTTTGGCCAGGCCATACTGCTGTACTCATAAAATAAACAAACAAATCAGCTTTTAGCTGGATGCATTTAGAGTGTGAAACTGGAAGTCTCTTTAATTCTCTAAAATCATTCTTGTCTTTCTAATTATTAATTTACTATGAGGAAGAAGTAGAAACATTTGCATGGTACTATCTGGCTTTCCTTAGCTGTATGACACTATGAAGGAGAGGTGGCCTTTACTATGGATTAGCGAGAAAGCTGGGACTGCTGCTTCTTTTACTCAATGGAAATTTATAGCAATATTTTCTATTTTACTTTTGCCTGCTTGTCACAGCATCTAAGCTGTGCATGAGAGACTCTGTCTACTGGGTAAGATACTTCACAGACACCAGCTTCAGTGAGCAAGGTTTGGTCTCCTTGACTGAAGGCTGGAAATCTCTCTGCTCTCAAAAATGTTGTGGGTTTTATAGTATACTTAGATAATATTGTGTTTACTACATACTTCTTTTTCTTCTGCTGAAAGTCCCAGGTAACTCTACTGGCAGGTTTGAATTATATTTAGGATGCCAAATAGAATATTTTAAACTTTCCCCTTTGAGTCCTTTCTTGTCACTGAAAAATTCACACCAAATTTTTCAACCATTCCTTTTTCTGAAACCATGGTCCCCAAGTTCCTTTTTTTCTTTCCTACTTACTTTTTTTTTTCTTTAAAATAAAGACAAAATCCCCCAAACTAACCAAAAAATTCTTCAAATCTGGCATTAAATCTGGATTTCAGATTGATTTGAAGATTCCATAATCTTCAAATATGTCTACCTATCAAACTTTTTATTGTATCATTTTCTGAACTAGAGAACCTGATTTCCATTCTAAGCAGCCACACATTTAATAGGTGAACAGTCAAATAATTTCCCCTGACATTTAATTTGAAATATCCAGAGATCTTCTGCTGATTTCCAGGAGAAGGTGACAGTCCTTGTTGGCATTTTAATTAATTTTAGAGTGGGCACCAAGAACAATGGCACCTCCTTTTCTTCTCGTGCTTCAGGTTCTCAGCTGGGAAAACCAGCTCTGACTGAGAAATATCTGTTGGCTGAAATGAGCTATTGGAGCTCTAGCTGCATATGGTGAGTTTGGTCTGCAGAATGGAGCACGCTGATTGTGTCTTTCAAAGGGGTCAGGACTAAGACAAAGTGGTTTCATAGCCTTTTTTTTTACAGGCTACCTACCAGGAAGTGAATTTAATTCCTACAAATCATAATAGTAACAGCAACAACAACAAGAAAAACTGTGCAATATGTCAATGTCATAGTCTACTGCTGTTCCCAAAATATCTCAGAACAGCTGCTTTTCAACTGTTTCCTCTAGTCCTCTTTAGTCAACATCATCCCTTCTGCTTTTCCTGACAGAACTTGACAGTTTACCAAAGTTTTGCAAGCTGGCTGCATTCGGGGTTTCTGCTCTGGAAATACCCAGTTGCTCATCACTCCTGAGAATGTTCTTCCTGTCTTTTTTATGCTACAGTCACTTGGAGCCAGAGTTCCCATGTAATAGGGGAGTTCCAGAGAGAAGTGCCACTGAGGGTGTATTTTAGCCATAACTGTAGATCCACACCTGTGCATTTCCTTATGAGTGTGAGTCTCAGGCACAGTTCACAAGCTAAACTGAGAAGTTCACATATTCAAGGACTTTGAAAAAGCCAGGTTCCTCCTTTCCTTAAAAAAAAATCACTTCTGGTTTGCATAGAGGGCTTTACTGGATTAAGGGTTTCACTTCTGCTTCCTTCAGTTTCTTTCAGAGTGAAGTTGCTGCTGATCACTTTTCAGCAGTTTTCTCTAATTGCAGTGTAGCAGACTGGGAATAGAGGAAACAACCCTGGTGCTATTGCTGCCATCTCCAGGACCATCAGAGGGAAGGGATGTAGCTCAGCATGTTTTCCTAAAGGATGTGCCCATCGTGGTGAGTTTGCCACCTTTTAGCTCTGGTACAAGGAAATACCATACTGCTTTGTCTTGCCAGAACCACAATTTTCTCAGCGTTTCAAGCAAAACTGGTTGCTAAAGTTGATTCTGGCAAAATGATGAAATCCATAAAGCTGTCAGCTCTCCCGGTGTCAGAGGTGGGACGGGTGCCAGCCCTGCTGGCCCGGTGCCCTCCTGCCTCTGCCCCTTCCCTCTGGCAGGCTGCAGGATCTCTGACTTCCCCAGCGCCCGCAGGAAATGTGCTCATTCCAGAGTCTGGATTGCTGCGCCACTGACTCGTCCTGCTGGCATCTCCCTCCTGCACCAAATGTTGCAGCGAGATGGCAAAATAAGCACACATCCTTTTAGAAGTTATACTGTTCTAGCCTCCCCCTTTGCAAACTGTTGACCCCTGTTCACACAGTTAAAGAATTTTACCTCTTTTGGGTCATTCTGAAGGATTTTTCTATGTGTTTATTTGGGGGGATTTTTTTTTTTCTTTTTTTTTAAATAAGGAATGAACTAGATACATATGAACAGAAAGTTAGCAGATCATAACATAAATACCTCTCCCTCCCTCCAACCAAGACATTTGCTTTCCTATCTGAAACCGGTGGTTTGTGATTCTTCACATTATTCTTTTAATGTCATGACCTGTGTGTCAAAGTGAGAGGTTGCTTGTGGATTTTTCTTGTCTTTGAAAGCAATACTTTCTCCAGAGACAAAGAAGCTCTTTTACAACACTCTTAGCAATTGCCATGAGGTGGGAGCTACAAATTGGGCAAGCCTGGGCAGTTGCATGCTGACTTTTTTCATTCCTCATGTCCCACAAGTATTTCTCTTTCAACAAGGCTTCTGTGTAACTGAAAAGGAACTTTTTTGTTTCCTTGATTTACTTATATTATGTTTTTAAATTTCTCTTTTGGCTCCATTTCCCTCTGGAAGCTGCCCTGACCATAAAAATGATCAAATAACCTTTTTATTTTTTAAAATTGCAAATTGGTATTGTTCCTCTATCCCTATCAACAAAGAAAAAAGGGGACAGACTTACTTTATTTCATTTGCATTTTCAAAGCCTTTGCAAGCTGTTTTCCACAATAGACCAGTTATAGCTTTGCACCTCAGAAATGAAAAAGTGGGCAGATCTGGCCCTTGGAAAAAAGCCTTTTGCAGCTTTTTGTAAACACTAATGACCTATTCATAAAGAAAAGGGCAAAAGTTTTGCCCAAAGAGATATTAAAACATTGAGACACTTGTAAAGTCTGTTGGAGAAATAAATGACGGCTTTGAGCAGACACTTAGAGAAAGAGAAAAGAAGGCTACAAGTATGCCAGATATAATCTTTTAATGAGATTAGGAAGTTTCCATCAATGTTGGTAATTTTCATACATACATATTATGAGAAAGAAGAATAGCTGTACAACATCAAACAGCAAAATTGTCCATGTACCTAAATATTCTGCCTCCAACACTGCCAGTAGTGGTCATTTTTGGAAGAGAGTTCAAACAGAGTGGGAATGCAGTGATACCTCCCTGGCACAGGGTTCCATTTCCAGTGGCTGGCAACAGCAAGACTGCCTGGGCCACCAGCATGTCTTTTCAGTTCTTGCAGGCACGTGTCCAGCTGTGTTTTGACCTTGTATATACTACAGTCCCCTGTGGCAGGACATTTCACAGTTTAACAGCTAGCTGTGAAAAAAACCCCAGTACCTGCTTGTGTTTTTTTGAATGTATAATCTATTATAATCAGCTGATGTCCTCCTTCTCAATCTTCTATTGGGAGGAACAGTGATGTGTAACTCCCTATTTTCTATTCACCTTTTCCAGTCTACTTTTAGATGATTTTTCAGTCTTCTACCACGACACTTTTTAGTAAGTTTTCCAAGACTGAGGATTCCTTATGTGTACAGCCATTCATTCTATCAAAACAGTTTGGTGTCTTTGATCTTTCTTTTTATAACAGTATCATTTAGGTCTGAAAAGACCCTAAAGATCATAAAATCCAATAGTTTTTGCTGCTCTCTCTATCATTCTGATTCTTCCATATGGTTGCATAGAAGAAATGGGCTTATATGCTTTCACCTTTAAAATATACTGGCTACCACAAATGGAAACCTGATGAAGAGAAATCTCAGACAGTTACTGCTATTTTAGGCCAACATTCAGAAAAGTGCAGTGTGCTGTTGCCTTCTGTGGAGGACAGATGTTAATCGTGTTACTTAGTGTAACATTGCAAGGTTCTTGTCTCAGATCCAGACAAGCATTCAGGTTTCCAACTCCTGTTTGGGCTTCTAACACCTGATTTAATGGAAAGCTGAATACTTGGTTAGATGTGGTTACCATACAAACCTCAACAGAACTAAACCTTCCGTGTGTGCTGATGGGATTTGAGCTTCTCAGATCAAGGCATCAACTTTTCAGAGGTTATAAAAAAGGGGCCCTTTAAAACTGAGACTATCAGGGACTATGGGAAACACTTTTATCCTGGATGATACACATGGATGTTTATTCAGGATGGCTTTGCTCTTTCTGTAGTAAATTGTCACTTCCTTGGGCACAGAGATGTTATCAGAAGTATGGATTCTGTGGGAGTGTTAGGCAATCTGTACAAATACTCCACTCTGTTATCCAACATGGTACTCTGAATTACAGAAAAATGGAACACATGGGATTTATGTCTTTATGCAAACAAAAAGAAAAAAGTCTGGGTTACGTTTTCTTGGAAGAAGCGAGGCTTAGTGACTACTATTTTCCTGTAAGAGGAAAGGAGCAGCAGAGGACACCTATCATTCCCAGGAGCTGACTTCTGGTTAGCATTCAGTGCTCCACAAACAAACTCCCTGTGGTTACTATGTATTTGAAATCACCTGACAGGTACAGTGCCTTGTGCAACCAAGGCGTGATTTTTGTCTGATTCAACATTTCTCTTTAGTGGGAATTCTTGTGTGGGCAAAGTCTGTGTGATCCATCCCTCTGGCAATTCACTCCCTAGGATAATCATTGCACATAAAGGTCCTGTGTTAATTTCTGTAACAAAAAGAAAGAGAAAGAACAGATGCGCCCCTTCTTTTCCTCTGGGTTCCAGCTTTCCCTTTGGAACCCCGCCTTGCTCCATTCATCTCTTTCTACTAGTACATATCGGGTGAGTGTCTCTTCACACAGTGTGTAATTCAAATTTATGAATGCAGTTTGTGTAAATTGGACATTGCTGAATTTCCAGATACGATGATTCAGCCCTAGAGAATTTGCTTTCTCTTTTCCGTAATTTGAAATGCCATGCCCTATAAGCAGTCTGCTTAAACACTACTGCTGGAAACCATGAAGCAAAGCAAACAGGCACTCACAGTTCAAAGTGGTGTTGTCAGCATGGGGAATTTCATTATCACCTTTCCTTCCTTTAATTAGCTGTATTCTTAGAGTTTAAATAGAATAACTAAATGACTGGGGGGCTATAACTAGACCTGAATTAGAGATGGAATACAGTACCCAAAGGCGTGTGGGTTACATCTGCCATTGTGCTGTGCATAAAAAAAGTCAAGTGTTTTGTTACCTGAGGTAAGGTTGTACGTACAAGGTTAGGAGAGTTATCAAGGTTGATTATCCACTTATGAGACAAATCTCAAATTCACAGTGAATAGGCTCTTCCTGTGCATGACTCTAGGCAGAGAATTTCTTCATAAACCATGAAGCCAAAGACTGAAAACTAATTTCACATCTTGCCAAATTGCTTGCTGCTCTCTGGGAGAGGTAGGGAAGGACTGAAGAGAGAAATTGAGGGTAGAATGAAAAAAGAAAAAATCCCTGATGTGGCATGTTTCATGTATTGCAACACAGCTTGATGCAGCCAATTGTTGGAAGTGCAAATAGCTCCCGTGACCTCAGGTCTAAAGCATACAGATCTGCTGCAGAGAGGAATGGCAGGCTTTCTGACCTGACCACATTAAAATAAATGCTCTAGTAAACAAAGAGGTGCTCTGGCTTTCTTAAAAAACTGCAGGCAAAAAAGGTAAGCTGTGAAGTAATGCCAACATGTTGTAAGAATCGTGTAAAGAGAATATGTGGATGGAGGCCATCATAACATTTATAACCACAGTCATTTGCTTTCAGTAACAGCTGAGGTGGAAGAGTTTATGAGGCAGATTTGCCTAAGGCAGTGACTAATTCTTCTGTCCTCAGCGAGAGGCCTGAATTAGCCCAGCCTCAGCAGCTGGTGGCAGCCAGCTGGAAATGTGTGGCATCCACGGTGTGTGCTCAGTGCTGCCCTTGGATGGTGCAGCCCTCGCCCAGCAGCACCTGGCACTCAGCTGAGCCCCCACATACACCCAGCACATGGAGCTGTGCACACTCCAGAGGGTAGCACTGGTTTGTACTGCAGCCATAACCAAGGACCTGATGCTGCAGGCAGGTTGGACTTGAATGCTGCTCAAAAGATGATTACAGACCGCTAGATGTATGTGCACTTTTTCCTAACTCAATCTGAATTCCTAGTCAAAATGTAAATGAGTTTCCTGTAGATTTCTCAATTAGTTTCTATTAAAATAAAAGAAGGCCATTAGAAAGAATAACTCTCCAGCAATTTTTTCCTCTCCACAAACTTATATCATCTACAAGTTAATTAAAAGTGTGATAGTACTGAGCTCATTTTCCATGTGGATCTGACTGCCTCCATTTCTTGTGTTCATCTAGAACTGAATCATGAGGTCCTAAATACACTACAATTTAATTTCTATCTTTGATAACACATAGACATATATTTGTATATTGTATGCATTAAGTACATTAAACATTTTAGAAAATAGAACATTAGCAGTTGGAATGGAACTTGTGTGACAGTTTTCTTGCTCTTACTATTTTAGGAAATATGTTTAGTTTGTTTTATATAAATCTTGAGACTTATAGCTATCCTAACACCTTAAAAAATTCTGACATCTGAGGTTCAGGGAACACATGGCATAAATCAATATTTCTGTACTTTCTTCCTTCTTGGTTTTTTGTGTTTCGTTTTTTGGGGGGGGCAGTTTGTTGGTTTGTTTGTTTTGTTTGTTTTGTTTGTTTTGTTTGTTTTGTTTGTTTTGTTTGTTTTGTTTGTTTTGTTTTGTTTGTTTTGTTTGTTTTGTTTGTTTTTCTTTTTAGTATTTTCAACACAGGCTCTTTGAAGGTGACAGACCAGTCAAGAAATTTTATGCCCCACTTAAAACAGGCAATGATAATAAATATTTGACATTTAGGATAGGCATTAGATTTCAGAAAATGTGTAGACACTGTTATCATGACCAGCTCACGGATTTTTATCCTCAATACAAAGAGAAACCATAATATCCATAAATATATTTCTTTCTATATATGTTTGCAAGTGTAAAAGCTGTGCTTTACATACAAAGAGCAGGTACAGTGACATTCTTTCAGGAGACCAACACTGGGTGCCAGTTAAAGATGTGGAAACTCGCCATGGGCTCAGCAGCCCTGGGCTTGGCTTCTGTTTTCCCATTGTTTGCTCTGCTCGTGTCAAGGCTTATTTCAAGAAAGGCAATGGCAAAACTCCCACTGACTGTAAGGGAAGTGAGGTTTGGCCCTTGGTGAGCAATAAAAGCTCAGTAAAGGCCGGGGGTGGGAGTTCTCTGGGGCTCCTGGGGGGCTGACATGCGCCGCCAAGGCTCACTCACACCCACCCCTGCACACCCCTTCCAGCTTCCAGATTTACAGGGCTCTGTGGAAAAATCACACTGCATGGTATACTCAGTCACAGATGAACTTTGTCACTCTAGCTTGTGGATTTAAAAAGAGCAGCCATGCTGCCATTGAATAAAACAAAGAAATTTTAGTTTCTTTCGTCTTGTTTTTGGTACATTATTTACCTGACTATTGGGAAAGCTTACGAACGTTCTTTTGTTGTTGTAGTCATCTGCAGAAGAAGAAATGAACTCTCCTCTCTGAATAGTGCTCCAGAATTAGGCAGCTCTGTCCCTTTCAGGCTGTGGGAGTGCTGTAGGATCTCCCTTGTCCTCATGGTACTTCCCTCTGTGAGGCTGACACAGCCCTCCTGGAACCCTTTCTATTGACTCTCTGGGCTTGGAACAGAGGAGACATGGAGAGCTGAAGCACAGTTGTCCAGGTATAGACAGGTCTGCCTGTCTCTGGAATTATAGTTCAGTCAAAAATTGGGACAGGGTCTGAGAGAAGGAAGAAGAGTCTTGTTTCTGTGCCCCTCATCTTTCCACTGCACAGAGATTTTGTTCCCTTGAGTCAGTGTCTGCCACGGTCATGAAACTGAGAGTCCCCCCATTCGTTTTCCAGTTGGTTCTTTAATGCTCCTAATATTTCATGAGTAGGGAATGTTAATGTTTCACTCTTGGTAAGTTCTGGAATACACAAGGGAGATATACATGGCTTTACTTAAATTAATTTGTAATGTTTGAAATTCAGTTTAAGTCACCAGGAGAAAAAAATGTCACGGCACAGACAAATGATATACAAACATCACCATAGTATGGTACATTCCACTGGTGGTGACATCTCCTAGCTTGCAAGGTGAAGAGCAGATAAATCAATCAACACCTGGTTTAAACCTACTATGGGGACAATACTGAAGAAAGACTGATGCTTGATGAACAAATTCCATGATGGCTTTCACTGCTTTCCACATTTGCTTTCATTGTTTCCTTCTGAAGGAAAATATGAATGAAACACTGTTCACACAAGAAGAGAAGACCTCTGCCTCTCTAGCTTATTTGAAAATAAAGTTTATATTCTATTTTCTAAACATTAAAGTGAGAAAGGCAATACTATATAACTATACTCTTTTTTAAACTGGTAAATGTGGAATGGCAGGTATAAGAGTAGAATAACTAGTTTTTGCTAGTTGTGTGATTGATCTCAATCACCTCGATGTAACTCGTCTGCCATTTTTGTTGATACATAACAACAAATTATTTAGATTTTGAGATTTTTATTTTGATTCTTCATGGATCTGGCATTTAAACCTTAGGATGCATGTCCTATTTGTGTGAAAACATTCAAGATAGATGCCATTGACATATGCAGCTTATAGTGACCACTCGAGCTTCCAGCCAGGAGAGAAGATCTGGTTATGCTTAATACTCCTTTGGATATAAGTCATTATAGCTCTTAGAGCTCCTGACAGAAAACCAGAAAAAAGGCACTGAGTGGGAGCCTGCAACAGCTAAACACCAAAAGAGTGAATGACACTCAAAAAGATTCTTCTGTATGCTGGCAAAGCTATCCCAGAAAAAATTCCATTGCTTCCATTATTGTGGGTCTTGCAAGTTTGGGATCAGAACAGCAGTTTACCTGGTGTGTAAACCAGAAGTTTACAAGGGTGTGAACCCTTGGTTGCTACACTCACACAGAAGTCAGTCTAGATTACAGACATTTGGAAATGTGAGAGCATAAAGAAAAATGTCTTCCAATTTTATTGAGGGTCAAGTCTTCTCAGTAATTTAAGAATATGGAAAGAAAACAAATTTCCTGATGACAGTTGTCAGGTACATGTTAAATGTCACCTTTCAATATTTCTCTAATGACTACAAGAAATACCTGAAAATAAATGCTTTCTCTGCTATGGAGCCTCCTGATATTTTACTTCTTTTACTTAATGAAGTAAGTTGCTTTCAGTTCGGCACATCTTGAGGGAAGGTGTGTTTTATATGTTATTCAGGTATTTCCTTTCACTCTAAATGGTGGATCTGATCCAATCAATACTTCTATGCTGATTTGAACACATAAAAATAACTCCCGATTGAAGAACAGTTTTGTGTGTGGAACAAATTTCCCCAGGAAATTGAATAGAGCACACTGAATTATTTATCCCTGTCTTCCATCAAGCATATGAAAAAGGTGAAAGGCATCAAGTGCTTTGGATCAGTAATATTTTCAGGAAACTTGCAGTGCAGCATGCAGTAATGAGAGAGCTGGTAGAACTGCCACTCCTTCATGGGCATCATTGTACTGCACACTTCTGAGACATGACTGTTGTCTTTGGGCTTGGACCTGGTAGTCCTCAGGAAGCTGTGGATAAGGTATTTGCTGCCAGGGGTTCCTACTACCAGGGGTTTGAACACACACTGTCACAACCCTATCATCATCTCAGACTTAGTGTAGCTTTTTGAGTTAAATATTGAAGCAACATTCCCTTCTGCATTTGTGACTAACAAACATCAGACAGCTGTAGCTGCTTGAACATTCAAACATTTGAAGTGTTACAAAAACTGTAGCTACTTTTAAAAACCTCCTTATTCAACAACATCAGAACTGACTACAGAACATCAGAATCTAACTAACTCTGATGACCCATTTTGGAAAATTTTAGGTTTATAGGTAGTATATAAGTATTATATACTACTGCAAAATTTGTCATTATTATTATCATTAAAGCTTAAATAATATTAAAAAATGACAAATACCCAGTTTTAGATGTCAAACGTGACATTTTAAAGGATTTGACTTTAGGAAAGTTCCTTAGTGCTTCAAAATCTTGGCTCCAGTTTCCTCTCAACCCTAAATTCAGTCATATCAACAATATATGGTAACTCTTGCAGCAGCTTCAGAGAGAAAACCTTGTACCAAAGGAATTCACGACTCTGAATCATAGTAAATAATTTGTGACGTTGAAAGATGAATCCATATCCTTCATCAGTTATAATCATGTTCTTCATTATTGAGTTTGCTCTGGTGCCAAAAAAGGATGTGTTTCTCTCCAGACAAAGGGAAAGGCAGTGATTTGCCCAGAAAATGTACAGCATATATAGAGAAAGACAGATGTGAGGTGAAGCAAAAAGACAGCACACAAAGTGGGGACAAGTATAGACTCATGACACAACAGCTGTCAGCTTTGCTGTGAAAAAATGTAAATTCCCCTACTCTGTCCTTACATTTTATTCACTCCCATGTCTTCTAAGAAATTCCCTGCTATCATGCTATTGCTTTCACACCTTTCCTCTCAATACACAGATTGTACCCTCCACCCAACTTCAAAAGAGATGGACATAATAAAGAAAAGAGGACTAAAAGCATGCTCTGTCTTTTCTTGGAGAAGTGCCAGGGCAGTTTGTCATCAGAAACTATTTAAGACCCTGAATCAACAAAGTTTTAAAACATATTGCCTGATACCGTGTCTTTTAAAGCTCTAAGTCATTTGGGATGGACTTAGAGGTAACCTGAGAGGATGCTGGTTGAGGTTTGAAATTCCAGTTTCAGGATTCACTTTTTGTGATTTCTTTTGTTATTCATGTAAAACTCACTGTATTTCCTGATGCTTTTCATCAGTAAATCCATTAGGTTGGCTTTATGCAGCAAACAGAAAGAAGTGCGGCGTTTGCTTTAATGCCACCTAAGTTTTTAATGAGTACTTTAGAATATTTTTCAATACATAATTCATGGGTTAACATTTGAATTTCTGCTCATGAACAGTCACGATGAAGAAGTAAAAATGCTTAGTTCCCAAGTGTAGGAGTTATAAAAGCTTTTTTGTTGTGAATTAATATCAGTCCTATGGGGACACTCACAGAGTTGTTTATACTTACTGAAGTCAGAGTTTATGGATGATGTATATTCAAAGGCTTTGAATCAAATTAGCAATGTTATCTACTTATTTATTCTGTGATGTTAATGAGTCATTCTGAGCAAGCAGTATTTCAATAATTTATACATTCAAGTTTCATTTTACAAGATCCACTGCAACAATAAAGAATGATCTTGATCATTCCAGACACTGGCAATTCAGATAACAAAAAGAATGGAAGAATGGTTTTGTGGACTTAAAAATCTATGGTCGTTTCTTCTGACTGCTCTTAAAGTTTTCAGATGGATGAGTTTTATCCCTGGCCTGTGCTTTGCTTTCCCTTTTTTTCTCAACTGCAACTCTCCACAACCTTTTTTTATCGTTCCCTGAGGAATTTAGTTGACCCTGATTATGAACTTCTCATTTACTTCCCCTCCTTCATGTACGTAACAGCTTCCAGTCTTCAAAGTCCAGCTAGTGACTGTTGCTATTCTCATAGACATGTCCAAGATCAAACTCTGCAGCAAAACATTTAGCTCCCCATATCTGCTGTCTGAATCACCTTCTTTCTTTCATTTACCATGGAGTGGTGTCCATCTGTCCTACCATTTTCTGGCCTCACTTCTTCCTTTTCACTGTACCAGTGTGTCAGCTTATTTCTGGATGCTTATTTCGCTTTATTCCCCTCATCTCATCCACTACACTCAGTCAATAATCCAATTCTCTACTGATCACTTACCTCCTTTGATGTCCTTTCCAATCTGCTGTACTGGGATGCTCCAGTTCTTGCTCTTGCCCTTGTCTTTACAGAAGTGTTCCTTTGTGGCTCTGAAGCTGGCCCCATCCCTTTGGTACTGCCCTCAGCAGTGCTTCTTTCCCTTGCCTGTCTGTACTCACTCCTTCCCACAACCCTCTGGACTTTCCTCTGGCTGCTTCCCACCTATCCAAACCTTTTGTCTCTGATTCATCTATGGAACCCCCAAACCTCTCTGATCTTGGAAGCATTTGCATTTATCTTTTGATTCACCTGTATTTTCACTGGTATTTGGCCCCTGGATTTAAGTGCTTGGACAGTAAAACCCACAGGGACTAGGTTGTGTGTAGTTCTCCAGCTGGTTTATTCCCCTAATGAATAGGGGAATGCTGACCAAAGAAAAATGCAATTCAAGTCCATGTCCTTGACTTCAACTTTTCCTTATTCTTTAACTTCTTTTTTTCAGCATTGTATGTGGGATCTGGTAGCAACGAGCCCATTTTGATCTGTCTCAACTATTTCTTTAATGTTTCTCATGGAACCCTGTTTTCTCACTTCTTGCTGTTCAGGTATCCCATCAGCTGTTTCTAACCAGATGGTCTTTTTCATTACTGTTGCCACTTATGAATACATTATTTTCCTCTACTTTCAACACTTCCTTCCTTTCAGTTTCCTCCTCAATTATCTCCAAGATGTCTTAGTGTTCTCCCAGGGCTAAGAATGTGTGACGTCTGGATAAAATCTGGCAGAAAATATCATTATTTTGAGGATTAAAATGTTCATGTTCTCTCTGTTTTTCATCCTGTAGTTTACTCTTCACCAAGTCTTCAGTTCTATCTTCTTTCTTTATCAGCATTATTTAGTAACACCTTTTCCTGTTGCCCTGCTGTCAGGGTTTTAAATCTTTTTTACCACTTCTTTCCTTTGGCCTCAGTTAGGCTTTTCCTTCCAGTCTACCTCACCTGAGAAAAGTTTCTGCAGGTCTCCTGTTTTCTCTTTCAGTTTCCTCCTTTAAAAAAAAAAAACAAAACAAAAACACAAAAATAAACCAACCAACCAACCAACCAACCAAAAAAAAAAAAAAGTCATGGCATCTTTCTCTTCTTTCTTTCTGCCTTTATCCAATTTGTTAGCAATTCCTTTCAGCTTTCATGTTGCTCAAGACAATATGGCCAAAGCAAGTAATCTTAGGATCACTCAGATTATAAAGTATAGTCTATATTATATACGCAATTTAATTCTGAACATAAGGTGGCATGGAAACAAATATTTGTCAGCATATGTGAATGTGAAGAGTAATAGTACATTAGTTCTGAAACACCAATTACTAAAAATGTGATACGGCCACTGAGTTGTACATCACCCAAATTCCTGGAGATTGTGCAAGGCCACAGAGTTCAGTTGGACAAAACAGAACAAATCACTCCTAGTGAAGCAATGGGTCCCAAACACCTTAGTCCTGCTGAGCTGTGTGGCCTTGGGGAAGCCAGATGGTTCTGTTATACAAACATCACTTAGAGCTGAACACGACCCTTACTCAAATAATGGCATTTCTGGTAAGTAGGATTGTAGGAATAAGTGGAGAACAGGATGTTCATTATATAAAAGCTATGTAAGACACAAACCAAGACAATTCTTAATCTGAGTTTTTCCTATATTTTTGTTGCAATTAATCCAATGATACAGCTGTTTTAATTACACCTCGTGGTCAAATTCCAATAGAATAAACATTTGATCTTTTTTTCTCTAACCATAACTTGAATTAGTTTTCATCCCACACGTGCAGAGACACAATCACACCACATGAAAGCCTGCCCAGTAATTTAGCATTCCATCTTTTTTTTTTTCCTTCACTAGTACTTCCCATATTATCTCAACAAGGACTCCAGCCTCATGAGAAGTCTTTAAGTTTCTTTTGGTTCCATGTTAATATAGTCTCATGAGTGATAACTTACCAACATTTACTTCATTGTGTTGTCTTTTTTTTTTTTTTTTCCAAAAAAAGGAAGACTCCCCAAAGGAAGATTATTTTGACTTCATGTCCAAACATGAGTTCTGTTTTCGCCACTGTCCCAGATTTTCAATGACCTGCATAGGTCATATCAGATCTTTATTTCTGAATCTGCAAAATGAGGAAATGAATGATGTCCCATTTAGAAGGGGTAGTAAATCCAAAATCAGTGAGACACAGGGATTTCTTGGTGAGAAGACTGTGCAAGTATCTCAAATGACAGTGTATTAGGAGGTCATAAAGAAGTTTCAATTCAGTGTACTTAGCTTTCAGTAACAGAATTTCTCTTCCCCAAGGAGTTTTTCTTACGTATATACAAAAAAATTGCTTTGTGTAAATGAAGGATCTTTTATGTATAGCCTTCTGTAAGTGCTGGACTCACTTCTAATCATATTATTTGCTTTATTCTCATTGTTAGCTAAAACTGTGGAAATAAAAGGAAATGGTACCTCTTCAACAATTTGTTCCAGTAGTGTCTTTATATATTTGAAGGTCTTTGCTGAGACTCTGTAACGGTGTGATATTTCTATCTTATTAATAAAAAACGAAAGGCAAAGTCTATTCTTCCTGTTTGAATTCAAGAATTACACAGGAATAATACACTTGTGTAATTTCGGGTATGCTTTCAGGGTCAACATCCAGCAGCATTGCTAAAGGCAATGTCTGGATTTTCTTTCACAAAGGCACAAGAGAAAGAAATTAAATGAAACATCCATTATCTGGTCTACACCTGGAGGGTCACTGCTCTACAGAGCTGGGAGAGCATCATCTTTTCATGGTAAATACAAATAGGGTGAATATTGGGTTTTGGTTTGGTTTAGTTTTTTCTCCCAGGAATGCAGCTTAGGAAAAGAAATATTATTGTCTAAAGCCCAAGGACAACATAAAACCTTTTCTGGACTGAAAATACTTAATTACTTACCGTCTACCAGACAAGCTGCTGTTCTGCACTTAGCATCATGCTTTATTGTCTGACAGCACAGCTGGCTGGAGGCTGAAATTGAAAATCATTTTCCTTTGCTCAATTTCCTTGTAAACAGCAAAAGAATGGTGTTGATATGCCAGACTTCACTGGGAAAGTGCATTGTGAACATACAAGATCTGTCCCCAGTGGTCTTAAAAAGAGGAATGTGATTTGATTCCTACAGAGAGAAATCAGGACACCTTCAACTTTGGCTTCATTTAATCTTTGCTGTGATAGACTTCCATTGTTCCATGTTGCACCAACCATGAATAACTAAGAACACTAAGGCAAGAGATGGAAAAAATGGTCTTATGTTGTGAAACCACTTAGCAGAGCTAAGTGAGCTATTGTAAATAGGCAATTTGTGAAGCATTCAGTCCAACAACGAAATCTTCACCCATTTCCACTTCAGTTGATATTAATGTCAATTTTACACAATCTGTAAATGCATGTATGCCTCTGTAGCCTACATGGATATTAAAACTTAGAACTCAGTATGCAGTCTTTCATTTTTTTGGAAAGCATGTTGGTGAATTTGTTTTTCATCAATTTGCAACTGAACAATCAGGTTAATTCTATTAGCACTTAATGCAAATATACTTTAGAGTATTATTTCTGATAGATTGTTTAACTCTCAGTACCCAGGTGTGACCTGAGTGGCCAATGATATTTCATTTGCATTAGTATTAAGTTTTACAAATAGTATAAAAGAAAGTAAATGTGTACCTTTTGGGAGCATGATTCATGCTGCTTCAGTAAGTATTATGTTTTACTAGTGTTTATTATACTGTTTAAAGTTTTAGAGTACAGCTTTTCTTCCTTTGAAGCCAAATGTGAATCTCCTTTTGCTTTCAGGGTAAGCTGTATCGGACCAATAAATCAGTATATTTTCTCCGTGTAGCCTTGAATTTATTAAAATCTTTTACTTAATCAAAAAAAGAGTCATCTATTAACCAGTCTAAGTCTGTTCAGCAGCTGATTTAGCACAGATTTGGTAGCTGAGAACACATGTGCAAAGGCCTTACAAAACAGCCTCCTGACCGGCTTTCCTTGACTAAAGCACGATGCTCCCTGAGTTTCTTCAGATGGTCACTCAGTCTGCTGCAGGGTGCTTGTGCTGATTAAAGGCTTATATACATTCTATAGGATGTGCTTTACAATGCTGTGCTGAACTTTCTAGTCCCTCAGGGGCACTTGTGTGGAAGAGCTAACAAAGTTTTCACAAAAGGCGACTATTTCCAGAGAAAT
The DNA here is from genome assembly GCA_013389925.1 of Aegithalos caudatus. NCBI lineage: Eukaryota > Metazoa > Chordata > Aves > Passeriformes > Aegithalidae > Aegithalos > Aegithalos caudatus. The sequence continues at coordinate 718,311 of WEIU01022758.1, read as the reverse complement.
TGATGGCTTACTCACAGACTCCGTTTAGTACACAAGTAACTGCCTTCATAAATATTCATAAATATTCCAGAAATGCCAAGGACAATCCAAGAAGGAAAGGGAATGTCTAGAGAAATGCTTTTAATAATGGTACAGCTCAAATGCACTGCAAGTTCTCTCTATATCAAGCAGCCCAGTGTTTGCATGGATCTTTTACTGGGTCGGAGAGCTGTAAATAAAATGTCACATCTTAGCATTTAATAAAAACCACAGCATGGCCACTTTATCACTGCAGCCTTGATGTAGCAGGAACTCACAGGTATTTCTGACAGAAAGCTTTGAAGTAGTTATGGGAAATGGACTTAGGAAAAAATCCTGTCCATAAGTTTTGTAAGATCAGTTCTTAATCAAAATGACTGGACTGTTAAGATGCAGCTTCCTGCATGTATGTTAGATGAGGACCGTGATTTCACTCTAAAGCACATTAATTCCTGTGATCAGAGACTATTTTGCCTTATAGCTGTGGACATTCCTTACTTTCAAAGACAGAAAGTCTGCAGAGCTGTGAGGGACAGATGAGGCAGTGATCTGTGTGTTTAAAAGCTACTTGATTATCTGTTGTAGATCGGAAAAAAATCTGAAATAAAACATTTGCGGAACAAGAACCCAAATGCAAGAGCACAATAATTTTAAAGCAAATGCATGTTCTAATGAAGCTGTCTGATCTGTAGCCATTTTCAGTGGCATGAGACTGAAACAGAAACATCTGCTTGAATTTACCAGCTATGAAGCTGCTATTAAGAAGAGTAAGTGAACAGTGAATAACAAAACTATATAACAAAACTATTGATGTTTAGAGAAAGGAAGTAAAAGCTTATGTGAATTTTACCTAAACAGAGAATGAGCTCCTTTCATTGAAGCATTTTCAAATTTAGTTTAAAATTATACCATCCTTTATATAAGAACTTCTCTTTGCTGCAAAAATAACCTGTGTATTGCTCTTAATTTGAATTCCATCTACAAACTAAGCCCTTCCATTCAGTGTGGTAATATTCTTACACACAAGTTAACTGGCCCTTTGAGAGGTATGGATGCTGCTAATCCATTCACAATTTATGGTGTCTCTTCACAGCTGTGGCTTCTTTTGCTCCAGCTAAACTAACTCAAAAAGCAATAAATTAAAAAATAACACTCTAGGATTACTAGGGGTAGAGGTGGAGAGAGGAGATGAGGCTTCCTGGGATGGTACTCGCTCTGGTAAGAGGAGCTGCTGTCACTGAGGTGTGTCCCATCTCCTCCATGTGTCATAGCTTTGTCAATAAATCCACTTAATTCTTCCCATCTGCTCTGCAGGCTCTCTGGTGTATTGGCTGGGTTAATTGAGCCACCCAGGCAAGTATCAGGCATTTGAGATGCCAGGATACCAGAAAAATCCACAGGGTCACAGATACAGCTCAGAGACTGGCAGATGTAACCCAGGGCCTGTGACTCTCATGCCCTTCAGGGCAGCAGCCAGAGGTAAGGTGGGTACACTTGGGACGTCTCAAATGGCATCTGGTGCTTGTGTCTAAGCCACTGAATTAGGCCTTCATGTCTGTGGATGACAATGGGAGTGTAGATGCTTTGATTGAGATATCCAGATGTTTTGATCCATGGCTGACTCCCACCCTGACAGAGGTATTCCTTCCAACTACTTCAGCAAGGTCTGCTCTAGCTCACGTGTCAAATCTCTCAGATGTCTCAACAGATGATGAGAAGTTTTAAACACAGTCTATGGTAAGAATTACAGGAATAATATTATTCTATTATTTATTAATATTAGAGAAATTTTATTATTTCGAGTATTTAATAAGTATTAAATTCCAGGGATTGCTGAGGTTGTCCAGCCAGGTCACATGAATAATGCAGGCAGTGGAGCAGCCCCTGCTGCCTCAGCTACTGCAACGAGATGGTGACCACTCCTGTGATCAGGTCTGAAGGCTTACAAGCCTTTTAAAGAAATGTCAAGTTTTCTTCTACATGGAGTGTTTCCCACATTATCCACAAATACAATTTTTTTTTTTTCCTGTTGCTTTCCTCATCCACACAACTTCCCAGCTTTATTGCATGGGCAAGGTGCCCTCTGCAGTGTTGGTGGCCAAGTCCTGCTGTGGTGCTTTCAGATGTTATTGTCTCCAGTCTGGGATACCTGCTGCGGTGATATCCCTGTACCTGCAGAGGAGAATCGAAGTTTGCATGGATCAGGTCACACTTTTGTATGTCAAGTCAGCTTTAACATGGTTCCAAAATTGCTTTTGCTTTGAAGTAGCTCTGCAATCATCAGACAGTTGTGTACACAGACCCCGGGAGGCTGGGACTTAACCCACATCTGGGTACTGCTTAAGCTACCAGGAAAGGAAACACATTAAAGTTTCACGGGGAATCAGGAAGGTTCGCATGAGGTTTCTCTTCCAGCACAATGCACAGGTATCTGAAAACCACAAAAGGCTGTGAATTGCCTCTTAAGTGGTGCACCACATTTTCCCTGGAAAGGCCTCAGAACAGGAGCCGTGGAAGTCCCCGAGGACGAGAGCCAGCAGCACCTGCGCGGTGACAGCAGACACAGCCCTGCAGACAGCCCAGCAGACGCGAGTTTAACAACTCGCTGACAATTTGCAAACGTGGGATGAATTCACAGCGAGTCTGCTTCCAGGCTTTTGTAGTTCAAATGAAAGATTTCACACATTTCTAGGAAATGCCCCCGATGGAAAAAGGGTGAGGCATTTGGAAGCCAATATACAGAATGTGATAAGCTTCAATTGAAACAAAATGACAGGAAAGATAGAACCAGGTTTTGGTTGGGTTTTTTTTGTTTGTTTGTTTGTTTGTTTTTTGTTTTGGGTTTTTTTTTTAATTATTATTTTTGGGTTTTGTTTGTTTTGGTTTGGTTTTTTTCCTTTGAAAGGAATTTGGAAATCATATTCCACTGGGGTGTAAATAGATTTTCTGAGATTATTTATTTGTCACTGTATGGAAATTCATGATAATTATTTCTGCTGTGGAATGGTTGCAGAATGTAACATACGCCAGAAAATGACAAGAAAATTAAATGTTTTGGCTTTTTTTTTTTCCCCAAGAAGGAAGAAAGATACTTAGGTGGTTGTGTGGTAGATCTAATGGAAGAAAGGCATTCCTAGAAATCAATTCACAACAGAAAACAAAATTGCATTTGCTCACTCACTTTGTTTTCTGAACTTGCACCAAAAAACCCAGAGAGCAAAATGAAACTTAAAGATGCAGAGGGAAATTAAAATGATTCCTTTTGAATTGTGCAAAGTGAAGCAGTTTCTTTTCTTCAAGGAGAGGCTTAGAAATAAAGGCGTGTATTGACATATCTCTTTATCATCTCATGTCTGATCATGAACTAAAAAAAGCTTAGAAGCTCCATAGCAGTTCTAACAGTAGAAAATTCTCATTGACCTCAAGTGGTAGGGATCTCTGAATCTAACTGAATATCCTGGGCTCTATTCCCATTTTTAATTTGCTGACAATATCTCATTTATGAAAAAGGAGCCATTTTAAATTCTTTCAAGAACTGAGTGATACTGAATTATTCAGAGGAATCTTTCTTCACCATTTCTTGTTTAGAAAGGCAATGATCAACATTCTATAGGTTCTCAATATGTAGTAAAAAGGAAGGAATATGAGGGATTCTTTTGGACAAAATAGTGTAGATATCACACACCAGAAATTAGTTATCAACTAATTATTTATAAAATGTTTAGGTATTAATTATTTAGGTGATAGACAGCAGCAGAACTATGGAGTCTAGAGCTGATCGTGACACCCCAGAAGATAAATGAGCTACAATATTTAGATTAAACAAAAAAGAACCATTATAACAATATACACAATGAGCAAAGCACCGCATTTTCTAGTTAATGCCAAAACTGAGTTTCACAATGAAGTGTTTGTGGAACATTAAAAGTATAATTTAGCATATCTGAATAAATTATTTTCTACTATGCAGTAAAAACAGAGAAACACATGGCATAGATTATAGCCCCAAATGCTTTTAAAATTCTTGGAGGGGAGGCTGCCTGGCAACTTTTGTACCAGCTGGAAGAGCGAGAACCCAGCTGGCTTGGCAGTAGCCACCACTCTGTGCCTGGCCTGGCAGGCGGCCACCTGCCAGCCTCCCGCGTCTCCCGAGAAAGGCTGAATGATGCTGCTGGGACATGCAGGAGGGCAGGGCTCTGGGCTTCTTCGGCATGGAAATCTCTGTCTCGGGATTGCAAAGGGATGATGAGGGTTCGAGGGCTGCTGCCACTGCGAGGGAAAGGGAAAATGCAAAGATTCACGCAATTGTTTCAAAACCTTGCTCGAACGAAAGTAGGACGCAAACAAAGGAAAAGTAATCATTTGTGTATTTTATGGCTTTAATCTAAGAGTTACAGGACTGTTAACACATTGGAAGTAAGCTCCCCATCACATACTGAAGTTGTCAAGTTGAAGAAATAAATGTAGTGACATCAAATCAGAATAAACTCCAGTTTGGGAGGGGTGAAGGCTGTACCCAGCTTCAGGTCAAATACTGAAAGCAGGATACCAATAAACAGCCACATTGTCTCCTTCAATTTCTCTAGTGGAGGAAGGAAAAGTCCCAAATTAGGGAAATCTGCACCTTCAGGACTTCTGGGTCCTTCAGAAGCTTAAGTGTAAATAGAAAAATAACCCAAAATGGGTCACCCTTTGTTATACAGTGAGGGAGATCACCAAAAAGACAGAAATCTTTATGAGATGGAGCATTATTTGTTCTATGTCTCAAAGTTCCTGCTTTTTTGTTGTGTTTCTTTGACAAACACAGTAGTTGTCCATCTTTCCCAGTGCCTCCCCAAGGCTGAGCAGTGTCTTTCCAGGAAATTAAAACAAATGCAGCCACAGTGATCTAAGCTTGGGCTTAATCCCTGCCACCTCATTTCCCAGCACACCTGCTCTTGATAGCACTTGGTAATCAGCTCCCTCCAGCTCCTCCCCGTGCAGCACAGCCAGCAGAGGCTGAGAGGTGGGTGGCTTTCCATGGGCATGGGTAGGAGCTGGCAGAGGAGTGAACAATCCTGTAGTCAGGAGGGATTTAATTCCACCCAGTGGTGTGGTGGCAGGAGGTAACTACATGTCTCTTCTCACGAGGGATAAGCAGTTGAGGTGTTAGGGCTGGGTTGGACTCGATGATCCTAAAGATCTCTTCCAACCTGGTGATTCTATGTGATGGTCTCTTCTAAAGAGCCCCATCTGAAGGCTGTGATGATTCAGGGGAAGCCACAGACACCAGGAGGCAGAGCCCTTCAGCACAGCTCTCCTTCAGAAAGTTTTAGTGGTTTGATTGTTTTTGTGGTGTGGGTGCTTTGATCTTCAGGGGGAGTGTCATCACACCTCCTCCCACAAACCCTGAACCATGGCAGAGGTACAGACCCTGTGCCAGGCCTCTCCTGCTCCATATCGCAGAGGAACTCCCCCTATTCATGTGAGTGAAAGACCTGTGCAACAGCTTCAGCCCAGGATGAAACAGTGTTATCTGTTCTGAATACCTGCAGAGTCTGAAGCATACCATATCACCACTAATTTCCCTAATGGGAGGGAGAATTGGCTCTTAGCTCTCCTCTTTTTTTTTTTTTTTTTTTTTTTTTTTTTTTTTTTTTTTTTTTTTTAATGTGAACATGTCCAGACCAAAATCCAGAGGCTGGATTCATTAAATTTATAATAATATATTCTCAAGAATGAGTATGTAACACTTTCACACAGACTGAAATACTATTTTTGAATTGGACTCACAAATTTATTTTCATTTGACTTTCAATGATATTTAAGCACCTTTCTCTTTGAAAACAGATCTTTGATTTTTAAATATTTTAGTCTCTGCTGAAAATTGTATCCCATCTGCTGGAGAATCTGACTCATGAAGTCCCTGGTCTACAGATTTTTAAATTAACTAAATATTTCTCATATTTCTGAGACTTTCCTTGCTGAATACCTTCAAAATGATAGTGCAGAATAAACAAATACATCATGTCCTTTGCATAGTCAAGAAGATTAACATGGGCTTGGTTCTTAACGGAATACTAAGACCCTGGAAAGTTCCAGGCTAATGATAATGGATAGTTTTGGAGCACTGAAACCATGTGCCCTCGCTATTCCAGGACTTGGCCTCTGACAACAAGGCCACCAAGGGCCAGGATTTACTGGTGTTGATGCAAATGGCTTTTGGACCCCAGTTGGTTTGTGCTGTGCCATTAGGCATGGAGGAGGGGGGGTGTTTTGCAACAAGTTAGTCTGCTTAGTGACCTAAAGTTATGATAAGCTACAGAGAAGTGAGTGCAAGATAATGGCGATCAGGTCCCTTTTTAAGGGAATACATTAGAGTTGTACTGACATTTTACCAGTGAAGTATCCCTGACTTACCTGGGAGCTGTCCTCCTTTACCTCGGAGTAATCATAGAGTTAGGTTTTATCTTTGTGTAGGTGCTGTATCTTGATATCCACCACACATGGATCTGTTGCAGTTTCCCCTGTTATCTGAGGCATATCACACTGTGCTCATAAAGAAGTCAATGGGGGCTTTGCTTTGGAATTGAAAAAGAAAATAGAAAAGGACTGGGCATCATGTAAAATAAACAGTAATGTTAGTTTCTTTAATACCCACTGCATTGCATCATAATTAAAATATTTTCTTTTAAAATTGAAAGTTGTAGCAATTCATGTCTAACTTTCATCTTAGCTTCAGTGGTAAAATTCTCCTCTCATGTTACCTCTCAATTACAGAGGCATGAAAGAAGAATTAGACCTTCATATTTGAATTCACTACTAAGTCCAAGATGCAAAAATCTGATATTTTCTGGATGATGTTTAAGTGTAGGGGGACTGCTGTGCTACTTCTCCATTTTTATAGTTAAAGTGCTCTGTATATATCACTTATATGTGATAGATTAAGTTCTTTTAAATTGTGGATTATGGGCCTCATTGAGATCCTGCAAGGGTCCATCAGGAGTTATGGGGAGTAGTCAGGAGCATTCCCCATCCTTTTGAAGTTGACAGTGAGAAAAAGCTGTAATTGCAGGTGTGTGTCTGCAAAGGACAGGGAGTGGCTGTCTGCATTAATTGTTCATTTCACCCATTCTTTCAACAACTAAAGTCAACGTGAACAATTTCAGCCAGTGACTATTGCCTTTTCTCACTTTTCCACTTAAACAGACCAGTTCTACTGCTGATCCAGGAGCAGAAAAAAGACACATGCCAGAGAATATTCAAATACACATCTAGAAGACATTTAGAATCACAGGATCACAAAATCCTCTATGTTTTTCGAAAAGACGTTAAGATCAGCAAACGTCACCATTAACCCAGCACTGCCAACACCACCACTAAATCTTATCCCCAATTGCCACAACTACATGTCTTTTAAACACCTCCTAGAATAGTGACTTCACCACTTCCCTATGCAACCTGTTCCAAAGATTGACAACTCTTTACATAACAAAACTTTTCTTAGTATCCAACCTAAATACCTCCTGGCAAAACTTGAGGCTGTTTCCTCCCTTTCCCTGGAAGAAGAGGCTGACCTCCACATGACTACAACCTCCTCTCAGGTGGTTGCATAGTGTGAGCCTCTCCCTGAACCTCCTTTTCCCCAGGCTAAACACTCCCAGCTCCCACAGCTGCTCCTCATCTGACTTGTGCTCCAGACTCTTCACCAGCTCCATTCCCCTTCTCTGGACCTGCTCCAGCCCCTCAGTGTCCTTTGTGTAGGGGCCCAGAACTGAACCCAAGGTTTGAGGTGCAGCCTCAGTACAGGGGGATAATCCCCACCCTGGTCCTGCTGGCCACATTCTTTCTATACAGCAAAACAAAGTAGGTCTTAAAGCCAAGAGATTTCTGAGAGCTTTTAACTGTTTGGTTAACCCCAGAACAGCAGCCAACTGCATTTTCAGTCATCTAAGTGCCCTTGAGCCCCAGCCCAAGGGGGTCCTGCTTGAGTAAGCAGTTGGCAGAGCGGGGAGACCACGCTGCTCTGAACACAGGCTGAGGACAGTCTGAGTCATGACTGCTTCAGAAGCAGGGGATGGCGTCTCTCAGCTAAGAACAGGTCTTGTCCTTCTGCTGACAGAATTCCATCAGTAAAACAGTAGATTTCTTTATGTGAATTGATTATTTAGAACTATATAATCCCCCAGCTCCCATTGTATGACAGATTGGATGAATCCTACTACAAGATGCTTATCCAGTATTATCTGCCTGACAGATAAACGCCTCGATTAAGGTGGTATTAAATCCAAATCTTTTTCCATAAGCAGCTGATCATTGGCTGTCCATGTCCTCTTTTTCTCAGGCCCTGGAGCCATCTCATTTATGGTTTCATTCTGCTATACTGCTCACAAGCCAGGCTAACTGCTTCTCCAGACAGTAGGCTCTGCTTCCACTACTTGCAGGCTTTTTGTAGCAGCAAAAGAAAGTTAACAGGTGCCAAAATATTCAGTGATAGTAAAGTTTGAGCAAGTTCTTACGTTAAAACTTACGAAAATTAATCTGATTCATAAGCTTGTCTTAAGCATGCCTGTAGGTTGTCATGCTTGCAGGTAAATCTAATACCCTGTTTATACTATAAAAAAGCTAGGATGCCTTTCTCATTGCATGACAATCTGACAATCATTTACATGTCTGCTGAGAGTCTGCTTTCTCTATATGAATAGGAGCTCCTAACATGTCTAATGTGGCCTTAATGCATTAATATACTACAATAAGAAGATCAAAAGAATTTGCACCATAATCTGGACATCACTGCTTGAAATACAGCCCCCTGATGTAATCATATTTGCAACATAAGCAGTTCCTTGAAAGGGGCATATTTGTATTTAAAAAAAGACTGGATGTGGCACTCAGTGCCATAGTCTAGTTGAGGTGTTAGGGCATGGGTTGGGCTCGATGATCTTCGAGGTCTCTTCCAACCCTGTGATTCTGTGATTCTGTGATTGAGACATCCTTGTTATTGAAAAAAAAAAAAAAAAAAAAATTATTAGTTTTTTCAAAGTCTGCAGAGATAAAATTCTTTAGATGTGCTGAGCAAAAATTTACTGATGGCTTGTTTCTCTTCACACAGTCACAGGAAAACTAGTACTCTCTTAAAAAAAATAGTTTTCTTCCTACTTTTTATGCCCCACTCAAATAAAGGGTATATATACCTATAAATGAGGTAGCAAAGCATCCTTGAGATAGATTTCTTCCTCCACCCTAATCTGTTTCAGGGTTTTATGAGACTGATGCCAGAATGCTTGTCAAGCAACAGTTCTGTGTTTGAATCATAGAATGTTCAGGGGTTGGAATGGAACTTACATGTAATCCAGACCCAAGCCCTTGCCATGGGCAGGTACAGCTCCCACTAGAGCAGGTTGCTCAGAGCCCCATCCAACCTGGTTTTGAACACTGACAGGGTTGGGGCATCCAGAGCATCTCTGGGTAACCTGTTCCAGTGCCTCACCACCCTCACAGTAAAAAATTTCTTCCTATTATCTAACCTAAATTTTCTCTCTTTCAATGTGCACCCCTTACTCCTTGTCCTAGCACCGTAGTTCCTAATGAAACAGAAAAGAGACTGCTGTGAGAGTGTCAGCTTTGGCTGGCATGGTCTCTGCTCAGTTGCGTTGGGTAGGCTGAAAGGATCTCATTCCAATCTGAATATAAATATATGTTTCAGATTTGAGTGGAGAACAAGGAACTCTGGTGAGCCATGCAGAGATAGAGCTGCCCTGTAGCACTATTGCTCTAAAATCCTCTGATAAAAAGCAATCTCTGAAATTACTCATGTCTTCTGAAATAAATTCAAAGCGTGGGGCACTGGTTTAATTCTTGCATCTGAAATGGTATCTTGCACTGAAATCTTTATTGTGACTTGTCATCACAACTTACATAGTCAGCACAAGGCAATACAGGAATATTAGCATTTAAGTAGTGCCTTTTTCTTTCATGGCTTAAGCATAAACATAATTCTTAGTTCCGCTAGAAATTCAAATACTTTAGAAGAGAAGGAGGATAATGAAACAACAGATGAACTGCCTGTCCCAGTCCTCTCACTGTTTGTGTTGGCTGGATGCATGCAGAAGTGGGCAAGACACCAGTTTAAGGACAGGTTATTCACATTTTTTTCCACCTGCCAAAGAATTCTGGGATCAGATGTGTCTTAGCCACAACATTATTACTACAAGGCTACTGCTGAATAAGCATTAAAGTGGTCTTATACTCTCTCAGAAATGAGTAAAGTGGATGGTCTCAGATCCTTGAGCTTACTTGTCACCTTTACAGGTGGCTGAGATGCAATCGAGGGAAAGAGGGGCTGATCCTGAGATTTGTGGTACTTCATGGTTCCTTCAAAGACATCTACATATCTACACCTACACCTATGTTTACACAATGGTTGGACTTGATATCTTAAAAGTCTTTTCCAACCTAAACAACTCTATGGTTTTATATATTATATATATCGTTATATATTAATATATGTACATAGGTATTTGTAAACAAAACCTTATGTGTGTGTATGTGCCCTCTATGTAAGTTAAGAAGGATAATCAATGCAGACAGGGAGGAAAAAGAAAAAAAAAAGAAAAAAAAA
>WEIU01022758.1:688260-707637 GCA_013389925.1 Aegithalos caudatus | reverse complement strand
GAAAGGTAAGACTTTCATCAAGGTGTTTGATAATATGCACAGGAGTTTCATGACAACTTCACGATAGTTGGTATCTGATGAAAACTGTTTAAGATTTGCTTTGCTGGAAAGCCATTAAGGGAAGCCAGCCAGATATTAGGTAACTTAAGACTGCTTGGGAAATCAAAACAAAGTTACAGGGCCATTAGCTCAGTGTTCTGCTTTTTGGCGGGAGAACGGACTGTGGAGAAGGGGCCTCCAAGTCTCCCAAGAGGATTTTTTCCTCCCTCATCAGTTCCATTGGGGACATAGGTTGTTTGCAGAGAACGCTATCACACTCTCTGCGAGAGGAGGGAGTGGAGGCATTTCAGCTGCCATGTCCCCCTGGCCACCTCTGCTGCCCACGGAGTTCTGTGGAGCCTCTTCTGCAGAGGGGCACGGCTGTGCCAGCCCTGTGCTGGTGCAGGTGGGACAGGAGTGACCTCTTCTGTCTCCACTCCTTTGTTTGCCACCAGAGGGCACAGAAGCTCAGGGCTTGGGCTCACCTCATCCTCCTCAGGAAACCCCCAAAGGAACCATCCAGGCACAGCCAGGCGTTACTCTCCAGCTGCACGTCAAGGTTTGGGATGTCCCAGCTTCTCCTTGCATCTTTGGCTTCCCCCTGAGATGTGCTTGTTCTGCTGTGCCCACATAACATTTCCAAATGCTGCACACATGAAACTGATAAACCAAGGGACAGGCTGGCTGTTGGGAGCAGCACATTGGCCACTTTGGCTCTTGGTGGGAGCACTTTGCCAGCTGAGCTGAAATTCCAGTTGCTCTGGCTTGCAGCATGCTGAGTCTGTAAACATCCCCACATTCTTTTGAGGTTGAAAGTAGGCTAGAGATACTGCAGGGAGCTTGTCTGCAAACCAGTTCATGGATTACCTCTGCTGTTCCAGGGCTTTGCTACCTGGTGGTGGTGCAGTCCCTGTCTGCTTGCAATCCCAGTGCTACAGTCTAAGTGCCCCACTGATTGTGAAAGATGGGAAAGATCTGAGCAAAGGAGCTTGGACATTATTAGAAACAGTCATCATAAAAAGTATCTTTTCTTGTTTCAAAGCAGTTACTCGGGCTAACTGTATTTGTTAGTGCTAAGGTAGTGCTGCCTGGCTTCCCTGATATTCTTAGAGCATTCTGTTGAATTATACTGAATAGAGAGGAGCCTTTCCCAGCCCAAATCTGAGCACTCAGGAATTTTGCAGAAACTGCAGGTCTACTAATATGTGGAGGAAACCTATTTAATGGAGCAGTTTAATGCTGCCGAGACTTCCAGAAGCAGCAAAATACTAATACACAAGGCTCTGGCTTTGTTTGAGCAACTCCAGTTCCTGCTTTTCTCATTGAAACATTAAAGGCCTGTCTTCAGGGGCAGTTTATAATTCTACAAACTGTTGTTTTGCTATAAAAATATGACTGGTGAACAGTTGGAGACTTATAGTACAGTAACACTTATGTTGTCACATCTTAATTCCCATGTATTTTGGTGGTCCCCTTCCTGCCTTTCTCTCACTTTATGCCCTGTGCCAGCCAATTGCTTTAATTAACAATGTGTTACTCCCTGCTTAAATAGTGATGCCCTCCTTCAAGATCTAAAGGTCCCCCAATGCACCCTCCTCGTTGCCCCTGAAGTGCCAGCATACATACATACAAGGAGCATCAGGGAGATATCCCAGCATGGGCTCCAGGGTGGGGCAGTGGAGATGAGAAAGGACTGGCTGTAGGACTTTTACTGCCTGAGTAAAAGAATAGTATGTTCCTAGTGTTTCGTCACAGACACTGATTTAATATTCAAAGTGAAATGCAGTGACTTTCATCTGTTTTCCACTACATACCTTTTGGCACAGCACAGGGAGGATGACAACATACATGGTGCAGAGGAGAGGATCACCTGCCCTTGGCCCTGAAGCTGGTGGAAATCCATACCACTTGGAAGCAGGGGCTTGCTCTGAAGGAACAGCCAACTGTGATTTTGGACACAGGCAAGCATGCCAGTGTAAAGCAATCACAAATGCAGATGGTCATTTAGGTATAAATCTTGTTCAGCAACCCTGCTGTCTCTGACTCACCAAAACAAATGCTTTTGGAGATTGAAGTTTGCATGATTATTTGTGGCATGTATCTTGTCAGGTGCAGTGTCTCTCATTTACTCTGCATAAGACCTTTTGATCAATCACTCAGCAGAGGTATCAATCCCAAGAGGCTCATTTTGAGAATAAACGTGAGGAATCACTGGAAAAGGCAATCGGCCAAACACTGGTGAAGAATCCCCAAGGCTGGCTCTACCAGTGCTTTAAATTGGCATTATTTTTACCTAATTAAATTGTTGTGACAGTAACCTAGCTCAGGCAAGGAGCCAGACGAGATACTCAGTGACCCTGGCTGGACAGTTTGTCTTCTGCTGGTTAGTGACTGCCAGATATACCTGGAAGTATTTACTGGTTGTTACCTGTCCTGCTTAAACTGGACTCCAAGGTGCAATCCAAGGGCAGTGAACATATGGACTTTCTGCTGGGGTCTGTGGGAGGATCGTCCCAAGGAAGCAGGAGGCTATATCCAGGTATACAGCTATGGTATGATCAGGACATTTTTACATTGCAGTGCTCTCAGCCATCTCAGGACTTGGTGTGTAAGACTCTTTCAAACTAGCTGACACAACTGAAGGCTCCTGTTTTGAAACATGGCAATTGCACTGATTTATAGCTTTGGGAAAACTAAGTGAAATAATTTGAATTGGTTGGGATCTTTGTCTTTAAGCAACTCTTTATTCTTTACATTTTTTTTTTCCCCCTGGCTTTTTGGAAATCACTGATTTGCTGAAATCAAAATGTTTTGTGACATGGGTGGATTTTGGCAAACAGACAGGACCCATGCAGAGTTCTGAGGAAACCCTTCCTGCCAGGAAATCAGCTGCCATCAGAAAATCATTTGGTTTCTTGACAACTCATTTGGCTCATTGTCACGGTGCATGACTCCAGTGCAACTTCATGTACAGACTGGGCTTCCTCAAAATACAGGCTTGGGCTGGTACTACTATGTGGGATTTCAGCCTTCAGCTTGGGCACATTATAATTTCCAGGGTTCCTGGCCCTAGGTTAGGAACTTGCAAGCTCAGGGAACTTCTTTTCCCATAGTACACAAATCTCAATGATGGTTCCACAGTTTCTCTTCAAAATATGTGAACACAATGACTGTCATTGTAAAAAACCATGTGGACCAAGCTGCTGCTGACAAATCATCACTGCTTCGTACAGAAAATGTCTTTGCAATCTATTGCAAAGTAAACAAATAAAAGATAGATATACAAACTGAAGTGTCTTCTGCTAAAGCCTGTTCTATGGGTACTGTAGGGCTCTGAAGTGGAAGTGTCATTGCAAGAATGATCTGTTCAGTGTTAGCCACAACAATGAGATCACTATGCCTTTGGCAGAGATAGCCTTATGAAAAAGTTTTCTAAGGCTTGTAGGTGGAATAAAGAGCCCATTTACAGCCCTCCATGGGAAGAAGAACAAGGTTAAGCAGCACAGGGTATGAAATTTCTTCTGGGACAAGAGACTACTCTTGGCTTAGAGGGGACTGAAATGGTACATTACAATCACTGGTTTTTTAGAGGTTAGCATCACCCCCAGCTCCTCTCAGACGATGCATTATAAAGGATTTGTCTGCACAGCAGAATCACCCTATGATTTTATCGAGGTCTGGCATCCCTGCACTGGCAAGCCAAGGTGGCAATAGCAGTAAAAAATACACCACAGAAGCTTTATAAGAAGCAATTAAGTGAAGTGTATTGCCAGTGTTTCTAAAGCATGTGAACCCTGTTATTAGCAGATGATAACATTCAGGTGCTGCATTTTCCTGGCCATTGTCCTCCCTGGCAGGCAGATTACAGCAATTCAGACTCCTTTGTTTTGCTGAGCAGAACTACTTCTATTGAGATCTTTGCCCAATCTCGGGCACACATCAAAAAAAGGAATGAATTTGGGCTCAAGCTAATTGAGGTTATCTTGGGGAAAATATATAGACACAAAGAGGTAAATCCGTGCAAGGGATGCTTACATCTCTTTGTCATCCCTTCTCTGTTTTTGAAAAAGAATGAATGCCTTCGGGTATGCTAAATCATTTGTTACCTAGTTCTTGCTGAGTTGGCTCTATTTTCCTTTGAGGCTGAAGTGGCCTCTGATGGGAATCTAAACAAAAAACGGAAAATAATCTATAAGTAGATGATCAGCCATATTTCCTACCGATTTTTCTTTGCTCCAGCTCTTCATACAATATTCTGCCATTTATAGTGATAATCTTTTTCCAGCTGATCTATCTACAGCATAGAATATTTAGTTTGATGACAGTAATTATGACATAATATAAAAGTTGTATGTAGGAGCCAGGAATGGGGAAACACTTGGAATGAAGTCAAGTACAGTCAAACTAAACATCTGATTGTCCAGCTCAGTCTTGCAGTTCTCATTCAAGTGAATTCTTTGGATGGGAACTGGGGCTGAGTAAACTGTAAAACAAGAAGCCTTAATCAGATTTCTGTAGATTGGAATTGATCTTTAACAGGTTTTCTGTGTAAATGGAAAACCTTCACTATTGTAGGTGTAGCCTTTTTGAAGTCTGACATTTGCAGACAAATCCTGCTTTGATGTTACCTTAGTAAGCAAAATGGTTTTAGTTTTCCCTCTATTTTTTTTTTTTTTTGAATGGTAATAGTCCAAAATTATATTATTAAGTACAGCTAGATTGGCCAACCAGAGACACATTTTCCAGAGGTAACTGACTGGTTCACAAGTAATTGCATTGGCAGGAGTGCTTAAAATCAGAGAAATCAGAGAAATGGAAAAAAATCCTTAAATCAGGATATTTCAACCAGTAAAGAGGGACCTGGCATGAATTCACAGACTCAAGCCAAGTGTTTTATTGGCAATGAAAGAACTTGTTCCATGATCAGTGAAACTAATGAAGCTTTACATCCACTGAATTTGTGTGTTATGATTACCTCTCTAACCTGTTTTCTAATGCCCTAAACTCTGGCATATTCATAAAAATCATCATGTAAATTCTCTGCTATCAAACAGAAGGAGAGCTCACATTGCAGTATTGATAAGTCTATCTCCCCTATCCAGTTATCAGGTCTTTTTAGTCCACAAGAGCTCAGAAACTTTAATCCTCTATCCTGTTGAAGATAAGATTGAATTGGTTTACAAGTGGAACCCATATTTGGAAGATCACACAGATAATCATCACTCCCCCAAGCCATAAACACACTGCATAATTATCCAGATTGTGTTCCTTTATGACATCCTGCTACAAATAGCTCCAACTACAGAGCATTAGTGTGCCTACAAAAACTGATCAAGGCATGATAAGGATTTGCCAATTACAATCTG
This sequence comes from Aegithalos caudatus, assembly GCA_013389925.1. Lineage (NCBI taxonomy): Eukaryota > Metazoa > Chordata > Aves > Passeriformes > Aegithalidae > Aegithalos > Aegithalos caudatus. The sequence goes on along the minus strand of WEIU01022758.1, from coordinate 702,232 downwards.
GAAACTGAGGTAAAGATGTTCCTGAAAAAAAAAATCCAGCTTTAATTTTAAATTCCTAAAAGCAATTATAGTATAATAAAAATGTTAAATGAAGGATTGCTGTCTGAGTCAGCAATACAGTACAGTATAACCAGCACTGAATGAAGAAAACTCAACCAGGATTTGTGTGCAGATGACATGGCATGCATATATGCTCCATTTGGTTAGGAGTTGCTGGTCATGACACCAACCTGTCACTGGTTTCTAATCAGTATAAGTATATGGTATTAACCATATTATATTAACCTTCTCACACCATCCAGAGTGTTGTCATTAATTAACAGTTTGCATACTTTAGTAGAAAGTGAGCAATACTGATGGTTAAATTAATGGAGTTAAATGACAATTTGTAGACTACAGGTGGTTGATAGCAATATAAATTTCCCCACTTGCATTTGTTGATAAGCAAAAATCATAGTAAGTTTGCAAGATAAATAATGTATTTTGTAAAGGTTTGTCAAGTCAAAGTTCTTAATTTTATAATAAGAAGCATCTAAATGTCTAACTTGTATAATTAAGAAATATTCAGGTCTGAATATCATCATTTTTACAGCAGTTTTTTTAGCCAGTTTTATATGGTAGTTGAATTTGAGATTGTTTAAATTAAATGCCATGCTTTATTAATTAAGTGCAACAATATTTATCTCAATTATGTTTGGAATGGGTTGGGAAGCTGAGACATAATTGAGTAGAACACACACAGACTTGAGCCAGAGCAGAAAGGAAATGTTAGTTTAATGAAGAAATCTGCATAATTACACTTCATCATCTGCTGACATGTAGTTGTCTACAGTGCTACTGTGTCTGCTGTGCACAGACACTGATCCCATCTCTGTCTTCTGCTGTGATCCTCTGGCCCAGGAGACAGCTGGATAGGGCCTGTCAGGATGAGCTTATGCCCTCATGTGCCTGTATTTGCATGAGAAATGCTCATGAGAACATGATACCTGGAACAGATAATTTTTGTGGGGAAAGCTCTCATGTCTCAGCCCTGAGAAAGCAAGCTAGTTGTTCTTTTATGATACATGAGTACTGAAGGCCCACCTGATTACTGTAGCATATTCACAATAATTTCTTGTCACAGTCTCATAGAAGCTACAGAAGGGACAAAAGATATATAGGGGATAAAACTGAATAGCTGACACCAGACTGCTTCTTTGCAAAGTGTCTGGGAACTTTAAAAGACATTGGCAAGACAGGAGAAAGCCTACACCCAACAAAGATCAAAAGAAGTGCAGCAGCTTAAAAAGGGAACTCCTACAAGAGCGGCTGTAAAGCTGTTTGTGGGAATAATACCCCTTTTGGTCACATAACTGGGTGTCTGAGAGGGCTGGGTAGCCACAAAGGGACATAAAATGCATGCTGGAGGTTTAAACATGTTTTTTCCCCTATATAATTTAATCCTGTGGTTAGGTTAAACAATATTTTGGTCTACTTAGTCCCTTGTTTTTCACACAGATTTTCAGAAAGGAGATACAGCTGGTGTCTGAGCTTGGTCAGAGCTACTATACTCACAAATCCTGACCTAAAACCAGGAAATATGCTAGATTTCACATCTACCAATACTGTACTTACAGAAGAGGGGTAGAAGAAGGCATTTTGGGACACCATGGATATAATGGCACCTTCGTTAATGCCACTGATAATGTATTGTTTTCTCACTGTCCATGTCATCAGTTAAAATTTCAGTGCTGGTGAGCTTTTCATTATAAGGAAAATTAATTGACATCCACTTGAAATGTAGAAGATGTTATTTTTAAAAGGATGGACCCTTTGTATATATCAGAATTAATTAATAGATTACCTCTCCTTATACTTTTTGTCTTATTTTTTTCCTGACATAACAAAACAAACCACAGCAATAACAACACTTCAAACAAGGCCTGGGAGATCACTCTCATAGTTACTTAACCCACTTGACTCTGGGTGCTAACTTTCATCAGATATTTCATGTATTTACTTTCTCCAGGCCATGATAAACTTGGGCAAATAACCAGCTGTTTGCACCCCCGGGCAAGGGATGGTAACTACAGCTGAAACCTCCTTGTGCCTTTAGGCAAATGTCTGACTTCAGAGAAGAGTATGAGGCTGAGTCTGCTCCCATGGCAGTGTGCACACTGCCTCTGCATTCCTTGAAACTCTCCTGCCTTGCTCTAAGAGGTTTCCACTCTTGCTGGCTTCTACAGACCACCTTCCCCCATGGCAGGGAGTCAAGGTCCCTGTCTCCTGGTTGTGAGTCATGGTGCATGACCTGGCCCTAGGCCCATCCCACCTCATTTTACACCTTTGACATTTACAGTGAGAAACTAATGACTGCACAGTTCAGAGGGGCTACATGGGTCACCTACATGTAAGGTCTTTGTCATTTCTGAAGGTGTCTGCCCTCTTTCCATTAACTGCAGAGAGAATTTGCAGCAAACGACATTGAAATGTACATGGTTCCGCTACATTCCCAAAGTTGTGTAGAATAAATCTTCAAAGAGGTGCCTAAATTTGGAGTGTTGCAATACTATGTTCAGTATTGCAATTCCTAAATCTCTTTTTTTTTTTGCTTCAGGAACATGTGATTTCAGTGCTGAATTTCTGAGTCTCAGTAGAACCTGGGCTAATATCTAAGTGCAACTTCCTACACCTAAGCATCTAGTCCCATGTGAAATGTTGCAGTGTGTCCAGTATAAAGATGACAGACCCAGTGCAAGATGTATCTTTCTGGAGCAGCAGCAGAAGGCCATGAAAAATACCCTGTGGCATTTTTCTTTTGGCAACTGAATGAATCCCCTATTAAAATAAAGTGAATATAAATATGTAAGAAAGTGAGGGAGTTAGTTACCTTAAGTCTCTGTGAGTCCAGCTCTTGAACTTCTGATATCACAGTTCACCTGTTATAACATTGGATAACAGATACAGTAGATACATCTCACTGAGGGCTCCCAGCCTCTGCTGGTGCACAGTGGTCTGTGTTAGCCCATCTCTATAGAGTAAATGGTATGTTTGAACAGATGCAGGCCCTGAAAAGCTGCTGTCTATTAAAAATATGTATTAATAGTTTCCTTGAACTCCCTCTGTCATACCATAGGTCATCAAAATATTTATTTAGAACAAAAAATACTCATCTTTTCTGCGAGGAACATCTTGACAGAAACACAACCTCATCAAATATCCTGCTTCTCTTGCTTTGAGCACCATCACATGTAAAACAGATGTTGTGAATCCAGATAATCTACCAAGTCTGAAAAAAGTCATAAAGTATAAAACAACTGTTCTGTATTTGTAGCTAGAGATAGCTGAGATGGATAGAAAGATGAGCTGAGTAGCAGTAAAAGGGGAAGCTAGAACAAATTACCAGGAGTTAAGCATTCCCTCTTCTTCTCAATAGCTGTAGTTGAGTAACCTTTTGTTCAAGGTAAATTTTTCAAACTCTTTTATATACAGACTGGGCAGGACAAGCAGCATAGACTAAATCAAAGCTTTAACAGATGAAGACAGGATGAATCAAACACTCACAGGTGAATCAGATCAATGAAACATATCCAGACAAAATAAACAAAGACAGTATTCAGGACTTTAAATTATTTACTGCAGTGTTCACACTGCTCTGCTGCACCAGAACACCTTCCTTGAATACATGCAAGTTGTAACAGTTCCCTAGGTAAATAAACCAACTTGTTGTAAACAAAATTTTTAATTAACTGGTCTGAGCCACATCATGGATGCAAAAGCATGTGAGCAGCCAAGCTCAGGCCCAGCTTGAGTTCATTGGGACTTCTTGGTGCAACTTCAGCACCACAAGGACAGGGCTGTGCAGCAGGCAGCAGCTGGCCCTGGTGCACTTTGACTCCCAGTAGGTAGAACCTGCCAGAAACACAACTGGGGCCATGCAATGTATGTGCAGCCAGAGGAGGGTGCAGGGACAGAGATCTCTTGTATGGGCAGGTATTTCCAGCCTCCCATTAACAAGGAAAACAGAGAGCTGACAGTGTTGGCAAAGACAAATTAATGCTGATATGGTTTGTGCTTGTGTCAGGGTTTTTGCTGGTGTTTGTATGACATAGAAAAAAATTGCAATTTTAACTAAATCTCTATGCTGGTCGATGTATAGGCTTGTTCAGATAAAGAGAGAAACATATGAAATAATGCTTAAATCTGTTAAAATAAATGTACAGGTGGAAATGGCCAATTTCTTTTGTAGCTAATTTCATGCTCGTATTATGAGCTAAAGATTGATAGAAGATTTGGAAGTTGACAAAAAATGAATTTTTTTTCTATTTCTTCCTTTCCCTTGAACATTTGCAAGCTTCAAAGACTTTACTGAATTAATCATTTAAAAATATATTTATAGTTTGTGTGTACTGAGTGAGGTGGATTCATATCTCTAAAAGAGCTGATACATGCCAGTTATCCATTTTGACTTACAGGATTTGACTCTGCACAAAAATTACATAAGATTAATTTTCTTTCTTTCTCTTTTCGCTACATGGTCAAAAAGTTCATGTGAACTCTAAAGCAGTTAAAAACCATAATCACTGGCCTTAAGTTATTTGTCATGGCAATAAAAATGTATGAAAATGATTCATATGGTGCAGGTGAGATCATCATAGTACTTTTGAAATACGTACCTATGTGTGTTTCATTCAGTATATGTTGGAGACTGCCTGATGCAAATGAATTTTATGGAAAATTAAGCAGATAGTCACAGCTGCACTTCACAACTGCCAGAGATTTCTGTAACTGGCAATTTTCCAGGAAGCCTGCTAAGAAAGAACTGAAAAGTTTACCACAAGCAGCTATATTGAGGCAGACTCCAGGACTGAAACAAACTGGCTGTCATTTTACCACGTAGTTACTCATAAATGTATTGGATATTGGAGTTGGTTTTGAAGTCAGGTTGTTTATCACTCCAAAGAGACACGTTAGAAATCATTGTATCAAAATTCATTACTAGAATTAATTTCAGACTATTCCATTGCCCTAGAACATTTGACATCTTTTGACTTTCATAATATTTATTCTAGTTCCCAAAAGACAATATCTTATGAATTACCTCATAGGTTTAAGGAAGGAGTAATTTTTGAAGTATTACTTTGGCTAAATATTTAAGCCATTTGTGACTATAAGTTAAGCTTTTAATTTAAATGATAAAAAGCTAATTCAGCAAACTATAATAATAGGTTTATAATTTATTGTTCTTATCATCTTACTGGCAGAGAAACGAGGTGAGCAAACTTAGAGGATAGACCTGTCAGGGCACATGGGGGAAGCTCTATAGACAGCCAGAGGTCCAACTCTAAAACCACAATTTAAAGCTAAGACTCCCCTGGATTATTGAGACCGCAGGTCTTGGCTCTCCTGAAGAGGGATTTTTGTGCTGCCTTAAATCAGGATCAGAGAGCTGAAGAATATGGGCAGTGATGGAGAGTGAATTTTGCTAAAAGTAGTTTTAACAGTTAATTGAACATTTCAGAATGGTTTTACATGCAGCAACAGAGAGCACAAGCAGACCCTATGTTTCCTTCCTGTTCATTTATTAACCTGTTTAAACTAACCTTTGAAAAATGTGTCTACAGATTTTTTTTTTTTTTTAAATCCATCCAGCTCTGGAATAAACAAGGAGAATATCTGAGAAAGGAATATGAGTAAATTGTAAATTTTTCTGGTAACAGCTTGAGATGATGTTTATTTTTTTGTTTGATTCTATATTTTGTGGGGAGCATTGCCTACAGTTAGAAGCAAACAGCTTTGCGAATAGGCACAAGAAACCAGGCAGAGGAAAAATGTGCACGTGCTTTGCTGGATACTAGACTTGCTTCTCCTAATCAATGTGATCAGATCATTTCCAGCTGCAAAGTACCATCTCCTGCTTAGTTATTTTCTTGTTTTGTAGCTGTTCTACAATTAATAGTAGTGAACTGAAAAGATAGGAGGAACATGTCAAATTAAAAACTGCCTACAATTTCTTCTTATTTTACTGTAGAGGAAAAAACCAAAAGCAGGCAATTGTGGTTAGTCCAAAAAACCACTCTGTCTCTTCTTAATTTTCAACAGCGTAAATGAGGAACTTGTCATAACTTCATGCTCAACTGGTTTCCACGTATGGGAGCCAACAAAGTTGGGAGTTGGAATTTGATGAGCACTGTATTGTCATGGCCAGTTTTTTGTCTCTTGGGTCTGGAGATATTTGGACAAGTCAGTGGTGTGATGCATTGTTATGGGTGCCCTGTGCCCTGCTTGGGGAATACTGACAGCCTGCCCTGTCCCACCCATCTCAGTGGCCTAAAGACACCAGAGCCAACCAGATTTGAATCACACAGCCCACAAACACATTGCAGCCACAAAACTGAGTTGGACAGCTGCTCTTCAAAGCTGTAACATTAGCTTTAGACATTCTGTATTTGTGTCCTTCCACTGCCGGAAGTTTAGGACCCAATAGGAGTGAAATTCAGTTTAGGTAACTTCCTAAGAGTGTTTTGTTTTGAAGATCTGAGAAGAACCCTAGAGGAATGATGCTCCACAGCAAAACACTGCTCATTGGTGAGAAAATGCCTGGATGGGAGGATTGGCTACATCCCAGGCAGAAGATGAGGCTGGTTCATCAGGGACAGTTCTGCTGACACCAGACATATTCAGCTGGCCATGAATTTAGATCTTGAACTTAAAATAGTACAGACCTCACTGACTGAGTCTTGTTTTATCTGAGCAGGTTTGTGTATTTCTTCCATGAGTCAAATACTTGCACAGTGTTCATTCCCATAGCCCTGTAGCAGGTCACATACCCAGCTGATCCTGGATTTCTCTATTGAATAATTCTTATCTGAGAAATAAGAACTTCTGGAAACTGCAGAAAGTGCTGACATTTTTGGGTGAGAGAGTGGACAAAAATGGATGAGACAAAGAAGAACAAGCAGTCAACTCACAAACAACTCTGGGGATAAAGGGAAGATAACTCTAAAACAGACCTAAGCTTCAGAGTCTCTCTTTTGAGGTGGGAAACAGGAGGTGGGACACAGGAAGATTTTTTCAACATTTTTTAAAATGTCTGTAGGACACTTCTGCTCTAGGCAGGAGTTAGATCTCTTAGCTGAGCTGACAATATTCACTTGAGGACACTTCTGACAGAGTTGGGAGCTATTTTGGGGGCCTGTCTGACCTCTTGTGCTTTCCACATCTCAATTCCTTTACAATATGAAATGACTTTCCATTTTTTTAACCAAATAAATATTACTGTTTTCAACTGGTCCTTCCACCATCTATAAATGTTTTTTATATCTCCACTGGACCCACCACTCTAATAAAGGCAGGGATCAGGAGCTAGCACAGGATCTGTGGCTGGCTCAGGTCAGGCAGCCTCTGACCAAGTCTTCCTCTTCTCTCCCTGGGGCTTGTCAGGGAGAGGAGAACAAATCAGAGCTGCAGCTCTCTAGGCCAGGAGATGTTTACTGAGTACTGAAGAGAGGGCAACAAGAGATCAGATATTTTGTCTTCTCTTTGCTATGGCAAAATGGAGTCAAATATTCTGGTATAAAATTTGTGGGGAAGGTGGTTTTAGCAGAGAAAATGGCTAAAGGAAAGAGACCATAGCCTCTGTAAATACAATGGCTAACTACATTGCAGCATCCAGTGGTCTCAGGCACCATGACCTTGAGGTAGATGCTAAAAAGCATATTCCAAAAAATCAAGAATACAGATCACAAGTTACTCATACCAGAAAAATGGATATTTTACAAAGCTTATTGATTTACAGAGCATATCTCAAAGCTGTTAGCATTGCTGTACAGATCTTCATTGCTCATGCAGAGGTGGGCAGGGCAACCTGCAGTAGAATTGAGAAGAGGAATCCCCAGACTGGGACTTTTATTTAAGTAGTTTCCAATCACATATCAAAGAGTAGCACTGAATGAAGGAGATTATTTTTTTTTCCATAGGGATGAGCTCACAGGCTAGAAGCAGGGCATAGGAGCAATGAGAAAACTTGTGAGTGAGAAAGCAGCTTTCACTTTCCTTCTGTTAATGAGACATCCTGCCCAAACTTGCAGAATTTAGGGCTAAAGGTCACAAGGCTGCAGTTCCTTTTGTAATGCTATATCCAGATTAGGGTATCATCTATTATTTTTTATCAAATTAAGCACTCAATTCTTAGCAGACATTATCCTAAAGTTAAGGCAAGCATCTCTCTAGGCACTATTTTCAATGTAAAAAAAACCAAAACAAAACAGTGAAGCAAGTTATCATAGGGAGGCTTGGTGTTGAAGCCAATTAGACAAAGAATCATGGAAAAAGCAGTCAGAAAAAGAGCAAAGTTTACTAGTCCTGGATGTCTTGAGTATGTTTATTTGTCTGGCAGAGCTCTTGGTGATTCCATGATTAACATCTTGATTAATGAAAACATGTGCTCTGGCTGCCAGTTTGCACTGATGATGGTTTTTGTTTGAAATCTGTGAGTGAGGGAGACATTTCCACAAACAGTCAGAAAATCCACAGTGATGGATTGTCGTGCAGGCATGGTTTTTAGTGTGACACTGTAGAACAGGCTGTTCCTGGCCAGCAGACCTGGGGCGTTATGCCCTGGTTCTGCTCATTTTGGAGGCAGCTCTGACAACAGCGGGAAGGGGCAGCAGGGCAGCTGCCTCACACTGTGCCTTACTTGTTTCCTTGGATTTTTCATGTGCACGTGTAACTCTGGCAGCAACCCTCCCATGGCCTGTCCTATCCATGAGGTGAAAAAGACCCATCTCTCATCCTGTATACAAGGTGTCAAATAATTACATTTGGACATCTTTTCCTTTTGCTCCTTACTTTTCTGCAAAGTCAGAGCAAGATTATACATATCTGTTCAGGCTTTTATTTCTGGCAATGTGCTTGTTGCTGTTTGTTTCCTCCATGCACCCTTGGGCCTAATGACCTTATGGGCCTATATTATAACATGGATCTTTGTGAACAGGACTGAAGCTGAAGTTGCAAGTTTATGAGTTTATGACTCAAAACCAGAATTGAAATGAGAAGGGAAAAGATGTTTTCCTATAAAGATCTAATTTTATCTATAGTAGTAATACAGTCTGTTAAGGACAATAAAGGATGATTCCATGCTTGCTTTCCTACCCTTTCACTGCTTTGGGACAGGCTGTGCTCATATTATTACTTACTAGTGTTCCTGGGAAAAACTCCCAGCTTGCATGCAGGAGCTTTCTACATCCTTCCTTTCCCCGTTGTCTTTTGCTCTGGCTGTAGCACCATGAAATTTCAGCCATGGACTCCATGGACATGAAGTTTCCTGGACTTCCTTTTTGAAACTTAGTATTTTCTGTTTTCCTCCTCATTTTTTAAGAGTTCTGAACTCTCTCGTTTCAGAGACTCATCCTCTATTTTCTCTGTGCCTTACTATCAGACCAAGATGAATTTTATCCTATTGTGTCAAAACAGTTTGTGCAGCCCCTTCTCCAAATTTGCACACAGCCTATGATCTACTTCCTTTCCTGCCCAGCAATTCAAATCTTCACCCCACACCAACATTAAATACTGTGTTTAGTATCAATGTCCTCTTTGCTCATAAAAAGTATCATCAACCTGATATTCCTGATCAGGTGGGTTTTAAGACTTTCCTGTGAAATCACACAGAAAATTCCCTCCCATCCTCAGCCACTCAGCTGCTCAGCTTCCTTAAGAGCTCCAACAGGCAGTCACATACATCAGTGACATACATGGTGACATCTCCTTTCTTTTCTTACTGCCTTGTGGCAGATGGGTTCTCAAACCACCCTTAGGTGAAAATTGCCATCCATCTTCATGTCTTAGTGGCTCTGTGGAGAAATGTCAGAGTTGCAGAGCAGGAATAGTCCTTAGCTTTTCTTACTCTGACACTTGTGCCTGATGCTTCCTTGCTGTCAGGACAAAGACTCTGCTCTTCAGCTTCACAGGTCTACAGTGTGGGTGAGAAAATGTCTGGAGCAAGTCCTGCCTCCAGAAACTCCTCCACAACTGGTCCTACCACAAGTCTCTTTTCCTTTTTGGCATGTCTCTGTTCTGCTAAATCATAGGGTTTCTCAGTTTGGAAAAATTATAATGGAGGCAGAATAGAGCACAGTTCCATAAACCCTGGCTGGTGCAGGAAAAACAAACAGGGTCTGATCAGATTGATCATTCACAGTCTCTCAGAATATAAAATCTTTTGGGGCACCCAATAAAATTGTCAGGCACAACTAAAAATAGGTAAAAAGGGGAAAACTTTTTGTGTGGCCTGTAGTTATATTGTGGCAACATAGATTGAATAAATAAATGCCAAAGGGTCTGACACTTTAATGGAGGATGAGTGCTTTGTTGACTATTAGATACTATGCTCTGGATGTAATTTCAATCTCAGGAAATCTCTACACTGTTGATTTTTAGAGGGTGGAAGACATTAAATGGACTTATATACCCTAATTCTCATACTTTTGTTTCAGTATCTGCTAATAATCACTGTCAGAGACGGGACAAACAAGCTTTTGATTTGACTGGCTATGGTACTTCTTACATTTTTTTAACATACTGGAGCATATTTGCACAGAACTTGGAGTACCGAGTTTATTCTGCTCTGCGTGCTGCACTCCTGTTCTTTTGCTGATAGCCAAGAATGACAAATTTAAAATAAGGCTTATGGCAGCAGGAGCATGCATGGCACAGGCTGCATGGTAATGAGTTGGTTTTCCAAGTTAAGCATTGGAATGACTTCAGTTACTGCCCATAAATGGGATCTGAACATCCAATCCCCTGATGGTGGAGAGGGCCTGCAGTTGGGGTGGATCACAGCTTACGGAGCCCAGAAGCTCCCAGCCCTGCCTGATGCTGTAATTTCAATCCATACTTTGAAATTCAAGCTACTCTGTCATAATCCCAAAGCCTGCCACAGGCTGGGAAAAAAACAATTTCACATGATTCTCTTGTCAGATTCAGTAGGTAAGAATAAGGATGCTGGCAGTAGGTAATGGTCAGGAAGCAACTTTCCACACCATGTTCACAGAAAAAATGGAATACCTTGCTAAATTCACTTGATCCTTAGGATCTAGGCAGTATTATGTTAATGGTTGGAGTCAATGATCTTAGAGGATTTTTCCAACCTAAATAATTTTGTCTGATAAAAACTCAAATCTCCGACTAAGCGAAATATTCCCCAGGCAAGTCCTTTTCAAACCCTGCTCTGAAATGCAGGATGTGAGGAATGATGATATGTATAAAGTAAAGCCAAAGAAAATATTCCCTAATATTTGGAGAAATAAAGCAATTTTTTTTTTTCTTTCTTTTTTTCTTGCCTTTTTTTTTTTTTTTTTTTTTTTTTTTTTTTTTTTTTTTTTTTTTTTCATTTACACAGCAGGACATGCAGGAAATTTCAGGGGCACACTAACATAATCAGTGCAAATATTGGTCAGCATTTTCAGTGAATACTGGCCTTTTTGGCTTTTTGGCTTTTGTATTGTTTTGTTTTGTTTATTGGCTCTTTTCAATACCCCAGGGTTCTGCTGGAAAGGACAGAAATATAAAAATCAGTCCTGAAAAATGCTGAGAGCCCTACACTGGCCTGGCTGTTGTGGAAGTTGAAGACACTGCACCCATGGGAAAGATCCCTGCTGCTGGGCAGGATGAATCCTGTTAACAGGTGTGTGATTCTCTAAGCTACTGAGGCAGAGATTCAACTGTCCCATAAAGCAGTGGCATTTGGCAGATCCTATTAATAATGATACTATGTTTGCCAACAATGTAAAACAATAATGTTTGCGAGTTAACCAAATTCAAATCATATGAAGATTTTCCTGTATTCTGTCCAAAAAGTTCTTGTAACAGGCTGATTCATCCAATACCATTTCTATCCCAAGAGCAAGGGAAGATCATTTTCCCACTCTTTCACTGTGGGAAATAGAACCCAAATCAGGGCAGATTTAGTTCTCTTGGTGGTCACAGACAGGAACTACCTTTTTTCCAAGAGAGTATATCAAGAGAGTATATCTAAGTTTCGCTTGTAGCTGTTTTCTAAAGAAGTAAGAAAACCTTACATTTGCTGTAAGGCTGCTCATACTGTGGAAATCCACCTAATCAAGCAGAGTTGAAAAACAGCAAAGAACTATTTTCCTTGTTGCCTCAGAGCTATCTGACTGGATTGCAGGTCCCTGTGGATTAATGTGTGAAATTCAAGACCTAGCACTGTGGTCTTTATTTAGGGAGTTTCAAACACATGCAGAGCAAGTGTTCTGAGCTTCCCTCTGGACATTAGGGCAAGATCTCAAACCATTTACAAATTAATCCATTAACTCTTACAGACCCCCTCAGAGCCTCTCCACCCCTTGTGCCATGAATGTGTTACAGGAACTTTCAGGGTTATTTTGGTTTTTTTTTTTCCTCTTTAGGAGGAAACTTTGGTATAATGAACAAGGCATTATCTTTGTTGTCATCTAGTTTACTTCCAATGAGAAGGCAGAAGCAAATCTCTGCCTATCCTGTTGGCCAGACTACCTCCTGCAGCTGCTTCTCACGGTTCTGTGATCCCTGAAAACCCAAACTCCTACTCTGTTGCTTTCCTATAGGGAAGCACAGTTAATACACTGTTCATGATGATTGGGCTACTTGCCTTGGACAGTGACTTCAGTTATTTCCAAGTTTTGACTCTACACAACTTGCTTAATTACCCCTTTTATGAAAAACGAAAGAGTGCTCAGGCCACCCGAAATTTGGTATTATAAATATCATAGTTGCTTAGTCTGTTCAGGAAGAAGATGGTGTTCTGCTTTAAAAGGTTCTTGTTGCAGATCAATGATAAAGCACAACAGATAGGTAAAGCAAATTCAGGAGAGGGAAGGTCAAAGTCAAAAGCATTATTTCAGATCAGTGTTGTGATCCATCTGAATGTGTCAAATGCACTCCCTCATTTGAAACTAAAGTGAGGAACAAGGAGGTTCTTGGAGTGGCTTGTGCCAGTACTAAGTCCCTTGATGGTGTCCTCCTCCCCATGAATTGGAGCAAAGCAGGAGGAACTGCAGGACTTTCTTTTGAGGCCTCCTCTGGCTCATCTCTGGATGTGCTGACCAGATTCAGGACTCTCACACTGGGGTGACAAATTCAATCTGTCTACAGCACCCTATGGTTTTGATGTTTCTGTGGAACATAATTTAAGGACAGTTAAAATTTTTCTTAACAGATCTAGAGGTGAAGGCAGGGGAGCACACATGTACCTTGACAAGGTTATTTAAACCCTCCCACAGTTCTTTCTGTCACAGTTTGTGCATCCCTGCAGACAGTTCTGGTGAGTCTGCTCTTTCCCATATTGTCACCTGTTTCAGTGACAGCATCACTGTCACATCACTGTGTTTTCTGCCATTTTTCTTGTTCCTTGAGTGACTCCTGTGAGCTGTTCTGCAAAGCAGATACCTTCTCTTCATGGATACTGCTAAAATCTTTCAGTGAAGGCATCGTTTCTCTGCCCAGATTGGGAATGGGCTCCACCTTTCTACTGGGAAAATGAGAGAAAGCTGGGAATAAGAGATGGCCATCACTTAATTATCACATTAGCACTACAAAAATCACATTTCAAAAGTAGCCAACAATGCTGTATAAGCGGAGAACAACTAAGAAGGAACCAGAACACCTGCCCAGATAAGAATTGTGCCCCTGAGGGCCCATGAACTATAAGAAATTTATTGGCATGCTGAATCCTGTTCATCCATCCTGCCATATTCCTAGAGACCGTGTGTATTCCTGCAGTCTCTCCTCTCCTCTTCCTTTTCCTTCCCTTCCCTTTCCTCTTCCTTTTCCTCTTTCCTTTCCTTCCCTTTCCTCTTCCCTTTCCTTTTTCCTTCTCTCTTCCTTTTTCTCTTCCTTTTTCTCTTCTTTTTCTCTTCTTTTTCTCTTCGTTTTTCTCTTCCCTTTCCTTTCCCATAGTGTACAAACATTCAAACTGTCAGCATGTTAGAAGAAA
>WEIU01022758.1:646920-679180 GCA_013389925.1 Aegithalos caudatus | reverse complement strand
CTTCAGCTAGAAATCACAGAAAATTAGATTCGGTGAAGACCAGCTATATTTGGGTTTACATAATCCATAAAGGAGAATGGGGCATTCTTACTCATGTTTGTTTCAGTTTTGGTTTTTTTGTTTTTTTTTTTTTTTTAATTCTGAATGTGTCTTGATTTACATTTCCAGCTGGGAAGAAGATTGTGAGAAATTTAGGTGTAGAGGCCAGAGGGGTGAGAAGGGCGGGAGCTAGGCTGGCCACAGCTGGGAGCTTACAGTGAGTGGAGAGTAATGAGGTAGCAGGAAAATTTCTTCCCCTCTGGCCTCCCTCTCCACCTTCTCTCTCTCTTTTTTTTTTTTTTTTTTTCTCTTNNTTTTTTTTTTTTTTTTTTCACTTTGAAAAGGGAAAACAGTTTCAGAAAGGAAAAAGAGTGCTTTCTTTTTCCTCTTTCTGCCCCCTTTCCTCTTTATTCTCATTCAGTCTTCCCATGGGTCACCCCAGGTTTCCTGTGTCCCAGTGGGAATGCAAGAGAGCAGCATTGAAGTCCCAGTGCAAAGCCCCCTTATAGCTTGCAGTTGGACACAAAAAGCAGAGGAGGACCAGCCCAAAATCTATCACTGCACCCTGTGCTCGGGTCACCCATGACCATCCATTAAGGCCTCAGACTGGTGTGGTATGAAACTCCTTGAAACAATTCCCCATGCAAATTTTTATGGGGAGAATGGAGGGGTTGATATGAAAAATCAACTTGTGTTAAAATTTTCTCCCTCTCAAGAACGAAATGGCCTTGCTAGGAAATCCTGTAATCTAAGTACAAGCTTAGCACCATCCATCAAAGAGAGGATGTGAGCAGTGCTTGTAAAAAGTTAATAACCTCCATGGTGGGACAGGGCAGTGCAAAAGGAAAATGCTGAGCAATGGCCAGGAGGATCCTTTCATCTCCCAGTGAGCTCAGTGACTGGAAATGTGAAGTTCACTTCAGTTAATAGTAGTTTTTTAATGTCTTTTAAAATTACTCTGGATAAACAAACAAAGACTCAAATCCAGTTTTTCTGACTTGTAGGTTTTGGGTTTGTTTTGGGCAGCTTCATAGGTCTCAAATTCATGAAAAAAAAATGAAGTGCAATTTTTAAGCAAACAGTAACCAACCAGGGTAAATGTCCATGTTTTCTTGACATGAACAATTGCCCAAAAATACAATGTTAGTGCACATCTCAGTAACCAAGGAGGAAATACATAAGCCCTACATTTTTTTCTTTGTATTTAATCCTTTTCATTGTTGAGAAAACCATGTTAGTCCTTACATGCAATTCAGGTCTTCTGAATTCTTGATAACTGCATCCCTTTTAAAAACTGAGTGCCTACGTGCACAATTGCATCTAGACCATACACAAACGGACCTAATTTATTTTGGTGCCAAACAATGCTGTGAAATACTTTGACTTAATTTTAAAGTAAAGCAAACAATGACCAGTGTTTGTGATGACACAAGCTGTGTGTCATAAAATGCACCCAACAAACCATTTACATTGCAAAAAGTTGCCCCAACTGTTGTTTATATTGGAAGATTAGCACATTCATATCCTCTGGCTAGCAGATAGCTATCAGCTGCAATCACTTGCTACCCATCAGTGGCAGTGAAGAAGAGGACATTCTCAAAGTTGAGACATGCAGAAGTATTTATATTGTTTTCAATGGACAGCTTAAGCCCATTTTGGTTTGCTGGAAAAAAGTATTGTTAAAAATGTAATAAAATATCCTAATTTATGTAAGTGCTGTGTAGAATACAACCCAAAACTCATTATAAGTTTAACTGGTGTAAGTCAGCATAAATCTGCTGAATAAGGCTGATTTATTCCAACTGAGGAAGTAGATTTTGTTATATATGTTCTATATAATATTTCTTTACACTTCTTGAAAAAAATGTCTGAGGTTGGTGAATTAGTCCCCATACACGTGATAGATAGGCTGTTCTCAAAGGCTCTCTGAAATATTTCTATTCTCAGGCCTTTTGCTCTACTTCACCTGCACAACATAAGACTTGCTACTGAGTCCGGGGCTAGAAGGAGCATGTCCCAGGCCATGTTGGCAAATAAGGAGATATTTTGGTTTTATGTATTAGTGCTCAAATTTTAAAGAACACCTTGTGCTTTTAACCAAAATAATACAGGACAGCAGTGATGTCTTTTTATTCTCCTTTTCTTTCTAGAGGAACTATTTTATGGCTGGGGTGGGTTGACTGATCTGTCAAGTCACCTTCACCATACAGACTTACTTATGATTATGGGCTATGATTAATAATCCAAGTGGGCTTCTTCAGTTGCATGTTTCCTAGTATAATACACAAAAAAAAAAAAAAAAAAATACAGGCTCTTTACCTAATACCCTAATTCATAGAATGGCCCAGCCCTAAATCACATACTACGGATGATCTTTTGAATGTGTTACAGTGTTGTCCATGTGTGAGCTTGCAGCTGGGGCAGAATGGGAGTGGATTTAGCATGACAATTTTTTTTTTTTTTAAATAACATTTCAGATTTTCATTATACAGTTTGATTTTTTTTTATTCCCCAGGACAAAAATACAGGTATTTTAAAAAGTTATTTTATAAATAACTATGGTCACTGTTTGTTTACACTTTTCATTTCTGCAAATTTTTTTGTGGACAGAGTCCGGTAAGGAAGAAAGATAATTTCATAAATTCTTATTTCTTTAAAGCGTGAAGTGGAGGATATGTGCAGGGGAAGGATGGCACAAAAGAGGAAGTGTAGGGAGTCACGAACCAATGACCCACGGAGGCTTCCTGTTGAAGTTATACATTGAACTGATCTTCATGCCCATTTAGAAACCGGGGAAATTTAGAAACGTCTCCAGATTTCACAATTGGCTTCTGTTTTGTCACGAGACCAGCCGAGTCCTCACATCGGAGACACTTTCAATCTTTCAGGCTCCAGCGCAGGCCCTCAGGCCTGCGGTTGTCTCTCGGCAAAATAGAAACATTGATGAAGCACCGAGTGCCCCACTTGCAGCCCGGGATATCCATTCAAGCCTCCCGCGGCAGCGCCGGTTCCCACAGTAGGACAGAGCCCTTCGGGGAGGTGTCGGCTGTCAGGAGTCACTTGTCAGGATAATTCATCGCCGCGGGGAAATGCGAGCCGAGGAGCAGCGGCCGGCTCGGCTCTGGGGAGGTCAGCCACATCAAAGCCGGGGCGTGCGGCCGCCTCCGAGCGCCCAGCAGCGGCCGCTGCTCTTGAAGTTGCCAGCTCTCCTTTTTCTGTGGGGGCCGGGGAGTGTCGGGGGATGTGTTTGAAGGTCTGGGGAAAATCTGGCATCATTCAAGCTGGAGCTGAGGGAAAAAAAAAAGGGAAAGGCTCTGACTTAGTGAGGCTCGATGCAGTTTTTGCTCAAATGGAAATAAGAATATTTTTGGGCGTTGCTGCTGCACTTTGCTTTTGCACTGGCTCAGCGCAAACTCCAACTTTTCTTTCACAGTGCAGTAGAAGGAGAAGTAGATCCATCTTCTCATTGCAAAAAAGCTATTTCAGGGGTCCGGGCCTTTCCCTCAGGATGTGTGGGGTTTTTTTCTAAGAGCATATCTCTTTACCACTCCTTGAATTCAGAGAATTTGGGAGTGAAAACAACTTACTGAACTTCTTTTTCCCACTTCGGTTTTTAAAACCTTAGCACAAGTTTGCCAGGTGTGTGGATGAGTTTTACTAAAGCATCTGTGTGATGAGACAGGGAATGGACAGGCCTGGAGCTGTCAAGGGAGAAAGCACAGATGGGAAAGACTGAAGATCACTGGGATGGATGAGACAGGGCATGACCAGAAAAAATGAAATTTGCAGATTTTAGTTTATTTCAAGTTTTTAAAGTTGCTGATGTTCAGTTTGTTATTGAATTATGTCTGGAAACATGGTACCTTTTTTCCTGTTACATTCAAATGTATATACAAACTCTATACAAAATATATATATCTATACATATATCTATACATATCTGTATATGTCTATATATATCTATATATGCCTATATATAGATATATCTGTCTATATCTCTATCTATCTATATTTAAATTTATATGCCATCAGGGACAGAGATATATGAAAATGTTTCACTGCTACTGAGTGAGTAAACAACTGAAGATGTCCCTGTGTGTAGGAGACTGCTCTGGCAAGGCATGAAAAGAGTAAAAAGTGAAGATGAAGTGAGATAGAATTAAAAAAAAAATAGAGGAAATACAGTTCAGAGCATTAAAATGGATTTTGCATTTGATTTACATGGGAGTCATGATTCATTTTAAGCCATGTTGTTGTATGGT
Organism: Aegithalos caudatus; assembly: GCA_013389925.1. Taxonomy (NCBI): domain Eukaryota; kingdom Metazoa; phylum Chordata; class Aves; order Passeriformes; family Aegithalidae; genus Aegithalos; species Aegithalos caudatus. The sequence goes on along the minus strand of WEIU01022758.1, from coordinate 674,879 downwards.
CTTTGGAATATATTTGTCAGCCCATTATGTCTGCAGGCAGTTTTATAAGACCAGCTACAGCATTGACTAGGCTGTAAATATAACTTGCTTAATATTCTTTCTACTGCACAGCTAATTGCAGCCCTTTGAGAGGTGAACACACAGCCTGGATCACATCACAGGAAAAGACTGCTGGATGTTCCTGCCTGTACTCCTCTCTGCTGGAGTTCCCTAGGATTCCTCATCCTCCATTTCTTCACCTTTGCCATGCTTTTTGAGTGCTCCCAAATAAACCTGAAACCAATTCCTCTGGGACAGGCAGCTTAAGATGGGTTTGCCTGGCTCTGCAGTGGCTAAATGTGCCCAGAACATAATTGCTCTGTAAGCAGGCAACACAAGAAGGGTACATGTGCTCAGTCCAGGTTTTTGATCTGGAACATACTGTAAAAAGGACATAATGTGATGACATTTATCAGCACTGGCCATCTAGTTAACAGCCCTTTGAAATGAACAGGCAAATAACACCTCAAGCCTATTGTTTTAAATGAAGTTGAATAAACCTGTCCCACTTGCTCTGTGTCTTTGCTTCAATATAACCCTAGCAGGGAGATTTTTGCTGAAATCTGATTATCTAACTGACGAGTTAGCCCCTCACAATACTTGTGGATGGCTCACATGGCATTGTCCAACTGTGAAAAGATCTCGCCCATCTTGCCATTTTGCCTATGAAAGCACAGACAGGGTTCCACAGTGAATTAAATTGCATAAGGAAACCAAGTGGTATTTACACCTTCTCCTTAAGTGTGATGTCAAAAAGCTGCCTGTGGATATCATTGCTGAAAGACAACGGGGAGTACTCCAATTGAATGTCCATAAGAGCAAAATTGATCAACAAGGTCTTCTCAGTAGGCCAAGGAGTAAGGAAAATGGTGGTATGTTATGCATATGTTATGCAAGCTGGGATTTCTGGCTGTACCTGTTGTTGCTGTTAGTCTATGGGACTGTCCTTCCCACAAATTTCACACAAATTAAGCTTGATTAAAAACAACCAAAGGAGTATTTAGCACTCAAAGAATCCTTTCATTATGGAGAACAGTGAGATGCTTGTTACATTTACACTTAATGAAGTGCATAAAAGACAGTTGCTAAAATATGCTGCACTCTGGCATGTAGCTCAGCTAACAGAATTGGGGGGGTGGGGTTTGAAACCTGGTCTCAACACCAAATCTAAAAAAAAAGCAAAATTTCTGAAAGTACTGATCATATCTTGACAAAACTATGAGAGGACCAAGTGGGCTACAAATAGCTAAGTAGGTAAAAAATGCCCATGTAGAAACTCTGTATACCTTGGCAAAAATTCTGTCAACTGTCTGATCTCTTCCAGCAGAGAAGTGGAAGTTTCCACCCTGAACTCAAATGTTGTTACAAGGAGGTAAAAGAGCAAATGAAGGAATGAATTGCTCATAGTAAGCCACTCACTAGAAAATAGTAAACAGATAAGACAGAAATATCACAAAGCAGTACATGCTGCATATAGCAACAAGTGGCAGCAGAAGGATAATTAGCACTTCAAAGAATTTTTATTAAGACAAGTAAAATAAAAAATAATAGTCTTTCCTCAGGCAAAATGCACATTGAATTTAGACCTGTAGATGCAGGCAGAGATCACTGCCTCCTCCACTGTATGTATGGGCTCAGTACCTCACAAGACTAGACCTATAGCTATGGGACCAGAAACGTGTAGCAGTTTTATATGGAGCTACAGTGGGAAAAGCCTGCTTCTGAATGGAATACTAGTACATTTCTGAGACTGAATTTTATGAAGTGTGTGGGTGGTGGTATGTGTCAATTAGGTAATTCCCATTATCCTAGTGTCCCTGCTGACTTAGAATCTACACATCTTGAATTCATTAAGTCCTGTGTTGGTTTAGGAAAGAAAATGAAGGGAATCCTCTTCAAGCTTACAGATAGAACCGATTCAAGGTTTAAGAACAGCATAGACTCAAATTTTCATCATTGCACATTTCATTCAGATAGAGGATGTAAAGTGCTCTGAGCCACTCCAAAACATGTTTGTAGTAACCACCTGCTTTCAGCTCTGGTAGCTCGAACAAGTGAAGTAAGATAGACTTATCAGGGAGAAGAGGCGAAATGAAAGATCTGATTTCCACAATAAATTTGGAAGGAAAGATTAAGTTTAGTTGGGGTGTGAGAAAACAGATCAAGAAAGCCTCAAACTCATTATTCACCTCCATATTTTTTTTAATGGTTGTGATGCTTGTGTTTGCCTGAATATTGGGGGTGACTCTGAACTATAGTTTGGGACCTACCTCAGGGCAAGGCACAGTTGATAGGAATGGAGGTAGTTCAGCCTCACATCGCTTCTGTTGACTCCTACCCAATATCTACAGTCTGGCCTAAAAGGAAAGACTTCTGAAAAAGTTATTTATGCAAGTGGGCATGGCCTTGAGCATTCACTGAGTTAACTCAAAACATTTTATGGATCAGCAGGAACTCTCTGGGACAGGGGATTGGTGGATTGGAGGTTGACTCCATGAAAAGGAAGGCAGGAGAAAAGCAAGTAGGATAGAAAACAGTAAGTGATAAAGTTAGCTAACATGTCTTTCATGGGGACAAATTCCGTCAAACTGCAACAGCAGAGAGAGCAGAAGAGAGGAAAGCTGTAGATATCAATTTCTCATTTTGATAAAACTTTCAAGACATTTCACAGGACCATGTCTTGAGCAAGGACCTATGATCCAAAGGAACCACTGTAATTTACATGGTTGGTGAAAAAAAAACCAAACAATTATATGACTCCTGGTTGAAAAAAGAGGTTGCATTTCAAAGAGGATGTCTCAGCAGGGATACAATCAAGATCTGCCTAGAATCCATTTTATATTTGTGGCATTCAGGGATCAGTGACTGAAATTTTATTCAAACTCTAGGACAGTTGTAATGGTGCCACAACCTTACCTATCTAACGGGCCATTATTCAGCAGCGAATGATGCTAGTTGACACATCCTTGTAACATTTCTCACAGTTTTATAAAATGGTCTTGGAATATTAGAATTCCATTGGAGGAAATCTTGTTTAATTGAGCATTTATGTGTACAGGAACTGTATAGAATTAACAAACATACTCAGAACTTTAAGTGGAAAACAATGTCTGAGGACTCATTTTTAACAGAGGTATGTAAAATAGGAATGCATTTCACTGGGCTTCAGAGTTTCCTTAAATGTAGAATTTCTTACCTTTCTGCTAAATACTAAAGCAACATTAGTGTTGAATGTAAGATGAAGAAATTCAACAGTGACCTTATAGCCATTAGAGTTGGGGAAAAAAACTCTTCAGTTATCTTCACTTTGCAATTAGCTCATGGGTGGAAGCTGCAAAAAATAAAGTGCAGAAGTTACAAGCTTAGCTCTGCTGCTGGTCCCTTCTTTTAATTTGTCTCCCCTGAAAACAACCAGTTTTTGAGGACTCTCAGAGTTGTGGTTTGAACCTTACTTTTCCAGAGTATTCTGCACCTATGTAAGTAATGTAAGACTGCTCTTTCTAGCATTTTAGCATTTTTATGTTCCTGTTTGCAATAAGTTGAGGCTTGTCTGAATTTTACTGCCTGAATTTTACTGCATGAATATAATAATAATAGGACAATCCATGTAAGAAGCCGCTTTTACTCTTGAACAGACTTACTGTGGTGTAAGAATGGCTTTTTTGGCTTTAATTCCAAATAACATAAGCTTAAAAGAAAAATCAAAACAGGTGTGCCTGAATATACACTCAAGAGTTTCATTGATCTATTTGATTAAAATACATGACTTAACATATACTAAATAAACTGACATGTGCAGACAAGGTTTTTAAAATATGCAGCCCCTCCCTCTCAGAAGTCTGGCAGCAGCAGCACAGGATGATGCCAGCTGGATTACAGTGTACTTGTATCAGGGAAAGACAGACAGTGCTTTCTGATGGAGCTGTAACTCTCGAAGAAGTAAATAACCCTGGCTGTTGGCTGCTGCTGTTACCTCCACAGCTAGGGTCATAAAAAGGACTGAGATTGATTTGCCTGGATAATGCTCTTCAATTATTTTACCCGAATAAGCATCGATGAGCATGGTTTGCATTAACATGGCTGACCTGGTGCTGAAGCAGGTGAGGATGCAAAACATAAAATAAAAACAGCTGTAAAGGTGGGAGCATCTTGCATGCCCCACCTATTTCTAAATCAATATGGACTATTTATCATCAGTCTAAATGCAAGTCTTCTAAAGCACAATATTCCTGGGCAAGTTATTTTAGTGGTTTACCTCATACTAATAGGTAAAAGCTGCTCAGCTAGGATGCAGTCCTGCAGCATAGCATGCTTTGCAGCCTAAATGGATCTAAGGAATGGTCCATCAGCTCCTTTTCTGATTTTCATAGAAAAACACGTGTCCCTGCATCATGATGACTTGTTCTGCCTGTGGACAAGAAGACAAATCAAGATCTATTATTTAATTAAGGTTAATTAAATCTATTAAGAATTAATATATTAGAATTATTAGATTAATAGATTAATTCTTAAATCTATTAAGAATTATTTAATATGAACTAAACTTGAGCTAATTGCATGATCTTTTTAAAATCTGTTAATGTCAAGGGATTCAATGTAGGTGAATCAAACCAAAGGCATTTTCCAACTATTTTATATGCAGAAGTACATGATAAATATACAAAATGGAGGCATCACTTTACCAATATTGGAAATGTGGCCTTATCTCCCTTGGAAAACATCTGTTTGTTGTTATGCAGCTGTGTTTTGGGAAAAGTATTTCAGAGCAGAGAAATAGCAGTTTCATTCAAGCTTCAGGAGCAATTCAATTAAAGCAAGTGTTAACTACTGGAATTTATGAAGTGTTTCCTGCCTAATCTTATGAAACCTGTGTAATTGCTATGGGTAGTTAAGACTTTAGCTTTATACCTGCCTGGCTCTGCTGATTTAAATAGAGAAGTAACAAATTAGAAGAAGTGGCTGGAAAACAAAAGGATACAGGTGTCCTGTGCAATGATGCTGAGTTTCCCGGGGCTTTGCTTGTTAATGCATAGGGTATCACCCAAAATTCACAGGAAGAAACCCGCCAGGATAAATCTTTTGTTTTATTTCAACACTGGGTTGATCAGAAAACTTCCCACAGTTCTTGGCAAGCTGAAGTCAATGCCAGATATATTTCCAAATTCTTCACTGGTTAGTTGTTTAAAAAAAACCAAACAAAAGGTATGGAGTGACCTATCGTGAGTGCAGAACACACTCACAGAGACCAGCACTCTCCCCAGCATTTACCAACATGCTACAGCAATGTATTACTGAGGAGTGCATTTCTGCTGACAGATTCTTTCCACCACAATTACAGAGAGAATAATGGCTGAGAAAAAACACCCATATGTCCCCATTAACTTTGCAATCTGTCTAATCTGTGCACTTACAAAGCCCTCATCACATCTCAGATATTATAGTGATAACAGGAGAGATTAGACAGCCTTCAAAGCTGCAAGAGAAATAAGAACGTTGATTCTCAACCATGATTAATTTGGCCAGAACCTCACACTCCTTTAATTTAATTAAGAACATAAGTAGCAATCAGAGCAGTGACAAAGTAAGAGGGACTGAGCTGGCAGCTGAGGACAAACAGGCTCCCCAACAGGTACAGACACCCATGTGAGATCTGTCAGGCTGCCCGGGGAGTACACCCTGCTGGGGGTGGGCAGGTGATTCATTCTCCATGGGATGAATCCAAATGATTACAGCATGTGTTTTAGAACTGGGACTGTGTTAAGCCTAAATGACCATCAAATAATTAATTACTAGAATTAAAGACTAATAATTATAAAAATTGAAATGAATGGATCTGTGAGCTGCCTGTGATCATGGAAAAGAATAAACTGCTTCCAGTGGGCCAGGAGGGAAGACCATGCACCGTGACAGCTGCAGGCAGCACAAAGCACTGTAGGTTCACACTCTTTTCCCCCTATGGTAACACATTGATATGCCAATGCCAGCAGGCAGAGCAGCCACAGTAATATTTATCTGACCACAAAGTGAGCTAGCATATTTACAGCTTATTTATGATTATTTCAGTGATGAAATTCCTCTTCTCCCTCCTCTGCTGCCAGGACCAGATGTCTTACTTGCACACCCAGCTTCTGTGGTTCTTGGCTAATTTGGGTTTGCTGCACGTACAGCATGTTCTATTCTACCACGGGTACAACATACATGCAGCCTATGCATCTGTCATGCTGGAGCTGCTTCAGAGGGCCATAATTCAGTGTTCAGCCAACAGCCTGCCTCCTGCTCAGCCTGAGCAAAGTGGGGACTGGCAGTGGGAGGCAGGTATTTCAGTTCTGGCCTGTGCAAAGTCCTTGCAGAGACAGTGCATGTCCAGAGGCACACCTGCCACTACCTCAACTTCATTTGCTTTGCAGAATCTTCAGCATCTCCTCCAGTTCCTGCAGGAGGGCAACCCCATATCCTACACTTGTGATCATGTGAGCACATTTTGGTCACCCTTCTAGTGTGCAAGAGGTAAACCGTCTTAAAGTCCTACCTAAAAACAATATGGAGGAGATGTTACTAAATCAAATTGGAATTGCCCTTATTCTGAAAACACACCCTTAATGGTCTTCCAACAGTTTAAATAACCAGGCTGAAATTTTGGTCATTCAAAATTCACTTCACAAGTCCCTGGTGTTGTTGTGTGCACATGGCACAGGTCCCTGGCTTACCTAGAAAGCAGTCCTGAGCAGTTTAAGGTACATATACATCTGAAAGCTTTGAATAGCCTAGGGCATAAATTTACACTGCCTTAATTATCATACATTATCTGTCCATATTTCCTCTCGTGCCCTGTGGCCAATGCAATATAACTAATGACTCTGACACTGCAGGCTTAAGCTACCTCATGGTTACTGCAGAGCAATGATTTGCCCAGGGCAGACCTCATGGAATAAAAGTGCTGTAAATTCACTTATTTTATGGTAAATTATGTGAGACTGATCTGGCATAGGTCAACATAAAAGTGTCATGTTTTTCTGCCAGTTTGATTAAATCAATTTATTACCACAATTTAAGTACAGTTTTCTTTGTACAAGCTAGTAAGCAGAAGTTTCAATTTTACAGTTGTGAGCATAATTTCCCAGGAAACATAAATCAAATCAAACCAAACCAAACATAATAACACTTAGACTACAATAAGTAAAATTACAGAGATTTTGGTTACATTACACTTTCTTGTGTAGACAAGGCTTTTACAGTGCATATGTTTTTACACATTTGGCCATACCTGAGCATCTACAAAAGTCAGCATTTAGGGGAAGGCTGTACAAACTGTGGGATAGATTCTTCTGTTGGATTGTTTTTATTTCAGAGCTGTGTTTCCTCTGAGAAAAATGTTGGACTAGATGATCTCCTGAGACCCCTCCAACCTGAATTAAACTATGAGCCATGATCTGAGCTGGCCACTGAGCCTCCCTCCATAGGCAGTGAACAGGAACAGGCATTTGTAGGGAATGAGGTCTCTTTCTCTACAGTATAAGCATTAAATAAACATTCTGTGTATTGTGCAATGCTGCTTTTATATCTGTTATCAAATGTTTCCTTTTCTGAAGGAGGAGCCCATTTTTATGATCTTCAGAGACTTTTTCTTTTGATGCTGAGCTATCTTCTAATACATCTCACAGTGCTGTCATGATTATCCAGATAGTATAGATGGTGCTGGAATCCAGGTCAGGACCAACTCTTAGGAAGGCAAAGAAGAATGTGAGAGAAAATTCACTGGTGTTTGCAGCATCAACTCACTGGATGGGTTCAGCCTGTAAGCTACATTGATTAGAAAGAATCAGTATGGAAAACTTAAGAACAATTTTGGGGAGCAGATACGGGCTACAATCTGATAATTAGTTTAGAGCAAGCTGCCCACTTGATCTGTTTTTAGCCACATTCATCTCAGTCCTTCATGACTAAGTGTTCCATGTAGCAGTATGTCCCCAAAGGGCTGTAGAGTCAAGACATAGAAATAAGTGCTACTTTTACTCATAAAGACTATGAAATAATTATATGGGCAGAGGAATATACAAAATCTAATTTTCTGCGATTCACTTCCTAGCTGTCATTCTTTCACATGCTCTTTCTGTGGGTTTTGTAATTTCTAATAATGTGTCTGATAATGTCAGATTCCCAGACTTTACTCCCTTGGGTTATATAAAACAGCACCAATCATGAGCAAGCTCCTAATTCTTCCTGTTCTCACTGATATTTGTGAGAAGCAGCCAAAAGGAGGTCCTGTCATAACCATGTAATTTCTAAAGGGTGTGTGCAACTGGAACAAACTGAAGCACTAGAAGACAGTCAGCCCAGCAGGGATGCTGTAAAAAAAGCAATGGAAGTGTTAATCCAATGGGTCCTGGACCCCAATTAGTGTATTTTCTTGCTTCCTGCACGTGACCAAAGGACTTAGAAAATGTGTGGAAAAAAAGAAAGAAGTGCAAACTGCAGAACTAAATGACATATAAGGATCTCTTGGGAGAATAAGATCCCACATGATGTCTGGTAAATGAATGAGCTGACCTGCCTTTTGCTTCTCAGTGGGGTAGTGACAGCTTATATTAAATCTAGTAAAAAAACCCCAGGGACTCTTTTCTATCTGGTCACCATCTGATGACAGCGATCACTACTGAACTCTACAATCTCCCAGACCAGGCCAGTTCCTGCTCCATGTATCAATCCTACCCATGTCCAGAATTTTCTGGGGCAGGATTCTCTGGCCTATGACAAAAAAATGCCACAGATTGTATTTACACTTAAACTGTAGAGTATTATCATGTACCAAAGCTCAGAAATATGGCCTGGATCTCTCCTTTATTTAGTGACAACGTAACTACAAGGTTATTTTCCTCTAGGCAGATTGGTAACTTATAGAAATCTTAGTGTTATTTTAGGAAAATAAGTTGGATTTATTTGGCCGAGGCAAATATTATAGAAAGTATAATATTTATTCTAAAAAGTATAACATGCTTCTTCCATAGCNTGGGGGGGTGGAAATGTAATTTATTTAAGATAGTTGCGTTAACTCCAGAGAAAAGTGGCATTTGCAACATAGCCTCAGTAATACCAAATCTCATCAACAACTTTCAGTAGTTTTGTCTCCTCTTTACCATCTTAACTTTTGCTAAGAAAAATTTCAGACCAAATTTTTTAACAGACAGATTCACAACAGCTTGTGCATCAGAACATGTTTGGCAGTATGTGTCTGACAGGAATTTTTCTGCCTCCTAGAAAAGTTCTGCTAAATATTCATGCATTTCCCATTGAAAGAAACCTGATTCTTGGCCAAAATGAAGCTTGTGAGCAGACAGAAGAGGAGGGGTCCTTCCTCCCTGCTGCACCTCTGATCATTGTAGGTTTTGCATCACACCTGGTCTCTGCAAACAGATGCTCTCATATCCAAATTAGTCTACTATGGAAATGATTTATAACTTGAGATATTGCCAACTCATGGCATTTTTTGGAAAGGTTGTTTTTAAATTTTTATGTAGAATTCATAATTTGTGGGACTTTTTTCAGTACCATCTGTCTATCAGAGGTGACTAAAAAAAAATCAGTGTTTTTAAAAATGTTCAAAATAGACCATGAATATTTCTTTTAATGTGTTTTCTTCTTTTGACAGATATCTCAAAAATATATTTGCTATTAATGAAAACCGGGAAATGCTATTAAAAAACTGGACTTCTTTGAGAACACTTCCAATAAGAACTGTTTCATACTCTATTTTTCTGCTGAAACCTTTTTCTAAACAGCTGCAAACACGTTGAGGAGAGTGACCCAGTCACAGGAAGGGCTCTGATTTTTGGGTACTCAGTACCAGCTGCTGCTGAGCTATTTGTGCCTGGGGTCAGGATGGATGTGTTTGGAACAGAGAGGGAATGAGCCTCCATGTGGGTGGGAGCTGTCAGCACCTGCTTCAGAAAGGATGACAAGAGAGTTTATGTCTCTACCCCAACCCCTTACTTAAAGTAGGGGCAGTTCCATGGTCAGAGCAGGCACCTCAGGACTTTACCTCAGGATGAAGGGAGGATGCACTGTCCTGGCAAGCTGTTTACATGTGTTCATGGGGAAGATGTCCCTATTCATATCCAGGCCAAACCCTGAACCTTGAACATCTTCCCTTTCAGCTTGGAGTCTTTTGTCATCAAACCAAGCACCACTTTGAAGAGCCTGGAACCATATTCCTGAAAAGCTCCTTAGAGGTGTTGGATGTGACATTAGGGTCCTTATGCCAAAGCCATCCCTTGTCCAGCCCAACCAGCCCAGGTGTCTCAGAGCCTCCACTCCAGCCCAAACCAACCTGGACTGAACTTGCTGCAGTTTATCAGTGATGTCCCTGTACTGGGGAACCCAATAAGGGGCACAGTACACAGGCATAGGGTAACAAGCCCTGAGGGCTTAGAAAGCCGTCTCCTAAGTAACTGTCCCATGGCAAGCCTGTGAGATTTCACTTTTCCCCCTGTGACCCTGCAGCAGTGGCTGCTGCCCATAACCTTCAGTGACAGAAAATACACAGCTGCACTTCAGCTGTGCCAGGGCAAAGAGGGCTTGGCAAAGAGCAGTAATGAGGAGCAGGAGAAGACCGTGGACCTGTCCTCCTCTGCTTCCCAAGCTGTGGAAGGTAATAATTTCCAGTGGACACAAGGGCTGGAAAACATCAGCTCCTATGTAAAGTACTAAAGTACTTTGGCCATAGACTTCAAAGTGCTTCCCAAAAGGAAGTTGGATTGCTATTCCTGTTTTGTAAATCAGGAAGCTGAGGAAAAAGGGAAGGAAGTGTTTTGACTGAATTGATCTAGCAGCTGCTGGCAGAGACTCTGAGTGCTGCCTATGCACTCTGCTCCCTCTCAGGGCAGGGACCAGCCCCGGCTGCCTCAGGCACTCACTGCACTCCAAGGGCTCTCCATGGCAAGTTCCCTCTCAGAAATCAGGCTGGTAACATGAGAACAACAAACTGTGCAGATTTGTGGTTTCAAAGTACATGTGCTTGTGAGAAATACCATGAATTAGTCATAATCTTATCAAAAATATTTTATTTATGAAAGTAACAATTATACTATACAACCTATATTGGAAATACATTGAATAATTGCTAGAATAAATACAGGCAATTAATTCAATCTTTTTATAGAATGAGAAGATTTATTTGACATTTGAATGTTAACCAAAGCTTTAACTTACATCATAAATAGTTAAAAGGCATAGTCAAGTTTTTTTGATTTTTACCGTTTCTCTTGCTTTCCTTTAATACTGTTCTATTTTGTAATCAACATGAATCAACTCTCCAATCATTAACATAATATTAGTATGACTTTCAAGCAACCATGTACCTCAAGATAATCAGACAATAAGGTAGTGTGTGTGCAGTTCATTCTACAGCAGAATCTATTCATGTCTGCATAAAAAAGAGAAGCTGAAAATGCTTCTAAGTTCTTTAAGCATCATATGCCGATTTCTGCTTTACCACAGTGCTTTTAATACCAGAATCTAAAAAGGATAGCTGGTCTTTCTGTTGCTCTTTATAAAGTATATTAGGGCTCAATGCCACATTCCTTTGGCTGGTGAAGGACCGCAGAATTTAGTCCTGAATATTATTTCTCAAAACCATGGTCCAAAATAAATGTCCAAGACTGATTATTAGGCACCAAGGAAGTGATGCATTTGCTAAGGCTTGATGTTTTCTGATAAAAAATTGGCTTCTTTTCTGGTAGATATGTTGTAGTTAAAAACAAATTATTGGGCTAGGAACTGGGGTCTGTATTACACTGGATGTCAGAGAAGGTGATATGTTTATTTTCCGTAAACTGTATGAAGGGCTCTGTGGAAGTTTTATAGTACAACACACACATTTTGAAAGTGTTGAAAAGTTTTTCCTTACATTTTTTTTTTTAATTAAAAAAACCTGAACTATTTGCTTGGTACTAGGAGATTATAAACAACTATGACCATCAGTAAATTCAATAGCAGTTTCAGGTGCCCAGTATTTTTCCAGATCAGAAGTTTTTGGCTGCTCAGGTCTCATATAAAATCAGTGGGAGTCTTCCCATAGCAATGTCTTTTCCAGTGGCATGGAGGCCTGCCTTGCCTTATGGTTTACTGTGCATGCCAGGGATATTATGTTCTCAGCAGAGAAGCAAATTTCCCTTTTACAATGTTATCAAAACAAAAACCCCAAATTGCACATATCTACCCCTTTGGCCTTTTTTTATGCACAAATATGCTTGTATGCAAAACCTGACACTGTTGGGCCTTTCCTAATAAATGTCTTAAAAGAGCACATTTAAATGCTTTTTCACAGAAATAACCATTCATTAGTTGCAAAAATGCAGAGAGACTTTTTATTCTTTCTGTTGTGAACAATATCATTTCAGCAGAAATTTGGGGGGAGAATGTACGATTTTTTTTTTTGTCCCCAAATATATTTTAAAAGGCGAAAGAACAAAATGTCGGGGAGGCAGCTTTTTTTGGCAGATAGTAAAATATAAAATATGTGATTTAAAAAAAAAAAGTTGGCTTAAAAATACACACACACAAATAATACAATAATATAAAAATACAGCTCAGCCAATGGCCTCTTAAAATTTACCTTTGGCATTACATTTGGCAGCCTAAAACAAAAGACCCTTCCTATAAACAGAACTATAAAAAAAGAGAAGTTCATAAATTAGGTTGCAAGGGGTTGTACAGTCCTTTTCTTGATCCTCCAAACTCCCTTTCTTTCTGTCCACACACATAAGCATGACCAGTGAGGTATATAGAACGTAACACTGTCAGGCATATGCACAATAAAGTGCATAAACATAGAAGTTCTCCCCTTTTTCTTGTGAACAGGTCGTAACTGTGTGGTTTGCGTCCTTCCCCCCTTAGATACAAAAAAATCTGGTGGTCTTTTTTGTTGTTGTTGTTGTTGTTTGTTTTGTTTTTTCTTTTTTTGTTTTTTCTTTTTTTTTTTTTTCTCCTTACTTTGGCAGGATGAAAATGAACCCAGAGGAATATAATAAGTGTCCTATTCCCAGCAGCAGTGATCCATTTCCCTTGGCAACATATGTCTGATGCCACAGATACTACAAGGTCGTTGGGTTGCTTTACAACTCTGGGTAACTTCCCACGGAAACATCATACGTCTAGCACCATGTCGTAGTGTTGTTGCTCTTTCTTCCGCCTGCCACATTTGTTGATAAGAACCATGTACAAAGTCAAAAGCAAAACCCAGTAACATGCATAGAGTATTGTGCCAATGATGAGAACTGTCTGTTTTGACTCAGAAAATGGCTTTTTTGATTCCTTGTAAATAGTGAAAATTACGCCACCTAGGAGGATTGTAAACCAAATGGAGACTGGAATGAGTCCTATAAAATTAACTACTATGGTTTTCCTTCCTGACGTGCCCCACCCTGCTTTGTTTATCGTGGCAATTGCAAACATCTTTGCTGGCAGTAAACTTGACATGTACAACACTGAGTAGAGTGACATGAAAACCATGACAATGTTGCCCCTAAGGAAGCTGGCAAAAGAAGACTTTATCAGGCCAACTAACTGAACTGTCAACAGGAAGAGGAGAATGTTCCAGATTTTTCCCCTGTAGAAGAGCTGAATGACTGTGGCAATAAGGAAGAAAGGAAAGAATCCAGTGATTACAGCTTCATAGGTCATCCACAAATGGTGCTTGTGGAACCACATGGCATTATAAAGCCACTCTCTAAAGTAGGATTTACTCCAGCGGGTCTGCTGATTCAGCCACCTGAGATACTCTATCGGTGTTTCCGTAAGGCACTTGGATCTAGCTGTGTATTTTGTTGCATAGCCCAGACTTAGCACTCTGTTAGTTAGATGCCTGTCATCTCCGAAGCTGCACTGGGAGCCCATAAACTCTTGATTGTACCAATCTTCCACAAATTCATGGAGTAAAGAGTTTCTGTACATTCCCAGAGGTCCACTGATGCACTGTACACAGCCAAAGTAGGACTGACAGGCTCTTTCAATGTTGAATGCCATCCAGTATCTCACGCTGCTCAGAAAGGAGATCCAGGAATCATATTTGTTCAAAATCTGCAAAATAAAGAAAAGTTTTCCTTTTAGATGAACTCTGAAAACAGAAAATATGCACATTGGATAGGGAATTTGCTGAGACTAGAGCACCTTTAGATTAAACGCTGTGGGAACCTCACTTCTGTGTCCAAGTCATGGCAAATCTGGGAGCTACACAAACATTTCAGTCAGGACATTGACAGGGTGAGATGAAACCTTCAAATGTCTGTTTCACCGAGAGGTTCTTTTTTTCCTTGCAACCTTTCCTATTCTCCACCAAGAAATTTCCTTATTTTCTGTGTCATTCTTCCTTCCCTTTTGCCCCTGTTAAAGACCTGTTAGATTGAGACTTTCCCAAGAGGAGCTGGAGAGCTCACAGCCTCCTCCTGCTTTTCTGCCTATGCACATCTTTGGGACTCGCAGGACTCCTTCCAGTCCTCCCAAAACTATGCTGGAGCATGAGAAAAGCTGAGCACCTGGTCTTTTCCCTACATTTTTGGTATCACAAGGCTGACCCTAAAGATTTAACCCTGAACTGTATCCCCATATCCAGCATTAGGTCCTCTGAGGAACAACCTGTTCTGTCTCTGCAGTACCAGCCTGTTACCTTGACCCAAAACATATGGTGATACTCTATCAGTCTTCCTCAGGCCCACATAAAATGTCTCAGTCTTTCTCTTCTGCACAACCCAACTGCACAACCAGTCTGAACACTCAGTGGATGCATGAGCACATGCAGATGCTCAAGTCTGCGGCTTCACATCCAGGTTCTCAACACACACCCTGTGCCAGAGGATGTGACAAGTGTGTGGATCTTTGGCCTTCTATAACTATAAAGCATTGCTCTGCAACTAGAAAAAAATAGTCTTTTGCTCTGATGGACCTAATTTCTGTCAGTTTTAATTCCAGGATGTATTAGAAACATCAGGGCTTGGGGATAGGCTCGAGCCTGCCTCAAATGTATTTGGTGTATGCTGGAAAATGAACTGGGGAAAAACAAAATAACAGAGCATTAATTCTGTCACCTTTCCTCACAGAGGACACACATCCCAGTGATGCTTATGAACCTTCACTGTCACAGCTGAACCTGTACTGCCTCCATTCACTTGTTCCCACACATGCCTGGAATTTCACATGCATAGGCTGTGTATACCTGGTTCATGGTCAATCTAGAGCTCCAAAGCTATTCAGGTTTCTGTGGGATGCTAATTTTTGGAGTTATGAACCACATGCCTTGTGGTGCTCATTAGCAAGTTCTTGCTCATTTACATGGCTCTTTCTCCTCTGTCTCACATAAAAAGCCCAACTGAGTATGGGGGACTGATCTTAAGGCCAACTGAAATAGTCATACACATTTCTCTTTATAAATTGCAGCAGAAGTAGTTGTGCCAAAAGGAACCAACAGGCTTTTGTTGTAGTAATCAGCAAACTCAGGAATGCTGAAAATCCTAACACAGATGGAGCTGGTCTGACTTGGAAGTTTTCTCTTGCCCTGCCTGACAGAGATGGGAGACCCAGCAACACACAGAGTGCACAGTGTTTCAAAATTACTTTCATTTCTAACAATTTTGGCTGCCAGTAGTAATACAAGTGAAGTGCTTGAGGTTGAGGGACATGGCTTTGGGAGACCTGTTCTTAATTCCCTGCTCCCCTATAGCTTTTCTTTTGTAGCTTGAGCAGGCAGCTATACTCAGAGACTCAAAGATGCCACAACAGTCCTGACAATGCCACTGCTCCCCTTTTCACATATAGGGAGCAGAATACTTTTTTTTTTTTTGCTTGCTATGGATGTTAAAAACATACAGTGCTCACATCCAAGAAGAGTTTCTATTCAATGGAAAAGAAGACTAAGGTATGATAAGAGCATCTGTAATGGCATCACATATTATATATATGCATATAGTATATGCACATAAATTATATTTAATGCTATTTCAGGCAGAGAAATCTGTTGTCATGCAAATAGTTGCTGAAACACCTCTGTTAATCTGAAAATTGTTGTACTCACCTGCACATCACCTCCAACTCCTCCAACCATTGGATCTTCTTCTAAAACTTTTACCATTTCCACTGATGAGGCTGGATCAAGCATAGTATCTGAATCACAGACCTACAAGTAAGAAGAAACAAGAACAAAAATGGGTTAAGAAGTACACTACAGAAGAAAATAAAAATCATGCAAGTGGTTATAATGACTCTAAATGCATTTTCTCCTGAATGCAATTAAATCTGACTTTGAAGTCTGCACTGATATTTCTGTTAAAGGTCACTTGCACCAGGCAGCAAGGCATAGTGCTGCACAAAACACAGAGCTTGTTAAGGCTGTGCACACAAATAATCCTCTGTATCAGCTCCATTTGTTTTACTGGCACACTGGACTGGCTTCCTCGAGTAAGATATGGGGCACTGCAGAGTAAGACATTGTTTGTGGGCGTGCAGCAGATTCCTGTTGTGCTCTGACACAGAATTTCCCTGCATCAGCTGCATGGTTGGAGCACCCTGGTCAAATGTTTCCCACTGCCATATGAGGGAAGGAGTGATGAGTTAAATCCCAGGCACTTGTAATTAAAAAGAAAAAAAAAGTCAAGTTTGGAGTCTGGGAAGAAACTTAAAAGTTCTTTCACTCACAGGAGGCTTCAGCAACTCATGTAAAATATGTATCTCATATTTCAGAACAAACTAATTTTTAATTTTAGATGCATAATGTATTATTAGTAGGGCAGGGATTTGACATTTGATGTAGAGAAAATATTTGCTATTTTCCTCTGGCATTCTTATTAAAAAAAAAAAGTAAGGCCAGAAGGCGTGAATCCTGAGAGGCAGAAGTAGATGACACACAAGGCATTTCAGCTACACAAACACTCCTAGTCAACTAAACAGTGTGTACATTAGGAAATTGGCTTTCCCCAGGAGAGTAGGAGGAGGGCTCAGACAGGCTGGCTGGTCTGTGAGACAGCTGGCATTGCTTTCGTTTGCTCTGAGGAGAATGACTTGGGCTGCAGCCTGTTTAAAACAAGAGGGTGTCTCCTTGTTGCAGTTGCTGCAGCTGAAAGAACTGGCCACATCATGTGTGAACTCATTTCACAGACACCCAGGAACTGGAGCAGAGATTGTCCCTGAAACACCCCTCTGACAGGCTGAATCACACCCTACAAGTTCTCATCCTGCCTCCAGTTTGTCCCCGTATTGCATTTCTGTGACTTCAGGTGGGGCCAGTAGGAGCAAGTCAGTAGCTCTGCATAAACAGCATATTAAGACAGAATCTGCTGAGGTTTTGTAATGCGTATCCTAATTTTGGTGTCCTTTCATGCAAACTTTCAATTCAAGCTAAGCCCTCTCACTCCAAGGGAGAGGTAACCTTTACATCTGCTCTATGAAAGGGGAGGAGAGCATTGACACTCTGCTCTGGACCAGACTCAAGAGATGTTACCCAGGACAGCTGGACTGCATAGCTTGGGATGCAGCTGGAACTCTACCAACATGCTCCCCTCCATGCCCACTCAGAGGGGGCCAAGAGGAGAAAGGTGATGAAAGCTCTCATATCTCTGTCAGGAGTAAAGCCACCAGCATCTCCAGCTCCCACTAACTTGATGCATCCATCTCCTCTCCTCAGTGGCCTCATCCCCCAGTATCTTTGTAACCTGGCCAAGGTGTGACTCCAGCTTTAGTGAAAAGCTGTCATCAGTGGCAGCACTGAGTGATTGGGAGCAAAACAATCCTGCTGAAGAGGGGAAACAAAGCCTATACTTTTACCTGGCTCTTCCTGGAAAAACCTTGCTAAGTGTTTTTCACAGGGAATCTGTAGTTTGCTGAATTCCCTGGGTGCTCAGGCAGTGACAGGCATGCCATTTCTTGTGACCATGAGTTGTGGGCTGGGATCAGCTGCCTCCCAGCCCTTCTGCTTTCCCTCCAGCACCTGTCACTTGAGCAGCTCTCACCCCATCAGATTTATTTACCTATGGCAGAAAGGCCTTCCCATGAGCCACATCACTAATATATTAGAGATGAAGAATTGTGGAAACACTGAATTTTTTAACAAAATACCATCACATGTCCTGGCCAAGCCAGCTCAGTGGGTATGTCTGGGCTTCTGGGACAAATCTAACAGGCCATCATTTTCCATCTGGATGAGGCTTTTGAAGGTGAACAGAGGACACACCCAGAGAAACACAGTCACTTAGGAACCCAAATAAACACTGACACCTGTTTAGCCAGGGTGTGCCCAGGACAGTCCAAGAAACAATTTGCCATCTTTCCATCTAAGGGCTGAGTGACCCAAACAGCAGTGCCTTGGGTCACAGAGTTACATGAAAGGGACAGCTGACCTTAAGGGAGCTGTTCTGTTACTTGCTATAAGCAGTGACAGTTTATCCCAGCTGCTCCGAGTTCACACTGCACTGGGCTGTCCACATCAAGCCAGGATGAATTGTACCCTGGTTACCTCACAACTCTGCACTGATAATACTTGCCAATTTAACTCTTCTACCTGATTACTTGCACACTCATAAACTCTTCTAGGATGGAAACCAGACTTCACAGCAGTTTTCAGTACTTAATGAGACACCACTAATGAGTAACAGCTCTTTATCTGTGCTGGTCTGACTGTTAATGATTACCTGTTCATAAGCCAAGAGTGTCTTTTAAGAACTGTAAGGCCTACAATTTTGGGAGTGGGCAGTGGTGCTGACTGGCCACTTTGTAAAATGCATAATCATTGATGCAGACTACTTAACCCTTGAAATATTGGGTTTGTTTAAAGTAATTTACCCTGGGTCACCCCAAAGGACCATTTGAAATATCTCAACATTTATTCATGCATAAAACAGAGACACCTTTTAGCTGCATATTTTTTATGACTCTGCAGTAGCCAGGACCACCAAGGGGCTGCATTTCTACTACAGAGGTGACTGTAGATGTGACTGTGGCATCAGTCACTACTGCAGACTGTGCTCATAGCAGCACTAACTGTAGTGCTGACAAATTCATTAGAACTTCTGAGCCAGGTCAGGAGTGTTAACTGAACAGAAATGTCTCTTCTGTTTTCTGAATTTATGCTATGACTGTTGAAATAGAAACACTTTCTTCAGGTTCTCTGAAAAATACAAGAGCTGAACTGAGGGAGGAAACTTGCAATGGATCTGCTGCCTCTCTGCCTTCTTTGTAATTTGGTATGTCTGTGTGAAGTGATTATAAACCATGTTAATAAAGAAAATCACCATTTTTATCCCATCACAGTTCCTCACAGCACAAAACCAAAGCACACACAATGGAGAACTTAAGCCCATTGTTTTGAAAGAATAAATCAGTTTCAGTTTAGAAAGTGGTAGAGGATGGGGTTTAAATCTTGGCCTTTTTCTCCTAGCTCCAATAAGAGAGCAGCTCCTGGCACTCTTCAGTTTCTGCCCCTCCTGTGCACTCACTGCTCTCAGCCCAGCTACTGGCAACCTCTCCAGGTCCCTAGGACACTGCACGTGGATGCTGTGCTGTGCAGAGCATGCACACACCCACACAAGGCTGGGCACAGGCCCCAGAAACACATGTGGCTCAGCCATGCAGCTGCCCTGAGCCAGCAGAGAGCACCTCGTGGGGAGCTGCTGCTCCACTCCAGGAGGCTGCTGGATGCTCTGAGTGTGGGAGAAGCTGGGAAGAATTGAGGGTGGTTCATTAGGAAAATCATCTCCTATTCAGTGGGATTAGTCAAAGGAGCCTTCTTGGCCTAAATTTCTAAGGAAGGGTCCTCAGTGTCCAGCCAGAGTATCTGATTCCACCCACCTTCTCTCACACATGACCCCTTCCCACAGTCAGCAGGGCTGCTTGCAGGAGCGAGGAGTGCTTCCATGTAAGTAAGGCAAAAACATAGACAATCCTTCAGGGGATCCAAGGCAGCTGGAAAGAAATGTGCTTTTGCTGCTTTGGAAACGGGGGGAGAGGACCCAGCCTAATTCATTTTTAAGTGAGTAGTGTGTCATAAGGGCCTTAAAGGCCAAGTTGCAGTGAGTGAGGTAATGCAGCTGTGATGAAGCAAAAGCTCCTTCAGGCTTTAGCTGAAGAAAATTTCTTTCAAATCTACACATTGACCCTTTTATTGAATACTCCACATGGCCTTCAAAGCCTTTAAAATACATCCCCCATCTTTTTTACAGACTTCATCATTTCTCCAAGATATTCCCTAGTGAGACCAAATTCCTGTCTGTCTGCTCATATATAGGGCTGCTAACAAACTCACCAAATACTGCCTTACCCAAGACCTTCACCTACAGGAGTGGAGATGGGGCTTTCAGGAGGTCACTGGCTTTGTCTGAAGGAAAACCATTTGGATGAGGGGGTAGTACTGAAGGCAGGGGAATGATTTCAGATTTCTCCAGTAGCTGGTGCACAGATTTAAAACAGTCACACATAGACTGGCCATTTTAAAAGGTAGCAAAATACCCTTTTAACGGTCAAGCTGTTTCCAAACAGACTGAAAGGAGCACTGTGTTCATCAGGGACTAGGATGGCCTCTAACATGCTGCACAAAATATACAAAAGCTGCTTTCTTTCAAAGTGTGTTTGAATTGGCACTGACCTGGTGCTCTAATACCTACCTGTACATAATCCACGCTTCTCCCCAGTGCTTTGAATGCTGTGTACATTACTTCTCTTTTTCCACCCCATTTCTGCATGATGCAAACACTTTTGTTGGACAGGACCAGCTGAGATACGTGTTGCATGCTCTCTCTGTGAGACTCTTCTGTCTCACCCGGACCTTTGTCGTGGAAGTTATTACTCCAAATGTAAGTGGCACAACTGTCCCTACCCATGATTTCAGTGAAAATGTCCATCATGTAAACGTCATCTTCTGAGTTCCCATCAATGACCATAACAACTTTAATTCCAGGGTAGGTCAACCTTTTTACAGAAAGTAAACATTTTCTTAAGTAGTCAGGATCTTCTTGATAGGCAGCAATACAAAGGGCAACTGTTTTGTTCAGTTTGATTGGAGTCTCTAGCGACCGTTTCATTTTCCTGTGCTCTAGGTAGGCAAACAGGCTTTGGATGATGAGATGTGATGCCAGGATAGCACCATAGAGTCCAAAGGAGAAGTAGTAGTTGTCTGTTTGGATGAACTGGTAGCCCACAATGTAAGCAGCGGTGATTCCCAGCAGGAGGGACACCCCGAAGAGTGTGGTTCCAAGTATTCTCAGGATACATATAAACCTCTCACAATACATCTGCAAAGAAGTAGGGAAACCATTAGCAGAGCCACCACTTGCTGATATAAACATCATCAGGGGTGCACCTGGCTGCACACAGATCTCAGCATCAACACCCTGAGCTCCTGGCTCACAGACTCACTGCATCCCCTTGCTCAACTCAACATTCCTGCAGTACTTCCTCCGTGTAAAGTGCGGTCCAAACAAACTTAATGTAGCAGAGATGTTTCTGCTATTTGCAGTGCCCTCACAGAAGGTGCTGTCTGTGTCAGGATCTTATTTTGGCAGCCTGGGCTGGTTGGGTAAGACACTCTGTCATATTATCCTGAGGAGGTTGGGGAAGGGGTTTTTGGGTCACCACTCACTCCATATGGTCACAGGAGAGCACAACAGCTGAATGTCTGGGCAGCCTCGCCTCATCCCACATCCATGTCATGACTGCATCCCACCCTGAATTGTTTCTGTCACTTACTTATGTTTGCGAAAATATTGGAAAGGCATTCCTAAAGCAGATGCCTGAATGTATTTATAATTTTTAAACAGATGTTCTGACTATATTAATAATTTATATTTATATAATCAGACATCTGCTTTAAAAGGTATTCTCAATATCATTGCAAAAATGTATTATTCATATAGTTGTGTACATAGATACATGCACATGTGAGCATGTGTAAATAGGAGCTAAAGCTTAATTGAGATTCAGTCTGTGGCAGAAATATGTATAAATTTAACAGAGCCAATACTCCACCCTGGACTCATAAATTCACTAGGACAACTGCTGATTCTGACCATTTATACATATTTAGGTTACCTGGCTGTAAAATCTTCTAACCTAAACTCTGGGCTATGGAGCAACTGGCTAGCATGCAGGGTGCTTTGGCATTCTCAAAACAAACAATATGGGCAGGCAGGCAGGTGGAAGCTATTGGTACCTAAATGCCTTTTCTGACATTACCCATTTTATGCAACAGCTTTCTCAGAATTGTAAGAATTTAATGATAGCATTTTCTGTCAATAGATGCATTTTATGTGAAGGACATAAAACAGATAATGTCTGTTTAAGGCTAACCCAGCAAGTGTGTTGCAAGTCAATAAAGCTCATGCTTGAATATTTTGCTGAGTTAGGTCCTCTCAGAGTAATGGACTTAATATTTGTGTTTTCTTGCTATTATTCATATTTTCCCTACTGTTATCATCTCCCTCATCTGCTGCTCATGTTTGTATGGTGAAAGCTGAAGTTGGAACAGGACTTCCTTACATCATATATGTTTTTAACTCTTCCTTGAAAAATTACTACCAAGATGCAGCAGCATAGCTGTCATCAACTATATATACATCTGAAAAGTTACAGGCTTGGAACAAAAAAGTCAGCACAGAATCACTTACAACATAAAAATAAACTAGGCAAGCATGAAGCTTGGGGTTACAGAGACTTTGTCTTTTTCCACTGGCTATTTAGGGTCTTAAATTTCAAGACAGGAGGAAGCCTCTTAAATGTATATTTGGAGGTACTGTTAAAGAAATCGGACCCTATCTCTAGGACTTCCTTGAATACTTAAGGCTGGGCTCTGACAGGTGCTGTAATCATCTACCAGCAAAAGGGACCCTCCCTGTTCTGGCCTGTCTGAAAATCTTTCACAGCAGGGCTCATAAAGATGCCTAATAAAATACAGCTTGTTCTTACCACCACTATAGGTGAATTGAAACTCAGAGCCCAAAATAAACATGCTTTAGAAAACAGATTAAGTAATGGATCCCCTCCAGATTGTCTTGAAGTAAAAGAGCCCATGTGTTTACTAATCCCTCAAGTATGCAAAATGTCACAAACATCAAGGTAAATGTCTCATTAATGGTGCACTTGTACTCTGCTTTCCCATTTCGGGTCCTAAAGTCTGCTTACATTAATAATTGTCTGGATGAAATAAACAGGATTTATATTAAGATCTGGAGTGGCTACATTTGAATGACTATATACTGTAGCAGGCATCTTTTACATTAATTTGCTATTGTTTTGCTCTACCTATGAAGTGCTTCTGCACAAAAGAAAAAAAAAAAAAAACAAAAAACCAAAAAAGAACCAAATTCTCTGATTTTGTCATTACAGCACAGATCCTCTCCATTGCAAAAATCCAGTCTTCTAAGATCAAGAAATTAATTTCTGGTGTTAATAAAACAATATTTCCTTTTTCTTTCACTGTCAACCTTAGGAAAATAAACAGTGTTTTGATCTAAATTCCTGGCTTTCATCAAAGAAACTTTCCCCTTTGTATGTGCAATTGAGGGTTTTATGCATAGTCTTTTAATTGACTGAATCTCAGGGGAACTGGAAAAGTTGCTCAATATTCTCAAGATTTAACACAAGGTATTGATAGCTTGCCCAGCAGAAATGATCTTTATCAGCTTTAACATGCCCAAACAATGGCAAAGAAGCCAAAAACTCTCCACCCATCTCCAATAATTGAGCCAAGAAGTTAAAGGAAATGATGCTTGTACAAGTCTGGGAGCAAAAATGAACTGTTGAGTCAAATACTAATACTGAGGCTAGGCAGCAGCTGCTTCAGAGACTTTCAGATCAGACAGTGCTGTTATGAGCATCTAGCCTGGCCTGACACAGTGAAATATAATAATTCTATCCTGCCATTTGGGTACCTAAATCCCTTACAGGCACTTTCACCTCACCCCGTGGTGCTGAACCCAGTAGGAGTTTTCCACACCTCTGGCAAGCAGACCCAAGGTTTGCATGCACAAGGTGAGTGTATGTGGAGAGCCTTCACAGTCTACTACTGAGCAATTTGTTGTCATGATGTTGCAGCTCTTTCCTTTCAGGGATGGAGCTGAGCAGTGCTCACCAGCCCATCTAGAACTGAAATGTGAAAGCCATATGCTAAATCCTAATGCTGCGTAGGCTGCTGCTGATTCAGTCACACATTTTGATTCACAAAGCAGTGCCAAGTATATATGTGCCTTGTAGTGACTGTACAGTAGCAGGCAATGAGTGCCTTTCTTTGGGGGCTCCTATGGAAAAGCATGACCAAGAAATGAACACTTGCATGTACCTGACATCAGAGTCCACCTGGTGAACTGTTTGGTTTTGTGTCTCTTGGCATCCTGATAAATCCAAATATATACACAGAAAGAGTATTTCTCCTTTGTGATGAAGGTGAATTAATATTATTATTAACAAGTGGCATAACTAAAAGTTGTAGTATTTTAACAATGCTTTCATGAAAAACATCAGGTTAACAAATGACTGATACCTGCAAGGTACATCAAATGACTGGGGTATTAACTGTATAACTAGAGATCACATTCCTTTCTCAGACTGAATAATGCCTTAGATCTCAAATTAGAAGAACACAGCAAAATATGCTTCAGTGTTCTCTATTCTGGAAAATATTTAGGCTAGCATTTACTGTAGTTATGGTATATAGATCTAACTTTTATAAGATCTAGACACTTGACTGAAATTCAGCAGGTTCTTATGTCCTGTTTTGAACTGAGTTTTTACTCAGCAAAGAACACTGGTGACCTCCATGGCAAAGTACCAATTTTTCCTCCTCCAAAATCCTGTGGCAAAGTTCATCCACATAGCTATTAATCAGCTTTCATGCATCTCTGAGAGTAACAGGACCTGAAGGTAGTTCATCCCTTTACAAAGTCAGGAGGCAAAGAGAAAGAAAGAGCTTATTTTGTTACTAGTATTGAATAGAGGCAAATAGATATCTAGAAAAGCAACGTGCATTGGTGCCAAAAGATATCAATATTATCTGCAGCATGTTCAATTCTGCACCCTCTGTTGTGTAGCTGCTATGAGGACAAAGGAAGCAATCAGGTGGTGCCTTGCATCTATTGATACAGGACATAGAACTAGTGACAGGGGTCAAACTGAAGTCATATTTGCTTGTAACATATGGGATGGAATCTCACCAGATCATCTCTTTCAGAAATCCCCTCATGTGCAACACTCAAACATTGCCACATAGTAATTCTGGGTAGCTTTTCCTCAGAAGATTAAAAAATGAGAGGGAGACACAGAAAGTTTGTACCTAACATGTAATGATTTGGAAGATTGTTTGTAAGAATTAGCACTTATTAATTCCAAACATCTGGAGACATTTAGAAAAACCCTAACCATAAGTTGCAAAAGCCAGTATCTGTCCAAGAGGCAGTAATAAAAGGTTGATCACAAACGTGCTCATTTTTGTCCCTGTACTGGGCCTGGCTGAGATGGAATTATTTTTTCCCATTGCCCTCTAAGTGCTCTACTTTGTATTGGTAGCTGGGAAGATGTTGATAACACAGCAGTGTTTTGACTACTGCTGAGCAGTGCTCCTACAGCATCCAGGATGTCTCTCCAACATTTTCTCCCACACCAATATGCTATGGGAGGGCAAGGTCCTGGGAATGAACATAACCAGGACAGCTGACCCAAGCTGACCAAAGGGATATTCCATACCATATGGCATCTGCTCCAATGCAAAAGCTAAAAGGAGGAGAGGGGAGCATTTGTTGTGACATTTGTTTTCCAGTACTGAAGCCCTGCTTCCTGGGAAGTGGCTGAACATCACCTGCTGATGAGAAGTAGAGATAAATCTTTTTTTTTTTTCCTTTGCTTCATGCACAACCTTTGCTTTATTAAGTTGCCTCAATCTCAACATACCAGGTATTTTGCCCTCTTATTTTCTGCATCTACATCCTGCTGAGGAGGAGAATGATAGAACAGCTGGGAGGGCACCATGCAGCCAGCCAGGGTCACCCCACCACAGTCCCCTTAATTTTTAAAGGTTACAGAGAGTTGTGCCTCTCTCTAGACTTCGAGGGCTGTGGTCATATCAGCAATGAGTGCAATACCACATGAACAGATCTGCAAAGAGGAACTCTTGATTCTGAGGGCCTAACTCCACCCTCCATTTTTGTGCTTTACTCTGAACTAAGTATAGTAGGACCCAATGGACTGAAAAACTGAAAAGTGTCCTCCAGAGGTACCCAGTGCAATTAATTTCATTCAGGAGGAATCCAATTTGGGTGTCCAGTTATTGCTTTGCACTAGAAACTCAAGCAATTTCATTGAAGAAGGGACACTTGTAGCAGCAGCCTTGATAGCACCTACTCATTGAAAATAAATTGACAATATAAATCAACCTCACATATAAGATCTGCAGATCAGATTTGTCTGGAACCATTGAGGAAACCAGAGTGCTGAGCACTGAAAACCTTTGAAAACATCTCATTTTTATATGCCTGTATGGAAGCTGAATTCTGAATATCTATTCAACCTTAGTGCTGAGGATTTGAATTCAGCAAAGCATCTAAGTGTGTCATTAAAGATAAGTGTGCACTTAGGTATTTTGCTGAAGAGGGAAATCAGTGGATAATGTATCTTGCAGTTCTGTAGTAAAGGCATAAAAAATCTTTCTCTGAAAAGCTGCTATTTCTGGGACACTCGAGATAAAAATGCAAGTATATTTTTGACAAATTTATTGTAGAGATTAACCTCCCTTATGAAGGTTGTTGGATATGTCAATACTTAACCACTGCATTTCTTACATTAGGGAATCTAAGAGTGGATCAGGGCCTAGACAATTTAAATTTGCTTCCTAGTGTTGTCATTCACCTGTTAGGTGACCTTAGATAAGTGAATTCACCTTTCTCTGTCATAGCTTCCTCACCTGTAAAATGGGAGTCATGATCATACAAGAAATTTTTGGAGGTCTATAAGACCCTTCATAAGGCTTAGGCTAATCTTTTTCATGCTATATGAGATCCACCTGTTCTTTAGTTCCATATAACTGCTTTTAGTCAAAAAATTCCAACAAAAACCAACACATCCCTTGCTATTTTCCTTGCTTATATTCACCTGAAGGTAGCCTGTGGGGATTTGTCTGTAGCAAACATACAACTTTAACTCAGCAGGATGCCTGAGATCAGTGAGGTGGGCACCATAAAAACCAGTACACACAGCTTTACGTGCATACAGCCACCCAGGGCTGTTTTGCACATAACCAAAGGAAGAATGTAATCTTTATAAGCCTTAAGACCCACTTCCTTACTTATAAGAATAATAGCACTGGCTGCCACAGTGCTGGTGCCTCAATGACACCAGTGTGTCTCTGAGAGTATGTGGTGTCTGAGGCTAACAATTTCTCAGACAATATTTAGATTCATTATTAGCCTTATTTTGGTGGCAAATGAAATCATGTGTCATTGGATTACAAATGATTCTAGGTACATATTAATCACAAGCATAAGATAGCTGTCCAGACTCCCTCTTCTATTCTACAGCCTGCAGAGAGGAAAGTGAAAAGTTATGCTCCATCTCTACATCTTCACTTTACAGCACAATTACCATATCTGGAACTTTTGCTTATTTATAACTTCCAGATTTTGTTATGCTATTGATCTTCTGGAAAGGGCTCACATAAGACTAAAGTTAACTCTGAGGTTAAATTAAAAGTAAATAACAGGATTACAGGTGATGGCAAACTCTATCTGTATGCACAGACTTTGATCAGCAAATCAAGACTCTCCTATCTGTTCAGTGTATGTTTCCCACTAAACTGCTCAGATTTAATCTTTTACAGGTTTGTGTAACCAATGTGGAATGAATTCTATGGCTGCAGGTTGGATTTGACCCTAATGTATACAATAACACACACTAGTTGTTAAATTAAC
>WEIU01022758.1:579431-643444 GCA_013389925.1 Aegithalos caudatus | reverse complement strand
AGGACGGCGGCGATCAGCGTCCCCTTCCCCCGGGCCGCCTGCTCAAGGACCGCAGAGCTCGCCGCTTTAGGGCGTCGAGCCCACAAAGGGAGCCGTATCCAGACACCGTTGGGAAATCCGGAGATGACTCTTCGCCGAGTTATCGCCCCTCGTTACCTTCTGGTGTGGGAAAACTCCAGAGCACTCTGGGGGCTTCTCGTGTCCAATAAATGGTTTCAAGTCGGTGGTTACCTAGGCTGGAGACTTTTTAGTACCTACTTTGGGGAAGTGGTTACGTTTACAGGTGTGTTCAGTCACTG
This sequence comes from Aegithalos caudatus, assembly GCA_013389925.1. NCBI lineage: Eukaryota > Metazoa > Chordata > Aves > Passeriformes > Aegithalidae > Aegithalos > Aegithalos caudatus. Next base: position 643,145 of record WEIU01022758.1, on the reverse strand, counting down.
CCACGGGGAGAGTGGCTTTAGGATATGCGTTGAAGCCGAGCTCCTTGAACGATCAATCTGTCTCAAATAACAAATCTGATTACAGCTTAAGCCAGACGTTTGTGGGCAGTTTTAACCTGGCGTTGGCAGGGAAAGCAACTGTTTCACACTCCTCACTGTCCCTTTTCGTATGTTAGGAGAACTGTCCTAGGTTAGATATTAGTTGTGTGGGGAGAGGGAGCAGCAATAAAGTAAGAAATAATTTGGGCTGGATGAAGGCAAAACAACTGCTTTGGCAACAATCTGGTTTTTGATGGTTTAGAATGTCCTTAAAAGTACAGAATTACTTAACAAGCATAGAGTCTATCAGGGCTTTCAGGTATTCCTTTCTCTCAGATCTTCCTCCCATGGCAGCTCCATTCCCATACTGCAACCACCTCCAAATCTGTGTCACAAAACCTTTAGATACAGAGCCCTGCACACTTCTGTCATCAGGCAAGGGACATATGGCACTGTCTGCTGCAAACAGGGGCAGAGGGCAAAAGGGTGTCAAGAGGGCTACTTGATCCCCCTCTCCACAGGAGCTACCCTACTAGCCTAGTGTCTGGTGTAAGCCAGGCTTATAACATGATCACAAAATCACAGAATGTTCAGGGGTTGGAATGGACCTTAAAGATCACCTAGTCCCCAGATGCCCTGCCATGAGCAGAGACACCTTCCACTAGACCAGGTTACTCAGAGCCCCATCCAACCTGGCTTTGAACACACCAACCTGGTTTTGGCATTCACAGTCTCCATGGGCAACCTGTTCCAGTGCCTCACCACCCTCACAGTGAAAAATTTCTTCCTAATATGTAACCTAAATTTCCCTTCTTTCAATTTGTACCCATTGCTCCCTGTCCTGTCACTCCAGTTGCTGATGAATGATGAATATTTGTCATTTAGCCAGGCAAGGCGCTACCTCAGCAAGCTCTGCTACTGTTGTACACATAACCAGGTCCTTGATGTCTGTGTGAGTCCTAAGGTGTGATTTCCTGGCATTTCAGGAAATGAGACTTTCTCCGTTAGTGTCAGAGGCAAGAGAGGATTAGCACAGGTGCTCCTAGTCCATCCATCCATGGGTACTCTCAACATTGTGCCTTGGGGAGCTGTTGCTGCCAGCCTCCTTTGTGTTCCTTGTGCACTTGGTGGCCTTGTCTTGATTCAGGGATAAGTATGTCCTGCACAGGGGACTTCATGTCTAGGATAATTTCTGAAATGAGGTTTCAGGGGGAGGGTGGGTTAGTTTGTTAATAACTAAATGTTGCTGATTAGTTTTTTCAAGTGAGCATTTGTTATAAATGAAATAGCTTGTTTGTTTGTTTGTGTTTTGTTTTGTTTTTAATTCCACCTTTTAATAGTTACATTTGAAGACTGCATGTCTTCTCTACTCATGAATGTACATTACTCTAGAAATACACACAATCCCATTGGATTGATCCCATGCTCCTTAGGTTTGAACAGGGATCAAGAGACAGTAGATCAGAGGCACAAATCTTTGTGCAGCAATAGCAGCACTTAAATCACACCAAAACTTTGCTTTAGAAAGTGACATAATGGGAATGGTGAGTCTCTCATGTCTGTAGCTATTTCCTTCTCAGCCATAGCTCATGTTGTGTGATCACACTGTCAGAGCAAGCAGGATAACGTAGGTCGGGAAGTTAGGTTTGCCTACCAGGAAGGAATTAAAAGTAGGAGGATATGATTAATGCCAATCCATGCAGTGCTATAGAAACCAGATGTAGATGTGTTTCATTAGAAGTATATCACATCTACATTTATATGTTATGTTATATTATGTTATGTCTACATGGTTACCATTATCAAACAATCCTGTCCCCTAATTGTGATTTATAGTCACAAGTACTGAAGAAAAGGGAGTTCTTGGCTGTCACTGTCCGCAGGCATAGATTGTCACCAGCCGTACGAGAATAATCTTAATGAACTAACCTGATTTAATCTTCTGATGAGGGTTTGTGTGAGAGAGGTCAGACAAAATATATTTTTGGGGGAGATTAGCATAGGCTAATTTAATTAATAATTTTGGGGGAGATTAGCATAGGCTACGGTTAAATAAATTGGTTACTGCAGAGTAAATTAGTGGATGAACTGATGGCATGTAAACCGCTCTTCAGCCACTCACTTTTACCCTGAGGGAATGGCTCCATGTGCATTTTTCCTCTCTCTTCTTTCCTGTCCCCCATAAATATGTGAATACTCACCCCCCGGCATACACACACGCTTGGACCGCAGGGTTTGCAGCGCTCCCCTGATCCCTCCAGTGACCTGTGCTGAGGGCAGCTGCAGAGCACGATGGCCATTTCCTACGTGCACGTGTGAGCTGGCCGTGCAGGGAGAAGGGAACGGGGCAGCTCGGTGCAAACCAGCAGCCAGAGCCAGCAGACAGCAGCACTGCCCTAAACAGCCTCTTCAGGAGCGCTGCTGCCAGGAAGACTGGAACAGGTCTGGTCCCCTGGTGACGCTGTGGTGGCTGAGCCCACTGGCTGAAGGTTCTTATCTTGCATTGTCTCTGAGGTAAGGATTTATACACACCCTTTTACTGCAGGTCAGCTATTGTGTAGGGCTTATCAAAAAGAAAAGCAAGAAGCAGACTCTTTGCAATGCATAGTTGTCTTCAAGTAAGAAAATGAGAGAATATAAGGATCTTTGTCATCTAACAGAGAAAAGCTAAAACTGGAAGGTAGATGTATTCATGCTAGACAGAAGGCACGTTTAATAGCAAGCTTTCTTTAAACAGTTATCTGAACGATGAAGGGGAGTGGTGGATTCCTATGTTTTTAAATCCTCTGGATGCTTTTTTGGAAACTACATTTTAGTTCAGTGAAATTTATTGGGCCCAGTACAGGAATAACTGGATTTCCATAACAGGCGGGTCAGACAAAGTGATCTAGCAGTTCCTTCCACCTCTAAACTCCATGGAGCTATCAACAACCAGACTGACGTGTCAGGTGTGTTCCACACCTATTTTCACATGTAGCAAATTCTGCTGGAATTGGGAGTTAGAGAAACCCATATGTACGAAAGTGAAAGTAGAAACATGCCCTAAATTATGATTTTATGGTAACTGAGAATCCACTTGCAGATTTTAATATAAATATCATGAGCAGTTTAAGGCTTATGAAGACTGGGTGCAGACAGACCTAACACTCTGTGGTTGTTTTCACCATATATAGAGCCATTTTAGAGGCTTTCACTGTTCTGGGAATTTAAATCCAAGATTATTTATATGCAAAGATTTACAGGGTCTAGAGAAAACCATTGGTCTTTAAACTTAAATCACTCTTGCAAAATTAAAACTTTCCAACAATTTCTTTTTAATATAACAGAGAAAGCAGTAACTTGAAGCAAGTTAGAAGTTAATAACAGGCAGGTTCAGACTAGAAACAAGTCATGCACATTCGGATGTGTCCAGAACTCTTGGCTAGAATGGACTGTGACTGTCAGCAAAAATGCCTGTCAGGATGGTTTGAGGTAATGGGTTTTAATGTGCAACCAGCATGGAACAGAAGGAAAAGCAGGTCAGTCAGAGGTTTCTTTTGTGAAGTCTAATTTAGGAGAAATGACTTAATCACATGCCTATAGTCTAATGTGACAGTGGTAAGAATCCAGTTTAGAACGTCTCAATGTTAAAGTAGAAACATTATATTCTGTAGGATCCACAGATAACACCACATGAAACAAAGAGCACATGCAATTAAAGGTAGATCTATACACAATGACTCTGCTAGTGAATTAGACTTACCAGAGCCAGGCAGCTCAAGATTGGCACATGTTCATCCACACGATTTCCCTGCTGCCAAGCTCCTGGCAGGGCTGACCTTGACCAGTCTGGAGGGTCTGACTATCCCTGAAGGGGACCAGGTCCCCCCTGGAAGAATGCCTGAGCTCTCATCTCCAGTGGGCTGCTCACAGGATGGGGAAATATTCCTTTACATTCCCAGACACCTTCAGATAGAGAAATTGGAATGAATAATGGGTTTTACACATGCCAGCATGGTGGTTTTTAGAAGCTTGCACGACTGGTTGGAGGTCATTGCCTTTATTACTCTCCCTTCTTGCTGGGCAGAGCACTGAAATGGTGCAGTCATTAACAGCCTGCTTGCAGCATTGCCCTGGCCTCTGACAGCCTGGTGGTTGCAGTTGTCCTCCCAATAGTGATGCCAATAGAGACAGTTCAATTCCCAGCCACCACATGGGACCAAAGACATGGTGACCTCTAAGGTGCTTATATTTTTAATGATAACAACAAAAACAACAACAATAACAACAATAATAAAATTTAAAAATAATCAACATTAAATACAAATTTTCATTGACTTTAAATTTCCTTTGGAATGAAATTTTCATTAACTGAAATAAAAAAAAAGAGTGAGGCTTTCGTAGAATGTATGAGATTTAGGCAGGGGCATAGGACATCCCTTTTATTCATTTTTAGGATGCTTTTTTATCTGTTGCTGGTACCTACCAAACAGTTCAATCAAAGGTGCCACTTTACCTAAATAATTACACGGGCTCTTGCTTACTTCCCACAAACACATGTTGCAGATCAGTGTTAGGCAGGTGAATATGACTAAATTGGCAAGCCCTCCCTACCATCACCAGCTCCGTGAGAGATAGGTCACCATCCTCCAGGCATCTGAGAAACTACCCTAGGAAACCTCAAGGAATGCAGCTGCACTCATGCAAGTCAGAGGCCCATTTTCTGCCCACATTGTGTGAGAATTCACCAGAAATCAGAGGGCACATGTATCTCTTATTCCTTTCTCTGGAAATCCTGCGTCAGAGCATCAGCTGTCAGTTAATGACACTTCTTTCCATCAAAAGTAGCTAAAAATCAGGAGTGAAACTAACACTTGTGTGGTGCTGTGCACCTCCCAGCTGGCTGCTAAGCAGCACGACTGTGTGGAAATTTGGCTGTGACATCCACAGTTACCAAGGAAGGGTGGACCTCAAGATGGGACTCGGTGCCTTTTGTGACACTAGGAATCAACTCCTGCCCCAGGAGTCTGGATTTTTTTTTTTTTCCAGCCCAAATTCTTTCTTGCCTGTCATTTACACTTAGGCTTTAGGAAGAGTGCAGGCTCCATTTTGTGGAGGATATTCTTGGATATTCTTGGCATGTGGTCTGGGTTGGATACTGGGTTGCAGCATACAACAGCTGAGCTGTTTGGGTTATAAGACGGTCAGGCAGACAGTAGCTGAAGATGTTTTGCTCCGTGTTACCCAAAGCATCCAGAATGTGTGAAAATGTCTGGCAGTGTTGCACTGTGGAGCAGGAAATGAACCTGAAGAGAGCAGGGCTGCTTACAAATAACAAGTATCAGAGAGTACTAGTGATCTCCAGCAGCTTGCACACAAAGCAGGTGAGATCTCATCACAGGCAAACACTTTTCATGCTTTCTGCTACAATTTGATTTGCACAGGCAACTGTGCCACAGCCCTTTGACAAACGTGCTTTTGAATGCATGTGCTGATAACAAAGCACACATGTGAGCAGTGACAGTCTGCAGAGCCTGCTGATTCCACTGGCTCTTCTGATCTTTCACTGAAAATATTTTCTGTTCTGTTTATGAGGGCTGATTTCAAAGATACAGCTTTGTGCCTGTTGTCAGACTGAAGCCTTGATGATGAGCTCTTTCCCTGACCAAAGCAGGTGACACATCAGAGCTACCAATGAATTGACAGACATCTATCTGAGTGTATTAATGTGCCCTGATGTACAGTTCAGCTTTTCCTGTTTCTGCTCTCTGTGCTGTGGAGTGACATCAACTCTGGCCTTTGTGGAGGAAAGTCTTTCTGCTGCTGGGAAGTGGAAATTGTCCAGGTAGATACCAGCATGGAAGCAATGCCATGAGAAGACATGTGAACTTCCATGTGCATCTGTCAGGGAGAGCTGTGAGCTACCTGCTGTCCCCACTGTGGGCTACAGGCAGCCACTGTGCCCCTGACACCCCAGGCAGGGAACAGCACCCCTGGCAGGAGGGTGTGCTGTAAAGGCTGGATGGTTCCTCCAAGAACTTTCCAGAAAGCCAGCATCTTCCTGAAGATTAAGAGCTGTTGTGTTATGATGTGGACTGACTCTTAAAGGAGTTGAGAGGCTAAACAAGCACATCATCCCCCACCCCTCATTGCATCTTCCTGTGTTTCAGTCAGTGGATTTTCCTCACTGTGGCTGGAGGACACACAGTGATCTGGCTATTAAAGTAACTCTGGTGCTCCTGTCATGTGCCTGTCTCTAGATGTTAAACACAGCTTACACTACTGATTTTATTACACAGTGGACTGTGTGGGCAAACACACAATTTAGCATAATAAATAAACAGAATCATTCAGGTTGGGAAAGATCTCTAAGCCCAACTGTTAACCCAGCACTCCCAAGTCCACCATGAAACCATTATTTATACAGTGATTTTGCAAACACTCATATTCTGTCACCAGTGATAAAACATGCTGTCCTCTATCAGCTATCTGTCTGAAACTCAGGGTCCTTCTGGACTTGCCACTTAAAAAGTCCCTTGTCTGAAAGTACCTTCTAGAGAGGCCCGTGTCTTCCTGTGACATTTAATGTCTCCTGCAGAGGTTCTGGCTTTCTGAGGTCAAGATTATTTTTTATGCTCATCTGACAGCAGGTCAGGCTGTCCTTACTGTCTCAATCCAGGGAGAGTGAGTTTCAGGCTTCAGTTTGGTCATGAGAACACAAACCTTAACATGACCCCTCAGAACTAGTGGATAGACTCTAATTATTTTCAGTTACTTACTAGAATAAACACAGACATGATAACATATTAGGCATATGATTGCTGGGAATTATGTTACAGCAGCTTAAGATCTTGCGACCTATCACTTGACCCAAGCAAACACACTCATTCAGGCCAGGCTAATCTATATTTTTGTGCAAATGCCTTAGCAATTTTGAGGGGTTATTTTGCAATGGGTTTGAGCTTATCATATTCTGTGACTCAGATGAGTATGCACCATAAATTCCAGCATGTAAAATTCGATATGCATGAAGCAAATAGAGTACAGCAGACACAAGCCCCTTTAATGTGGATGCATTAAGGGTCTCAGTCCCTGTGCTAGTCCTGCAATGGCCATCAAACCTTAACAGGCTCATTTATCTCACTCCCCACTGTCTAATCCACAGTACTGATGGATTTGTCCTGCATATTGTAAGGAATATTAAGTACATCCATGACTTCAAGATACCATGATATCAAGACTTCAAAATCAAGGGTATAGATGAATGAAGAAGGACAGATTAAATCGCTTCACAAAAATCTCTGGATTTTGTAGCATTGCTTGCTACTTCAGTTTGCCTGTGTCCTGCTGATTGCCTTTCATTAAAACACCTTGGCAGCAAAGTGCCACTAAAAAGATCTAATCCACTTCCTATCAAGCTATCATTGAATGGGCAATTATATTGGAAAATGAGAGCACAGCATGATCCCTTGATGGGTTCACCTAGGGATATCCTCAAAGGCTTTTCCTTCCCACATTTTCTGAAGATTAGTATTAACTGATATCAATTATCATTAACAATGAACTCAATGAACACATTTTGTGAAAGAAAAACACAAGATGTTTAGCTACAGTGATGACACACAAGGCACAGATTTCACACCATTGGTCTGCAGATGGCTGGGTAAGCCTGCAATGCTGGGGAACAGTGTCTTGATTTGATTTCTGCAACAGCAGCAGCATAAATCTCCAACTGCTGTCTAAGACCCCAAGTCCACTCACTGTAGCAGACCCATTTCATTGCCTGGCTTTTGGCCAAATCTGTCATGGGGAAGAATCATACTGTAATGCAATAGCACCCTGACTCTGCAGGATGCTGTTTGATCTTGCCTGTATAGATGGGGCTATGTCCTCGCTATGACGGCATTATGGCAACGTGCTGCAGCCCTTTGAAGATCAGGGCTTTCTTCATTTTTGCAAGTTGTACTCCTTGCTGGAAGGAGACCCATCCTGAGTGGAGACAAAGGAATGCTGGGAAAAGCAGAACTAAATTAGAGAACACCTTCTCATAAATCTCTATTCCCAAAAAAACAAGAGAAAATTTTGCCAATGCTCTTTGTGTTCTGGTCCAAGGGCAGTGACAGCTAACAGACACTTCTTTCCCCACTTCTCTTCCAGACACATCTGCTGGGTCCTTTGAACCTACAGCCTGCCTCCTCCTAGTGCTCTGTATCAGCACCTGGTAGCTTTTCCCTAGATTCACCCTCTGGTGTCCCCAGCTGATGGAGGTACTAAGGCTTTCTTTCTCCTGGTACTCAGGACAGCAGGAATTTGTAGTCATCCTTTAGTTACAGTTCCTCATAACAAAGAAAAATATGGGCAAGTTAATTGTTTATTCAATATGGATGAAAGTATTGAGGTGATTTGTGAAGGCAGGCAAACGCCAGTCATTGAAGAGACCTGTAACATTTTTACTGCTTCCTCCAAACTACAAAGCCATTCCTGAGGGACTCAAGCTCAAGTCTAGGCCTCAGCTAGGGATACTTCCATAGCAGCTGTGCACCAACACTCACAGTCTGTAAAAAGTGGGTACCACCTCACCACTTCCTGAGGTTTGATTGTTATTTTCAGAATGCAGCAATGGAAAACCAAACCCTCAAATTCTTCTCAAAGCTGCCTTTATCTTGCATCCTGCCTTTGAATTTGCTTAGCTGCTCTAGCCTTTCTCTTCCAGAGGAAGTAAAGGGCCATGTGTTTCAGTGAACTGTCACTGTTTGCCTTGTAAGAGGTAAATTTATGCCCCTTTACTCCATTTCAGACAAACAGTGCAAGCCTAAGGCAAGCTTGAAGATTCAGGAGGCAGAATCACATGTTCCCTATTGGAGCTACCAAAGACTTCAGAAACCCCCACCTGCATGTTCAAAGGAGTTTACAGGTGCACATGAGAACTGAGGAGGCTCACAGTGATGGTAACTCATGTGGGTGTCTGTGGCCTCAGAGGGAGGTTTCAGCCCTTTTCCCCCTCAGCTTTTTGTCCATTGCCAACCCAACAAAGAGTTGCAAATGTTTCTTCCATGTGCTGGTGCCTTATCAGCCCTCTACACCTCCAGTGCCAGTTCTATCCTCAAAAGCAGAGTGGTCTTTCAGCTGAAATCTGTTGGGAATACCTGAATTTGGACTATGGGGTGTATAAGCAGCCTGGTAGTGCTTACTGTGATATCACCCCTCCTAGGCAAAACACTTGTCTCCATGGGTTCCATTTATAGCTGAACAGATGGAAAACCTGAATGCCAGACTTTCGTTGCACAAATATTTCAGTGTCATGTTGTTCAAAAAATGTGTGCTCTGCAAAGAAATGAAAGACAAAGATACTACATTAGATTTACCTGTGAAGAAGACCCTGAAAAAGTCACAAAAAAGTGAAAAAGATAATTCTATAAATGCAATTTGGTATCAAAGTAAATGATACTGTGACCATCAAGACTTGGTTCCTGTCAAATTTTGCTTCTGTGATGTCTACTAAGGGTTGTGGCTCTGCTGATTAGGAAATTCATTTTAGTCATCTTTTGGACACTGTTTCAGCCAGTGCTTGAAATACCTTAATATTTTGGAAATTTCTCTATCAGTTAATTTCATAGAAACTGACATGAGAGTTAGAAAACACTGACAAATTAGAAAAAAAAAGTTAAAATAGAGCAGGTAAAAACAACTTGCCAGAAGTTAAACAGACAAGGTAAAAAATACTTTTGAAAAAATACTCTTAAAGAATGAATTAGAAGTGTCCATTGCAGCTAATTCCCCTTTCATGTCCCAGTATCTTAGCTGTTTTTTGCCTGCGTAATGGAATATCTACATTTTTAAATGCCAATGAAGTTTAACAACTCTTAGTCACAGGGAGTTGCAGGCGATTAATAATGATTCTGGCATAGTGAAAGCTTCCTCTTACAAGTATTTTCACTTTTTTTCCATCATTAATCTTGGATGATCTGTCCACGTCTCTCTCTTCTCTCTTCCAGGATCTGGTCTTCCCCAAAGCAGCTCAGCAGTTGTGTGGGCTGCTTGATCTGGCTGCAGCAGGGAGGGCAGGGCTGCACAGTGCTCTGAATCCTTATCATGTGTCTGGTACGGGGAACCCCCATCTCATCTGGTGCCATTTGTTTCATCATCTTCTGGGTGGCTGATCAAACCCCTCAGCAACTGGGTATTGTTTCAGTAAATGAACTCAGGAACCAAATTCCCCAAGGTTGGAGGTGCGTAGAGCTAGTTCGTGCTGACGTGTTACACTTGCTCATCTCTAGTTCTTTCTCAGAAACAGGATTAATTCATTGAAGAAAAATATAAAAGGGTTTTTACATTTTTTTTCTTACTTTCTGTCTTCCTCTGTTCCTACAGAAACCAGGAGCCCCACTGAATATTCCCCATTTCCCTCTCACACTCTTGATGTGGGATAAACACCCAAGCAGCACCTTGTGTGATTGGTGCAGGGTCAGGCTTGTCTTATTGTACACACCACAAAAGGGGCTCACAGGCATCTCTAAGGGGTGTAAATAGCCCTGAGACCATGCTTAAGTGTCAGTTCTCTCTCTGCTCATGTTTCTTGATTATATGAACACCTTTGGGGCTGTCTCTGACTTGGCCCATGTAGGTCTCTAGGTAAGTCCTGGAGGTTTGGAGCACTTCCCCACACTGTGGATGGGACCCAGCACTTTATGCCTGGCAAAAACTTCTATGTCCATATGCTGAGTCTTCATGTGACACCTGCTCAGCAGGCCAAGCTGCTGGAGCATTTTTCTAGGAAAGCCTATTTCTGTTTAGCAGAGAGGATGGAATGTGAAAACCTGAGCTCAGACCAAGGTCCTGAGAGTGATTTTCACACTCGAGGCTGAATCTATTTGGTAATTCAGCCATCAGGCATGGGATGATCCTTTCCTCCTGGTCCCAGGTGTCATTGGGTGCCCTTGGAGACCCAGCCAAGTGCACTCTTAACTGCCTGCTCTGCTCCCTTTCACCTCCACCCAAGACAGAGGCTGGAGGAGAGCAAGCAAAGCCTTTCCCTTGTGCTGGGGTGTCCCATCGACACCTGGCATGGACAAGGGATAGTTAGTCAGAAACCACTGGAAATGGAGCAACCTGGGAGGAATCTACTCCCTCACACAGCTGCTATTGCCTAACGTGAGCTTTGCACGACGCAGTAATTGGTTCCAAGTGACTCACAGCAGAGCTGGCGGGGGAGAGTTCACGTCAGGAAGGGCTGCGGCTCCTGCCCGGGGACACGGCATCGCAGAGGTCCTCAGCTGGAAAGGGAGCTGGGCACAGAGCAGCAAGAGGTGATTCTCCACCGTGTCACAGCTTGGAGCGAGGAAACAGCCAGACCCTTATTGTCCCGAGTAAGGAAACACAGCAGATCTCTTTCTCTGCACTGTGTGTGGAGGGCTTACTCCTCTGTCCAGAGAGGGCACTCTTATTGCAGATATTTTAAGAGACCCGCCGAGGCAAGTGATAGCATGGCAGACTGTAAACTATTACTAATATTAACTAAGAGCATTTCTTACCTTTGATCTAAGCTGTGAATATTATATGAGCTCAAATCAACTGTATTTGAAGATATTTGAAATCTGTTAAACACAGACTCACACCTCTCTTTGTCTGGTGTTACTGGCCAATAGCATTAACAGTGCTTAATATTGTATCCATTAAAAAGGGGATAAGTGACAACATAAAGGCAACATGAATTCAGTCTTTATTTACACGGGCGAACACTAGGATTTACTCATTCTTGGTCTGCATTTGTTGTAGCCTTCTTAAGCCGACAGCCAGAGTGAAACCAGGTTTCAGATGCGCCGTGGTTCCCTTACATAATGTAAGCATTTTGCGTGAGATGAGTTTTGAGATACAGGATTGTTTCACACTAGATTTGTGATTTCTGACGCTACCCTTTCCAGAGATTTATAATGTCAGTGGGATAGTGCTTTCTTTTTTTTTTTTTTTTTTTTTTAACTGGTTTATATATGAATGAGTCTGTGCCCTTTTATTTTCTTTTCTGTTCTTTTTGCTACAGCTCACTGGCTGCTTCCCTTTTTTCCCAGCCTTGTAGTATTTCCACCCTCCTCTCCCTTCCCCCAGTCTGCCACAGTGTCAGTGAGAAACAAAACTGCTGAAACCTGAGCTTTCTGGCTAGAGGAGATGAAGAATGAGAGGAGGTGGTAATTAAACCCTCCCCCATATTATTCATGCAAAGGAATTGTCTTTGAACACCACTTCATCCTGGGAGCCTCTCTGAGTTCAAAGAGAAAGTTGAGTTGTTGTCATTCTGGGGCCATAATCTAATCACGGTGTCCCCCTTTGATTTAAAAATCTTCTTAAAAGGTGGCAAATATCTCTCCCTGTCTACCCTTTTATATTTTATTTTTTAATTTTTAGTCTTAAGAATGTGGTTCTTGTTTTGGAGTTTTTCTTGTAGTGCAGAGTTTTATCACCCAAGTTAGACTGGTTCCTGTCACTGGCTGTAGTTTAATCTTAGTAGTAGATCTAAGCCTTTAGCAGTATCAAGAACAGAAAAATATTCCTCTCTGTAATTGCAGACAATTCTCTGTATGCACAATAAGACCAAAAGGCTCTCCAGGAACCTCCATCTTCCAAGGTATATCCAGATTCACACTTTCAGAAGCAGCTCTGATATAAGTAGTGCTTCTTAGGACAGTCTTTTACCATCTACTGGGATAGATCTACCATTTTTAATCACTTGGCAGCTAAAGAACACTGAACATGTTTCTTCATCCTCTTCTTGTCCTGTTTACAGATGTTTTGCTGGAGAAGCCCAGAAAAACATCTGTAAACACAGACCATAAATGCTGCCACTGACACATGGGTATATGCCCACACACAGAAAATAAGACACAATGATCTTAGCAGTCTTTTCCTTTTCAAGGTTATTTGTTATATGATTCTCTGATACACACATTTAACGTGCTTTGTGTTCTTCCTTGCGAGGGCTGCTCTGCATCAGTGGCTTGCAGATAACTAAATTATCCATTTTGGTTTCTGAGATTTTTCAAGTGAAAGTTCCAGTATTACTCAAAGGATTGTTGAGATAGGGCCTATTCCCACTTCCACCAGCTACCCTCCAGGTAATGTGCACCCTTGCTTTCAGAATTTATTAGATCTGTTCAGGGCATGCATTCATGTTCAAGGTGCTCCTGCAGATTCTTGCAGAGTTCAGAGTCTGCAGATAAATAAAGGTAAAATTAAGTTATGGTCACTGCAGGCTGGGGTGTTTCTGAGCACATTCAAGTGATTACATGGTGAATTTTGGCTGCTTGGAAGTGTAGTGGTGCTGAGGAATTGCCTGTCCAATTGTAAGCGTGAACACCTGGGCTGTGTGTCTCATCTGAGGCAAGATTTCGGGACATCTGAACACTGCCCTTTAATTCTATTATAAAAATATTTTTAAAAATTAGATCATTTTGTTGTGGACAATAAAAAATCTTTAGGGAAAAAATCAATAATAAGAAAAGTAATGACATCAAGTAGATTTCTCTGTCAGTTTAAAGCCTTCAACACATAGCTTCATTTCAAAAACACCAAATGCTAGTAGCTCCCCTTGAGCCCATATGGCTCTGCTCAGTAGACACACTTAAAATAAATCATTACCCTTTCTTTAGATATCTAAATATACACCTGTCACACTTATTTTTAACATCTTGTCTTAGATTTTTGGTTCTAACAATTTTTAGATACAGATTTACAGCAGAATGATAGTTTCTTTTCATCTATATCTGGTCAAATCTCTTTTGTGCTGCTTATATAATTAACATTTTAAAATCTGCTAAGTAGTTTTTTCATATACTTCTTATATTTGAGTTCATCTCTGCTAACTTTGTGTATCTAAGTATTAGATACTGAGCTCAAGACAGTCACTTAGCTTCTCTCACTTTTCAACAGAGACACATAGGCACTGACAATGACTGTTCATCCCTTCCTGAGGTTGCTTTGGATTAGTGTTTTGTGAGGAATCTGCAGTGATCATTAAAAGGAAGTGCCTAATTCTTAGGCAGCTAAATGAGAAGAAGCTTATCCTTCAGTCTTGGCTTTCACAGCAACCAAATCTTCATTAAGAACTGAACCAGTTTGGCTAAAATGCTGCATAATTATTACATAAAATATCTGATATTCCCAAATGCTAGTGAGGTACAGCTTATAAATCTTTTTCTTGCTTCCTGCTTCCCATGTGCAAATGGCCAGGCTGAACACTGGCTGATTTGATTTAGAGCAATGAGAAGGGAAGAGAAGATCACCTGAAAGGTGCTTCCCTCTCTAAATGTGTATTCAAATACACAAGAAGATGACATGAAGGAGGGCAGATTTTGCAGCAGTCTAGTTAGGGATTAATACTTGTATTTTTTAGATAAGCCCCTTCACATAGCTGAATAGCTGTTTTTCTGGCTAATGGATAAAGCTTGTCTTTTTGTGTGAAGTACACCATAACTTGCACAGTGGGGCAATACTCTCATAAACAGACAATTTGAAAGAAAGTAGCTGTCTTTTTCTAAACAGATGTGGGTTCAAATTCAGATGTCAATAGTAAAAAAAAATAATATGCTTGACAACAGAGAAATAAATAACTTAACAATAACATGGAAATTCATAATTTTCTATAAATTAAGCCAGACTGTTAGAGTTCTGTATTTAGTAGCAGATATTGCAATTATGAGGAAGCTGGTTATCCTTCTCTTAGGTGATGTTTATCTGCACAAAATACACATGGAAGGATACCAAGGTGTGGTTCTTAAATCTCTGTAATTTTATGTTGGTCAGTTTACAGACAAATTCAGGATGCCCTGACCTAATGTGAATGAACTCAGGCTATATAAAATCACATAAACATCCACAGTAGAAAAAGCAGTATTCTGTTCAGAATAAAATCAAACCACAACTAAACCACTCCTCTATAACCCCTACCCCAGATCTCTGGTTTCCATTCATAAAAGCCAAATGAATGAATAGGCAAGGTTACTGAGGTGGCTTCCTGAGCCACACTTCCAGCATAATGTGACAAAGGCTGAATTTGTGTTTAGAACTGGCAGATTCAGTGACTCCTAATCAAATTTGTGGGTCTGGTTCCTTAAAATGACCAACACAACTGTGATCAGCAATTGCATCAACATTAGACAATTTTGTAATGCGTAATGTGGCTTACATTTGTGGCTAGAAGGCAGGAAAAATATTTTTTTAATTGGCATTGCTTTTCTTTAAGATAGAAAGCAATGTAAAAGCCTTATACAAAAAAAAAAAAAAAGAAGACACCAAACCATTTGTCTTTACAACTGTGTTTATTCTCTTCAAGAACAAAAACAAAATGGCTAAATCTTAAAATTATTTTCGTTGACATATATTGGGTATGTTTCCTTTGTACTCCACTGTTTGTGATTAACACCACCGTAAAGAAAACAAAGCCATGATTATTACTACTGCAATTGGAGAAGAAAATATCTCCTGATTGAAATAAGGAGTAGTTGTACCATGGCAATTCATTGAATAACTTGGGTCAAGCAGCTTTAAATTTGAGTGGAGGGTTATGGGGCTCTTAATTGAGTTATTCATTAATATTTGTCATTACAAAATTAGTTTACTTTCTTTGAAGTCTTTAGACACTTGTAGATTTTTGTGGTAAAAATCATCTTTATGGTATTGGTCATTTAATTAGTGAATGATGTATTGGGAAGCCAAAGTTATGTCATATCCCCCTCTGCTTTCATTACTGGCATCTGTGATGATCTTTCCTTTCATGGTCTGAGATCAGCCTTGGTGACTTGCATCTTGGATGCCCACCCTTCCTCTGAAGTTCCCTGAACCCTACTGTCAGTTTCCTTCTGATGCTTTTAATTTCTATTTGAATTTTCTGCCTACAGACCTTTAGTGATAGATGTCCTTCACTGGACCTTGTTTGTGCTGGTAACAGAGGGCTGTGATTATTTTAAAGTGTGTCTTGATTTACACAAACAGCTGTATTTTGCATCTCTTTCGTGACAGAAAAAAATTACCCCAAATTCCAGCATTTAGTGGCAGTGCATGGAGACTCTTTGATGCTTTGGCCAACCTGAGTGTCCATATTATCTCAGTGACAAGAATTCCTTACTTATCTCCAAGGATTCATAGACTCCTAGGAAAGATGTTCAAATTTTAGCCATTTGACTTTAACAGGTTTGGTTCTCATGCAGTCAAAGCCCAAGGGTATTGCTTTGAATGCTTAACTAGAAGCAAGAGCCAGATAAACACAGAGCAGAAGGCTAATGAGATCCTATTGTAAATCTATCAAGCAAAACACAAACCCCTCCCTGACCATCAGCCTGATTCCAAAAATGTGCTTAATGGAAGATTCATGTGCCAAAAGGACTCCTGTTACTGGACTGTGCTGATCTGAGGTATTATTGAATCCCATGTCTTTCTCTGCATTTTCAGCTGTTTGACTGGAGCTCATGTCCTGCCCTGCACTGTCCCAGTAGCTGTGGAAACCAATGGAAATATAATTGAACATGTGAGATTCAGTTAATTCAGTTATTCAAAGCATGTGGCTGCACTATCTTCCAAAACACCCTCCAGCTAAGCAATGGCCATAGCTAAAAGATGTTCTAAAATATGCTTTTGAGGTCAGCAGCTCTGTGGATGGCTGAGGGAGTGCAATAGCTGCAAGCCTTGGTGAGCACACGACGTTCAAGGCTCAGGAACGCTGCTGCCGAGGGTGCTGCTGGCTGCTGCTCCTTGCAGGAAGCCCATCCAGGCTCATTCTTAAAAAGTCACAGATATGCACTGGAAAATCCTTGATATTTATTTTTGGATACAGAGCTAAACCCTGGCTTTGTAGAGGTGAGGAGAGTTTCCATTGATTAGATTAGAGCCCAGACTTCTTTTTCCAGCTTGATTTCTAGCTGAGCCCTGTCTTAAGCTGCTTCCTGAAGGAGTGGCAAGCAGAGTTTGGGTTTTTATGTTCACCAAGTGCAGGGTCTGAGGCTGGGAATCAGCCTTAGCTACCATCATTGCACTAACTGAGTGATAAATAGGAATTTGATAATGGCACACTCTGAATACAGACAGTATAGGTTTGAGTTCTGGGTAGCTGCAGTTTACTAATCTGCAGCTGCTGCTTAGAAATTTTCTGGTAATAGCTAACAAATTCTTCAGAGAGATCAGCTTCCTCACCAGAAGAAAAAACATTTACTCAAATGGATTAAGTTTCTCATCTTTTATTTTTATTTTCTTCTCTTATTACTATGTGCAAAATAAGAGTACCAGCTCATCTCACCTTTTCTGTCTGTAGATTTTCATCCTTCTCCAAGGAAGGCCAGGTTTACCCCCTTTGCAGATGGGGAAACTGAGTCATAGGGAGAGGTGTCTGAGGTCATTAGGAAGCAAATGGAAAAAAACTGTTGTGTAATCTGGTCTCTGGAGTCCCTGCCCAGTTGCTTGCTCCCTTAAATGTCAGTCCCACAGGGTTTCAGCTAATGATGAAATGTCAGTCCCACAGGGTTTCAGCTAAAACTAATGATGATAAATAGGAAACTCTTCACTGATTTAGATGGTCTTTGAAATGAACATACATGTATATATATATATCTGTACTTCCACAACTTCAAGTGATTTTATTATCTTATCATCATATCTTGATCTCGTCTAGAAATTGTTGGATTGACACAGCAATTACAGTTCCTGTGGTCAGTCAGCAATAACATTTATCACCAGTGCTGCAGAATGACTGAGGGGCTGATTCAACACACCCAGAGGAGAGTTTGCCCAGTGAAAGATGCTGAGTCCCATTGCTATGGATCCAGGTGTCAAGCAGACTGGCCAGACCTAGAAGTCTGCTGCACTGGAACATTGAAAGGTTTCCTCTGGCTGGGTGATGCTGTGTGGGGCTCATGAGATGGGTCCAGCTGTGTGGAATACATGAACCACAGGAGGCCACCAGAGACAAGAGGAGACAGCCCTGCCCCTCTCTGGTGCAGAGGCAACATTTTCCAGGAGGATGTGGAGCCCCCAAAGTTACCTTCCAAGCCTGGTACTGGATCTTCTGTTCTTCCTCACACCTCCCACATTTCTGCTCTCCCAGACTACAAGGATTTCTCTGCTTGACTGTGGGAAATCTACAAAGGTCAGGGGTGGGCAGCATGCAGGCAGCTCCCCCTCCAAGGAGGGCTCCCAGCTACTCCCTCCAAACTACTCCCACAGCCTGACCAACAAGCACTGTGCAAGTGTTCAGTGTGCCCCAGGTGGGTCTAACCAGCTGGGTAGGACACAGAAGCTTCCAGGGAGGCCACAGTGCTATGAATGAGGCAGTACCACTTAGAGTTTGAGCAGGGCTTTTTTTTGTCTGGTTTTCCTTTCCTGTGAGTGAAGTATCACCTAAAATATATCTCCTTGAACTACCCAGATGGCTGAGGTATCAGCAAAGGTCTGGGTTTCTGTGGGTGCTGTTCTTTAGCTGGGTATTCACTATGGGAGTGATCATTGTTGCCACAGAGCTTTCCCTGACATCCAGGATGGTGCATGGGTTCCCAGTGAGGCTCCAGGAACAAGGCAAGCAAGGTATCCTTTCCAAGGTCTGGATGGGAACTGAGTTGGCAATGCTTTGGGCAGGTCTGCTCACTCCACTTTCTCTGCCCAATCTCACTCAGTGCTCCTCTAAGTGTTTTCTATAAGAAAAAGGAGCAGTAATGGGTCCAGTGAGCCCCACACCTTTGTTTTTATTTCCTAAGTGTAAGAACTCAAACCTTCCAAGTCACGAGTGCTACTTATCAACATTTTCCTTCCCAGCCTTTCAAAACTTCCACTAACTCATCCTGAGTCCCCCATTAAAGATATGATAACATTTTGTATCCCATTTCCCCTATAATTAGATTGTGCAAACACTGTTAGTCTTGCTGAGAATGAGACTATCAGTAACAAAACACTCCATCAACTTCCAGCACTTTAACAAGATCCTCCTTTTTTATTTTATCAGTCTGATGTGAATCCCTCTGATCAGGTGTTAACAAGCCAGGCTATTTTCCCTCGATAATCCTCTAGCACTATAAATATATACTCACTACTCAGGCATCAAATCACATGGACTGTAGGGGGTTTTAGGTGTCCTATTCCTACCTCATTTTTATAATATCTTTGTTTTTCAAATCTCTCTTGTTAGTTGCTCATAGCAGCAGCATCAGTACCATATCCAGGAAGAAAAAAAATTGTTGGCTTTAAGGAAAGTTTGTTTATGTTGCTACATGGTGTAAGGAATTTTTTTTTGATTTATATTATATTATCCGTATACCTAAATTTTTATGGATTTTATCAGTGATGCCCAGTTATCTATCAAGTACACCTCCTTTTTGCTTAATGGGTAAAGCATCTTTGGTGATCACAACCACCCAATAGACAAGAGGTGAATTCTGTTTAGCCCTTGGAAAAGACACTTCACCTTCCTGTCATCTTCTTGAATATACCAGCATCTCTTTTTGTCCTGGGAGATTCCCAAAACAGACATGGGAACTGGACACAAGACACCCAGTAACTGAAGAGCCCTAAGAAAAACAAAACAAAACAAAACAAAAACAACAAACCCCTCTTCCCCCCAATGGTATAAGTAGACAATATATTTGTCTTCTAAATTTGCATAAGAGCACAATAAACTCCTTCTTCATTATGCAGCTTCTTATTTGGTTGTAAGAATAGTATCATCTCCTAGAGAATAAGAAGAAAAGGTAAATAATGATACTGGCAGGAATTATGATCTGAAGTGCCCAAATTTTCAGTCAAAATCTCTTAGGATTGTACATAACAAAGTTTCTAGTATTGTCTCTACCATTCTTTTTCCCATGACTTTGTCAAAAGCTGTAAATCATTTTTATGCTTATTTTTCTCATAGAATTCACTGTCAAGACCACAATACTTAAAATCCAGAATGACTATTTAATTACTTAATTTAAATATTTAAATATTTACTATTCATGCCAAATATTGAAATTAAATTAAATGAAATATTGAATGTTGCACAGGAAAATGTCTACACGAATATTTACACCTTTCTGGCTTCCTACTCCTTAGGAACTTTTCCCAGAGCATCACCACCACTTCTCAGGAGCTCAATGTGTGAGGGATGGGGCACCTCTCCTACAAAGACAGGCTGAAGAAGCTGGGATTGTTCAGCCTGGAGAGGAGAAGGCTTTGGGGAAACCTCATTGCAGCCTCACAGGACCTAAAGGGGGCTTAGAAAAAGAAGGAAGGGGTGGGGGGTTGTGTTTTGTTTTGTTTTGATTTGTTTTTGTTTTTGTTTTTGTTTTGGGGGGGAAGACAGTGACAGGACAAGGAGTAATTATTTTAAACTTAAAGAAGACAGGGTTACATTAAGTATTAAGTATTAAGAAGAATTTCTTTACTCAGAGGGTGGTGAAGCACTGGAA
This sequence comes from Aegithalos caudatus, assembly GCA_013389925.1. Classification (NCBI taxonomy): domain Eukaryota; kingdom Metazoa; phylum Chordata; class Aves; order Passeriformes; family Aegithalidae; genus Aegithalos; species Aegithalos caudatus. The sequence goes on along the minus strand of WEIU01022758.1, from coordinate 622,713 downwards.
CAGGCTGCCCACAGAAGCTGGGATTGTCCCATATCTGGAAGTGTTCAAAACAATTTTGAATGGGGCCCTTAGCAACCTGATGTAGCAGTTGGCATTCCTGGCCATGGCAGAAGGGATGGAACTAGCTGATCTGTAAGGTTCTTTTCAACCCAGGACATTGAATGATTCTGTGATAAATAAACTCTTTTCATACCCTCAGAGTCTCAAAATTAACAATCAGTGCTAAAGATGTTTTCTTTACATGTGGAAAAATTCACCTTTTGTAGACAGGTAAAAAATCATCTAAACATACTTTTAGAAATCTGAATCACATTAAAAAATGGTTCAATTGATAACAAAAGTAGAACAGATGGATAGAAATGATGGAACTATCTCCAGCAAAACAGTAACAATTCTCTGATGACACATGATTATCTTGCCCTCTGACTGCAATATTACTAATTTTCTTACTGTTAAGCCATTTTGAACAGAGTGGTGTTGGTATTGAGCATCCTCTGTAAAGATTAATATAGAGATTCTGCCAATGCTTTTTTTCTTCTCTGTCATTTTTTAAAGAGTTTTTGTTTTCTTCTGGTGTTTCAATTTGAAATTTAACCCAGTAAACTTCTACTGCCAGGCAAAACAAAAATAAAGCAGAAACAGGATCAATAAGTAAAGAATTATGTAATACACTGATGCAAATCAACATGTGTACTGCTTTTGCATGGTTTGATAGCCACGTCTATATGGGGTGGCTTCAGCTGCCAGAAGCTTCCCCAATGTCCAGCAGAGCTAATCCCAGCCAGCTCCAGGATGGATCTGCCACTGGCCAAGGCTGAGCCCATCAGCTGTGGTAGCAATGCCTCTGTCATAGTATATTTTAGAAAGCAAATAAAAAGTTATTGCACAGAAGTAATTGCAGCCAGAGAAAATTGGAGTGAGAACATGTGAGAGAAACAGCCCTGCAGACACCCAGGTCAGTGAGGAAGGAGGGGCAGGAGCTGCTCCAGGTGCTGGAGCTGAGATTCCCCTGCAGCCCGTGGGGCAGCCCAAGGTGAGGCAGCTGTGGCCCTGCAGCCCATGGAGGAGCCCACACCAGAAGAGGTGGATGCCTGAAAGAGAGTTGTCAACCTCTGGGAAATAGGGTCCTGGCAGGGACTCTTGGACAGAAGGGTCCCAGCTGGAGGAAATTTGGTGATCCTGTGGGGATCCATGCAGGAGCAGCCTGTTCCTAAAGGACTGCACCCTGTGGAAAGGGGGCCACATTGGAGCAGTTCATGAAGTTCTGCAGCCCATGGGATGGACTCACATTGGAGAAGCTCATGAGGAACTGTCTCCTGTGGGAGGAACCCTGCACTGGAGCAGGGAAGGACTCCACTCCCCAAGCAGCAGCAGAAACAACCTGTGATGAATTGTGTAACCCTCATTCCCTGCCTCCCTGCACCTCAGAGTGGGAGAAGGTAGAGCTGAGAAGGAAAGAGGGATGGGGGGAAGATGTTTTCCAAGATTTGTTTTATTTCTCATTATTCTGCTCTGGTTTTGATTTGTAATAAATTCAACTTTATTTCCCCCATTCAAGTCTGTTTTGTCTGTGATGGTATTTGGTGAATGATCTCTCCTGGTCCTTATTTCATCTTAGTAACTTTTATTATCTTTCCTCCTGTTCACTTGTGGAGGGGAGTGACAGAGCAGCTTTGGTGGGCATGTGGCATCCAGTCTGGGTCAATGCACCATAAATGATTTTGTGGAAAAATATTTTCTACAATTTTGTTTTTCAGGAAATCGCATATAGGTTAATAAACGTAACAATTCAGATTTAATGTATGTTCCTGTGAAGTCACTTGGTTTAGCACCATGGTAGCTAAAACATGAGTATAGCATGCACTAAATGGATTAAGAGCTGGCCAGCTGGCAGATTTCAAAAAGTATTTGTTGGTGGAGAATTGTTACCAAATGGATGTGTTTCTCATGGAAATTCCCCAGTGGGCTGTTCCGTGTCTAACACTGTTCAACACTTTTATCAACTCCTTATTTGCACATGTTGTAATAAGCTTTGATTTTCCTTGATACGCCTGACAGATTAGTTAGTGTTTAGTGATGTACATGTTTTCTGCAAACTGTTAGCCTCTTACCAGAATTTTGCTGTAATTCATTCTCTTGCCTCTTGTGGTCTGGACATGAAGTTTAGCTTTTTAAGACCTATTGTGAAATTCCATGTAAAATTCTTTCTGTTTTTCTCTTTCTCCCACAGATAAAAGAAGGCACTCCCATTACAAGTTTTGGTGCTCAGCTGAAGTAGCTGGAGAGTCCACTCTCTAGTGACTTGTACTTTGGAAAAAAAATCGAAAACTTTTAAGGAAACTTTTTAAGGAAAGAAAGGTTTAGTTACACATTGGAAGCCTCTGTTTTTGGATCTGCAAAAGAAATTTAGCTCCCACTTAGAATGAAGTCTTCAACTGTTATCTGAATGAGAGGTGTGTAATTCTGGTAATGTTTTGCACACGCATAATGTGCTTTATTTAAGGATATTGCAGTGCTGAAAAATATTACATCATCAGGAGAAGAGCATAAAAATATAAAAATATTGATCAAAGTTAAGCCACCAAAAGTAATGTTAGCAATGACGCTGTCAGTATGTCTGATGATTTGTTTGTAGATGAGACACCCTGATTATTGTGAGAAGAAGGTATCCTTGGTTGGTATGTGTTTAAAAGTTAAAGGAATGAGTCTGGAAGAGACTAGTGGAACGGCATGAAGCGAGAATATAATTTTAATTTTTTTTTCCTGTATTAGGGACCATTTCTTTTATGAACAATCAGATTTTAAAGAGATAGAAAACATGGTACTATTCTTCACACTGGGGAAAGAAGGTGCTGGACAATGTTTAGATTTCAGAGGATGAAAGCCTGAAGGGTTTTTCTCTAATTTTGAAGTGAGGAGTCTATAGGTTTTGCATGATCACTGCAGGGGTTGTTGTGAGAGCCTCGCTGCAAACCAGGGCAGCAGCCAGGAAATTAACAAGGGAAGGAGCAAATAGGTGGTGGGAAAGATTACTTGGGAACAAATCTTGTTGGAACAATTAGCAGGGCAGCCAGCACCAGCCCTGGCCAGTGGGAAGACCAGCCACAAACACTGCCGGCAGAAAGCACCCACAGGAGGGGCAGAAAGGGAAGGACTGTTTGCAGCTGGGGCTGTGCCTGCCTGCGAGCACTGAGCAGGAGCACTGGCTGCTGGCAATGCCCAGGGCTGCCTCTGAGGCCAGCCAGCTGCCAGGGCATGGGTAGAGCTCAGGCATGGTTCTGCTGAGAATGACCACCCTGCTGCTGAAGTCTGCCTGAGTCTGGATCAAAACCAGAGTGAGATGCAACAAGAAGAGGATATCTCTGGCTGACAACAATTCACTGATCTATCAGAGGTCTCTTTTAGCCTCTCTGGAGTGAGCAGGTACCTCAAGGGGGAATGGGATCATGTTTCCTTCTCTTGCTTGGATTTTCTAGGTGGAAAGGTATGCCTGGAGCTCAAGTGTCTGCTGTAGAAGCACTACTAGGCTCATGGTTTATACTTTAACAGCAAACTACCCCTGGAAAATTTACTTACTGTCAATAGGTTCAGATCCCTTTATTTGCACGTGGTTTGCCTATAGCTGGTATTTCCCAAACCCTGGTTTCTCTTTCTTTGTTATGAGGAATCCTCAGCCATTCAAGAGTCAGATGATTCTGATGCCATCTTAAATGGGAGGCCCAAAACTCAAAAAAATGCTTTCACTCATGAGACTGGGAAATATCCTTGTACCAAGTATATTATTTGCAAAAGTGTAAATGCATTTGATGGTCTTGAAGAATGAAAGACTGAGAAGTGACATGATGGGCTAGAAGGGAGTGCCCTGCTGAGAGGTCAGATCCATCCATTTCTGCTGAAACCAAGAGGAATCAAAAGGGTTTTGCAGGGGAATTGTTTCTTCAGCCACAGACCCAGTCTCCTGGCCTGCTCACAAAGCAGCAGCATTTCTTCTTTGTAGCACTTTGTCTCTCTATACTTCCATGAAGAGACTGCAATCAAATCTCCTTAGGTTTGGAATGTTTGTGTCTTGAAGGCCTGTATGGCATTCTTCCTTCTGGCAATGTTGCTTTTAACTTATGACTGGACAAGTCTGGGAGCCAGGCAAACAATACTACTGAGCAATGGCAAACATCTCAGCTCTCTTTAGACTGCTAATATTATTGGCAAATTGCATGCTGACCTGCAGACTGCAATTTGTACTCTTTAAACATACAAGGAAAACTGCTGTGAAGCACATGCTGTCAAGATTATTTTGTGTAAGCAATTACCCTCTATCTTTACTGGACTGATGTGGGCTGGACAGTTTTGTTTTGTAATCATGTAATTGCTAAATGAAATCACAAACTGGTGGGTAAAAATGCAGAAAAGGTGTTATGAATGTTTCAATGTGACTGCTACTGAATGTCACAGTGTCTGCCATATTAACCTCCACTCTGAAAAAGCAAGACAGAGTTCATGGATCATTTAATACTGTGAGAGAGTCTTCAGGTCATAGGGCTTCATGGGCTCTACTGTGAAGCAAGTGGGTTGATTGCAAAGGTTCAAAAACTTTAAAATCTGTAAAAGTAATTATGAAATAACAAAAAGAGAACTGAATTCTAAACTCACAATTTAGGCATGAAAAAAGTATGAAATAAAAAAAAAATAAGCAGAGATGAGGTCTTTGGGGTCTGTTACTGATAGGGTATGTGCAAAGAGGAGAGAAGGGCACCCAAAGCATCACCTCTTGCAGCATTCCTGTTTGAGAAAGGATCACAGAAAAAAAAAAAAAAATTGCTGCCTCCCAGGATGAGAGGAGCACTTGCTATTTCTTTTAATTCTTTTCCTTCTGACAGGAAGTTATGTGTGTTTAAATATTTCTCTTCTCCAGCCACGGCAGCCTACCCCAGATAGAGTTCTATTTTAGTTCAGTGAAACAAGATAATCTACGTTAGTGCAAAATGTCTCACATAGGTAGAGTAGCTGAAAAAGTAACCATGGCAGTAAGGAGCTTTGGGTTTACAGAATTGCATAGTTTAAAAATTGAAGCACAGACTAGGCCCTAGGGTATCCCATGATTCTGGGATGAAAGTATATAGCATCTTTATTAATATTATAAAAAATTTTACCCGTAGATGAACTAAATCTGAAGTAAGCCTTTCTTCTGAGGCTTTCTCTGTCTGTCAGACTTCTGTTTGTTTGTGAAGTTTACATGCTTCCTGTGTTTGACCAAAACCAGGGCTACTGAAATAACTTGGGAAATGTTATCACTCTGATGTTTCTGAGCCAGCTAGGATTAGAAATGACTGGAAATGTTATGGAAGAGCCTGTTTTCATGAGATTTCTATCTAGATATGTAGACCAAAGGGGTTTCTTGCTCTGTGAACTTACAGAACACCTTTCAGTGTTCTTTGATGTAAACTCCTTCTTTCCTGTAGCATAAAGAAAAGTCTCCCCTGCATTGTATCTATGCAAATTACAGCAAATAGAACAGTATAAACTCACCTTTTAAGATCTGACCTTTAGTTTGAACTGTTAACACCTGAAAGATGGAGGTTTTTCAGTTTTCAAAGCTGGGAACTACAGTTTATTTGTTGAGCTAGGAGAAGATTGTGTTAGAACAGATATTTTCAGGACCCTGCAATAGGCATAGGAAATACTGTATTTTTTTAAGCCAACAGAAACCAGACCACACAGAGTTAAAGTCCCGACTCCATCCTGAGGGTACCTTGTTTTCTTTACACAATTACCTGTGGTCTCAGTTTGTTAGATGATCTTAGCTGGCATTTGAAGTTATACTGAGACCATTGACATAGGGATGAAGTTTCCAGCTTCAGCTTGAAAGATCCCTTGTGTTTGTGGATTCAGGTCAGACATTTAGTGTTACCTGAACTTAATTGCAGTTTGTTTTTGCTTTGCATTGTCTTCTAAAAAAGCAGCCCAGGGAAAGAGGGAGGCCTGGGAAAAACAAACTGCTTGGCCAAAATGATTCCAAAAGCAGCATTAGGAGCACCTCCAAGTCTAAACACATCCCTGACAGAAAGGTTATCTCCTTGCTCCCCAAACCTTGCCACTTCATACTACTTTTTTTGTTTTGGGGCCTTAACAAAATCCAGGACTGCTATTACCTTACCCATGTTTCCCATTTCAAGTACAGACTGCTTGTGCAGGCAATGCAGCCCAACTCTGACTCCCTTTTCCCAGTTTTGCCTCAGAATTTTCCTTTTCAGTCCCATACAAGGAGGTTGGGTGCCCTGGCTGTAAGTCACCATCATTAAGGTCATAGTTAAATACAGTTCTGCTTATTCTGTCTTGAGTTAAGCCAGGCAGTCTCCTTCTTGGTTTTGTGCCTGCTTTAAAAGTTGGTTCAGTCTGGGAAGCATTTCTAAATGCTTCAGACACCACTGAAAAGACACCACTAGTAAAATGTGGCCCTTGAGACTTGTGTGCATGTTCACATCACAGAGTTTCCTTTTAATATTTTAATATAGATATGAAAAGATATGTGTGGATATGTGTTGTGGGCTCAAATTGCAAACTCCATTGACTCAGAACTTTATTTGACCTGAGAGCTAGTAAAAACTCTTCAGAGCACCATTTATATGCTGATGATCTCTGCAATGCATTTGAATGCTTACAAATGATGGCATATACTACCTGGATTTATCTCAAGATTGGAATGTCACATCAGAGCAGGAAGATGAGCCTGACACATCTTGTTATCTCAGTTTAATGGGTTCCTGCAGGTGAGCTTATTGGCAGGAACTGTTTGTGCACATACTTGTAGCTAAGACATAGTGGGCTGACAGCAATGTGCTAATGTTATTCATTCCCATGAACAAATGACAATTATGTCCTTACTCACCTTTTTTTTTTGCTGTAACTCAATCCACACACGTGCAGTTTCCATTGCCCTGACGATGAACACCATATCTAAAACTATCATGGCTGGATCAAAAATTCTTTCAGTTAATCTTGCTTCTGCTATTAAGGTATTATAACATTTTCTTACTTTTTTTTTNCTTTTCACTTTTTTTTTTTTTTTTTTTTTTTTTTTTTTTTTTTTTTTTTCTTATTTCACAGAGATGAACAAAATGGATTTGAAGTGAGACTGTAGTTGCTAAACTCTCTCACCAATTACTATAATAATGACCATCGTAATAGAAGAATATGTCGGAAAAAATGACAGTTCTACAGTCTTCCATGAAGAAAAATCTAAATCAATAGAGTGTAACTGTCTGAAGGTGCTAACTGAAATCAGATAGTTTCAAGTATTGGGTTGGAGACACCATTTGCTTATGTGAATTCAATTTATATTTAAAACAAGTTAATAAAGTACATCTGGAGAGTTCAATAACTCTTTTAGGAGTGAATTCTGTATGCAAACTGCAGTCATGGCAATAAACAGACTATTCTGCCAAAGCAGGACAGCAAATAAAAATGGATCTCAGATTTTGTGCAGGAACTCAAGGTAAAAGTTACCACTATGACAGTAATGATTTGAACCTCACATGCAAGCTGGCTTTTGTGCTGAAAGCAATGACTGAAGAAACAAGCTATGTCAAGATGATTGCAGCAGAACAAAAAGGTAGGGCAGCAAACCACTCATGAGAAGACAGACTGACTGCATTTCAGAACATGTTCAGCAAGTGAATGAGGAATATATTGCTTTATAGTGTAAAGCAGTAGAAGTAAAATATCAGGAGGCTGGCACAACTACCCACACTGTTTCTTAAAAAAAAAAATTGTCCAGAGTTGCCAGTCAATAGTAAATAGTTTGGTAAAATGCAAGGAAACAAGTCTTATGCATGTGAATAAAGAGACAAACCACATCATGCCCATAATATTCTGTTAACTGAGTAAACTTACTTCAGGGTATGGAACAGGCACCTCTCTCTGCTCCTTGGGTCATGTCTGCCCAAACCACTTTCACTCTGTGTCAAGAAAGAGACTCTGCAAGCAGCATCTACACAATTTAGGAGTACAAAGTATTGCATAATGCATGACAGGTAAGTAAAAGCAGCAAGCATCCATAAATGTGCTCCCTGCCACCTGGAAGACACCTGATGGTGGCCAGGCAGATACCACCCAGGGGTACAGCAGGATCAGTGATGCTGCTGTTGCCATTTTTCACCTTTCAGATTTTTCCTTGGGGGCATATACCTCCCATGCCAATATTTTTTCTCTTGAAGCCTCCTCCCAAGGCACTAAAAAAGAATGGAAGTATTGAATTGCCAAGTAAATCTACCTTTATATAAAGCTTTGCTTCATCAGTGTTAACACTGTATTGATTACTGAAAATGAATGAAATGGGATTTATTACTGCTTATTAATATTTAATAGCAGCACTTTTTTTTGGGGGGGGAGAATGGGAAAACAAATACATGAATCAGGTATTACAGACTTATGATATAGTGTTGAAAAGAATTAGGCCTCACATATTACTATCTCTATAAACATAATTTTAAACTACTGATAACAAAATACAAAGTAACTGAAAATCATAATTTTGGCACCTAGAAAAAGTTTTCCAATAACAGCATCCATAGAGTGTCTTACTGACAGTGAGATCTGGTACCCAGCTGTTTTATTAATTGCAGTATCAAAGCTTAATGATGGGAGAAAAATTCTGACCTGTTCACATGGTTATGAATGGTTAAACCTCTCCTTCAAATTTGCTTTCCTTTCTGAGACATAAAATTACTTGTGGTCTTGTTTGTCAATTCCTACAAGGTTTGAGGGATGCCTTTTACCAATTTTCTATGAGACTTCTAAACTCTTTCAATTATAAATTCCTATGCTATCATTGCTGACTGTTATTGCTCTTAAAACACTCTGATTCCAACAAGATATGGCCACAAAGTAAACATTTAAGTCTGTTTGATTAGTGGATAACTTCACCAAATAAAAAGGAGCAATCAAGCAGTCCATTTTTGTCAGTGAGTTAACTATGTGAGTTATATTAATTCCTGCAGAAAGCCATTTATTCTATGAAGTTTCATAATAAATAATTTTCACATTCTCTTGAGTCAATCTGTCTAAATGCAAACATCAAGACAGATTATCTTGTGGCCTGTAGTGTGTAAAACAATTTGCCCTCAGTAGGTGGGCTGTTCTGTATTGTTGCTGTTTTCATATACCATTCTTTTACTCCAAAGAAACACAGCTCACTGCTTTGACGTGATTAGCTTATGGAAATATTTATTATAGGAACAGTGATTAAGTTTTGGTTCCAAGACAGGTATAAGCGCCCTCTAATCTATACAATTTTCCTTCAAGGTAAACGGTTCCCAAGTTCAATCATAATATCCATTATTCTCTTTCATTATTAAACCCCAAAAGTATTTCAACCCTAAACTGCTTAAATATTAGCAGCACTTAATTAGTCTGTCTCTTTCAAACATTTTTCTAGTTCTGGGAATGTGAAATTCTTTTGCTGCTGAAATTATAGCAAAAAGCTATTTGCTACCATGGACCTAGTTTACAGTGAGAAAGTCTTCACTACAGCCTTACAATGTCTGCCATGAAAATCCTCAAGCTAAATTTATATGTTTCAAAATCATAACCAAAACATTTAATAGATTTATTGGGGGCTTAACGAATAAGGGGAGCAATTTTTTCTTCTCCTTCACTCTGACTGGGTGGGGTGGAACATTCTCTTCAGGTATGAACAGCTACACAGATTACAGGGGAGCCACTCTTTGTTTTACATGGTAAGAAAGGTGGATCTGTCTATATTCTGATGGATTAATTCTGTTTGAATACCAGGATGAATGGATTTGGCCCTGCAACTGTAAAGAAACTCAATGTATACAGATGTCATCTGCGCCCCGCTCTCTGAAACATATAAACTTCCAGTGGCAGTCAAGGAGTTTGGATCAGATCCTTTATTCTCTAGCTATTGCATGTTATGTCCTCTCCACTTCCCACACTCCAGTTTATATGTGGCAACTCTTGACTTCTGGATAGTGAGAGTCCCATTGTTTTCCACCTCTCACAGTCTTTTTCTCAACATAGTCAATTTCCCTAGCAGAATTAATTCCAGCTTTGTTCTATAAATGCTAGTCTCTTTCCTTAGTCACTCTAGGCACTGAGCCAGTGAATTCAGACTAAACAGAGGATATTAATTTTACTTTAGCATGTATATATTGCACAAAAGCTGTGATGCATGAGGGTTTACTTCCAAGAGCTAGAGTGAGACAGTTGTGTAAGTTTTCAGATTTGAACGTCAGAGATAACTTGCTGAGGGAATTGGAGACACATAAGAGGAAATACTTTAAGATTTTCAGCTTTTACTAACTAAATACCACAAGAAAGTGGGCTGTGAAGTATGAGTCTTTCACGTGAAGAACTGGATGAGATCAAATAAACCTTGGGCTACCACCTTTTGATATTCTGCTTGATGGTGGCTTCCAGGAGTGGATTGCAGGAAGGTGTTGAACTCTGTCCCGAGAGCTTGAGACATTTTGTAACAGAGAGGAAGAGGACAACAGCTGCTAGAATCTGAACACTCCCAAGACATTTGTTTAAATATGTTTATGATATCGGGAAAAGTGAAGCTCACTTCTCTCAGGTTATGGAAATAATCTTGTAACCAGTGCAATCAGTCAGTCTCTGCTGCCTGAGGAACCTGGGTGCTGGTTAATACTTGCTAGGAGCTGGCTTTCCAATCAGTAGTTCTAATTTAGCAAATTATGTTATTATCTCCCCTTTGCTTTAGGGGAGAATAGCAGGGGTGTTTCCCAGGCATAACTTCAGTAGTTCAACTAATAAACATTTTCTTGAGGCAGACAGCTTCCCCACTGGATCCTCTTGAATAAAGGCATGAAACACTTACCAGATCCCTGGACAAAAGGTCTTGCATCTTATATTTGTGGGACTGATCAGATTTCCTTAATTGCTCAGGGGCTTTATTGTTTTGCCTCAGCAGAGCTGTGCAGACTTTATCTCTTACAAATACATAAGAAATGCAGTCCTTGCACCCATAGATCCTTGCCACTGTTATCAACTAATTAACAACACAAAGAAATAACAAACCTTAGCCCAAAAGGCATCACAGAAGTGAATGAGTTAAATGCTTACAGAGCTGATGCTGATGGTAGAGAAAATACAATTTAATCCCGTTGAAAGTCGTTTTTATCCAACCTAAAACTGTTAAAAGAAGATTTACTTCCTTGAAGAAGAAACAGTGATGTCCAAGATGTTACTTGTATGCCTGCAAGGACACATCTGTTGATACATTTGGGGAACTGTTCTGGCTTAACTGACCAGCTGTGCAGGAAATAAATCTGGGATCTTCCTCAAGACAATTTGTGCCATGTGTAGGGTTGATTAGTAATGAGAAAAACCCCAAAGTTTTTCAGCCCCACGCTGTCATCACTAATTCAGTGTTCATGGTAGTTGGTCTGCTAGAAGTGGGGTGAGTTTGAACTTGGAGGTGAGAGCAGAAAATTAGTGAGCATGTCCAGTTGTCCACATGTGTTTTATAGAACCACAAAGGAAAGAGATATATTTTCTCCAACCAGGTACAGCTGGGATAAAGCAAGATCCCTACTGTTCCTGAACCTTGCAGGTTTCACCTCACCAGGCACACTCAGCTGAGCTGCCAAGCAGCAGCTTTTACAGCCCCCATCTACCTGGAAGTGATGATGCTGGCAGAGACTCTGGGGCTTGGCATCAGGAACTAAAGGGACACCTTCTAAAAGTGTAGACATAACCTTTAAGTTATCTGGATAGTTTTTCCTGTCATAATGTCAGCTGGATATTTCAGTGCTAAATATCAGAAATGTAGGAAGTTTGATGAAGTGGAGAGGCAAGGCCCTTTCCCCTTTTCCCTTTTTGATGCAGCTCTTTTATTTTCCCCTCTGCACAGCCTCTCCCCATCTCAAGGGCTCTGCTCCGTCTTGTGTGTTTCTGCAAGTCTCATCTCCTGCCTTGCCACTGAGACATTTCTCTTTTACCCACCTTCTCCTGTCTCTTCACCCCTGTTTTTTTGCTGTTCTCCACCCATATCCAGCGTCCTCATGAACCCAGGACCACGTAGGCATGTCCCACTAGTTTCAGGAATTACTTTATTAGTTCATGTCTGAACATTTTGCCCTCTCTGAAGAGGCATAACACCATGTGAGTCAGTCTTACAGAAATAAGTCTTACTTGTCAGATCTTTGCTTAGGTCCATTGGTGAGGGATTGGTTATTAGAACATGGAGAATCTTGCTTCTCTGTGGATAATGATGTAATGTATGCAGCTGTCTGGCTAAATCCAGGGCAAAGCTAAGGGAGAGTTGTTATGGGCAGTACTACCCATATTCTGGAAATGGAAAGCCAGAGTGAAATAAGGATTTTTACTTGTCTCAATATGACACAGCTGATTTCCTCTTCATGCTACCATGAAGGCACAAACAGGGTTCATGAACCTGCTGTGGCCTCTGTCCTTGTCACGGACCTCTGGATGCTTTCATCTTTTGATGAGCTTCATTTAATCCATAGAGATCAGAGAGAAGAGTTACAGGGTTCAATCTCCAATGGCAGACCTGTGCTGAGGAGCCCACAGGATGGCACAGGTCATCTGCAGCCTTTCCTCATGGGCTCTCTCTGTTTCACTGAACTGAATGAACCCAATGAAATTAATATCTTTCCCATCATGGTATATTTCCATGTGTTTTTGTAAGACCAGCCTGGAAATTATTTCCCATAGCTTCAATAAGTAACTAGTCATATATTCACCACTCCTTGTTCATAGTGCTGTTCCCCAGCATCTTTGAGAGAGCAGCCTGATGCTGCACCTATAGCAGCCTTTCCCCACCTCAGCTTTCCATCCCTTTCAGTGACATGCAATCGAGCAGACCTCTGCTCACCTGACCCAGGTAAATCTTGTCAACACAACAGTACAATTGCAGTGGCTGCCACTGGTGTCCACCCTGTTTTCCCTCCAGTTAGTTCTGAGGCAAGGTTCTGGGTGCTGTATTCAAGGTGTCTGGCTCACTGGTGCCTTGCTGCAGTCCCTGTCCTGTGCTAGAAAACAGTAAGAGCAGTGTTGCACTGCCCTGACAGAGCTGAAGACATAGCTGCTTTTGCATTTGAAGCTCCTCTTAATAGTTACAAAAGTATTTACAAAGTTGAATGACAAGACTTCTTTCTCATATTCTCTGTTAATCATCATGATAATTTTAGGACAGACTCCTACATCTATAGAGAGTCTTGCCTGAGTATGTGGAACTCTGTGAAATCAGAAGTTTGTGGGCAACTGTGACAGTTTGGGCTTCTTTTCTTCTCTGCCAAAGTCAGGATGAATAACATGGGAAACAAAGATGTCAAGTTCAGACTTGGTTGTTTATTATATCTCTGTTTACAGTATTTACTGGCTCACGAGCCGCGAGCTTAACTGGCAAGCTAGGAAAAAGAGGTAAAATGGAGAGCTTCTAATTCTTTCCAAGGTTATTTTAGTGATAAGAACCTAATACCAAGGTGACACCTATATTATTTATTTTCTGGTCCAATAATGACCACCCAAGGCCTGCAATGAGGCCCTTTTTCACCCAATTACAGAAAACCACCCAAACTCATGAAAAAGAAGGAATAAGAAGGCAAAGAAGAAAGACAAAGACAAGACCCAAAATCCTCCATCTTGACCCATATGTATCGCTATACACTAAAACCCCAAATTCTAAGTGACTAGGATTTCAACAGGCAATCAGTCCAGGTATTGTACAGGTGTCATGAGGGAATGCCAGACTTAGTGCTAAGGTTGTCCAAAAATGTGCAGATATCACCCAAGCGTGTGGTTCCCAGACCTGACTGATAAAGCAAAGGATACTGATGGGGAAGAACAACTAAAATAGACCTGGCATCTCCTTATAGAAGTACTTGGAGGTTCTAGATGAGGGTTTCAGAATTCAGGTTTGGTCTAACTGGTATTAATTTTCTGCTAAACCCTCACAAAATTTTATGAGATCCAAATGTGTGCAGAATCGGTTCATCTCACTACAGTGGGAGGAGTATTAGCAGTAGAAAGTATATGAATGTTTCTACAAAGAACACCCTGATGATAGCTGAATAGGTGAAAGCTGATGCAATAAGTATGTGAAGGTGTGTCTGAATATGCAGGGATATTTAACCAAAAGGAAAGGATCTTCCAGAAAAATAAGAAAATGTCCATTCTTTAGGAGTACAGTTTGAAAAAAAAAGAGGATATAGAAAAGTACAAAAGTATCTGCTGTCAGCAATGACATTTGTAGTCATTTGTCTTAGCCAAACTCAATTGTTTGGCACACTGATTTGATACAAATGGTTTGATCAGCTTTCATTCTTAGTCCTTGAGCAAACACAAAGGAGTACTAGTCCTAATTTGAGTTCAGCTCTGTTATATTTTTCAGTTTTGTCAAAATTCAATAGTTGTAAAACACCTGGAAATATTTTGTGAATATTTGTAGAACATCTGGAAATATTTTGTGAAACTGCAGTCTTTATGCTCAGCCTTTGGCAGAGGTGTGGAGTTTTTATTTCTGAGTCTCAGCTAGGCCTATCAGTAACATCGGTGTTTTTTCTTCTAGTGCCATCACCTAGATGTTGCCCAAAATGTTCTACAAAGATAGGTGGATGCATATTACCTTGGAACTGGTATTACAAAACATATGCCATTTAATTTATTTCCTGACTGGTAGCATTGGTGCAGGCCAGGAATAAAAGTTTTACCCAGCAAAGATGATGTATTAATATACAGCAATAGTGTTGTGCATTCCATTAGGTCTTTCTCATGTCAACTTCAAAGCCCTTTGCATTGATGAAAATGTGATCTGTCTACAAATACAATCATTATTTTACATAAATTAATTGTTACAACCACTTTTTTCCTTTGAAGAAAGAAGGAAAGGTGAAGGGAAAATTCTTTCAGGATTTGTGACACAAAGGTGATAGATTCACATGTTCACCCTGAACAAACAAGCAGCAAAAAAACCCAGATGCAAATGACCTCATGGACATGTCAACTTCCTTATAGCCACTTCTGTCTCTAGGCTGAAAATAAATCCAATGTCTGCTTCAGGCAGAGGAAAGAGATACCTTTTGTATCATCAGATCATCAGATCATAAGCTATGAGATGTTGGAGTGCAAGGAAGTAACCTCTACTCTTCTAGCAGTGTGACTGTTTCTAAACATGGAGTAGGACAAGGCCATTTAAAATACTCTGGAAGAAATAAAAATATGTATTTTCTTTAAACAGTGTCTTCTAGAGAGGAGATGCTAAATGTATCTGCTGTGATGGGAATGGTAGGAAAGATGGAAGTGCCTGTGAGGAAGAGTGTTTGGTGCAAACATAATGTGCTTTGCCCTGACAAGATCTTGCACTGAATTGTGTTGGTTCATTAGTAAGGCAGAGGATCCCTCAGTGCCAGTCTGCAGTGAAAGTGATACAAAGGCCTGAGTCATCTGATAAAAATGTGTCAAAACTTTCCAGAAAGGATCAGTGATTTAAATTATGTCATTTTTGAGAGAGGATGGAGAAAAGGAAAGGGAGTAGGTAGGTGGAGAATCTGATAATGGACAGAGGACATTCCACTGACTCTTTTGTAGTATCATACGACAGCTTTTCTGCCGGTTGCATTTCACAGAAAACAAGGCTTTTCTATGAGGAGAAAATGTACAATTTTCATTCTCTTAGAATCTCCTTCAATAATCATGAATATGATCTTGGCTCTAAAACAATCCTGGAAGGCATACCTTTATCTAACAACTGAGATAAAGAAGTAAGAGCATCTGCAGGGGTCTGGACTCTAGCAAATGCTACGACACATCTGTGCCAGCAACAGGCCAGTGTGAGTGAGCTTGACTCTGGTCTGTTGTTTACTCTGGACTTCATTTCTGTATTTCAAGTTTCTGGTGGCCTTTGTTCAGATTCCCAAGCACAGAATTATTGTAAAATAAAGAGGAGGCCAAACTTGGACTTGGAAGAGGAATCTCTGGCGCTGTTTGAAACATATAAAAGCATGAGGTTTGGCTAACCTTGCTGAGATGCTGTTGCACAATTGTATATGTCAGAGATCAGTAATTAGCCCTCATGCAGATCCTGCTGTCTTGGTGGTCTTGAGAAAAATATATATTTTTAAGTCACAGTGGATTTTAATGCCAAAGAATAAGTATTTGATTTTTCAGATAATGCTACTGCAACTCACTTTCAACTTGAATGAATGTTGGCAGGCACAGTCAAAGCCTCTCGCAGATCTTTATTATGTCTGTCAGCTATGGAGTCATAATATCACAATCACAATGCAATGTATGATTCCTTGACTTCAATATTACTGCCCTTTCTCCTTAGGAATGGAAGTACTTGAAACACCCTTCTCATGTAGAGATGTTTTGTTACTTACACAAGAGTGATTGAAGCACCATAGGTTTGAGTCAAAGCCTTCAGTAATTGTCAGTTATCAGTGTGTTTCAAAGATTGAATATATTAAGCACAGATGGTCACACAAGATTTTCTGGTAGACTGGGGAACAGAACCCTGGCACACTAAGCTCTGGCCTCCTGGTTGAAAGCACTTTTCCATAAGTATCACTGTGTCCCAGAAGGCAATGTTTTTTAGTAGGAATTTTCCCATTCCATCATGAAGAACATTCCCAAAGGTGCAGCAGTGACTTCTGTTTAGAAGTAATTAATGTAAAAAGTCTCATTGAGGAATCCCTGGAAATGCCTGAAGAAAAAGAACACCAAACTTTTAAAGCTCTTCCAAATGCTTGTTTTGTTAATATGCATTCTCAAACCTGAAGTAAACAGAATACATATCTGCCAAAAGGACTTCGTTGTCTTCACTACTATACAAAAAGAGGAGTTTAAATGTTGTATTAAAAAAGAAAACTATTTAATTCCTTGTTGGTGCAACTTTGTCGTGTCCTTGCCTATTTCCAAGCGGACAGGCCGTTGTGGGCAGCAGAGTGCTCCACTGAGAAATATGAGCATCTCAGGTGGGTGATTTGGACTTGAACTGGTCAAAGTGCTACCTGGAGACATGGGTTCCTTTCCTCCATAGAATTCTCAAATTCCTAATTTAGTTGCCAAGGGGTAAATAGGATGAAATTTCCACTTAAAAATATGTTTTAAAAGGTCTTCTCTGTTACTGAATGTAGTCTAGAAGTTTTCACTGGTGTGTCTGAGCACAGTATTTTCTGTTACACATGGATACACCCCATGTTCTTCCTAACCTGATTAAAATTGTGGGTCACCAAATATTACAGATATGTGGAATGCCAAGTTTTCCAATTTAGCCCCAAATCTTCCTTAAGAGAAGTCATTTGAGTCCCCTGAGTACCTCAATTTCTCATATAACTGATGTCCTTAACTGCTTAATAGTGCAAATTATTTAACATCAGACATTCAATTAAGTTATTAGAAGACTTGTAGTTAGTTATTCAGACACAAATATGTGCCTAAAATTTCATCTTTTAGTGAAATTTGTAGTGAAAAGATGAAAATGAAATAATTTGAAAAACATACTTTAAAGCAAAGCAAAATATTAAAAAATAGCATTTAAAAACCCACAGAGAAAATGTTTTGTAATTATCCACAAATCTTGCTTAAATCAAATCTGTTTGATAGGTTTTTAACTGAATGACAATTAAAGAGAGTGTGACAAACAGAAATGGAAAGAGTGGGAAAAAGAGGAGAGATACAGTGGAGCCCCAGAAGAGCAGTGTCTATACTAGCATGGAGTCGAGTCCACTTGGAACAGAAATGGGTGAAACAGGGTGAAATAGTTGGTGATGAGGGTCTGATATCTACACCTGGTCACATTTAGGAGAGTTTTTTGACATTGGCTATAGTTTGTCCCCAGGGCACACAGATTGACCAGAGGACATTGTTCAAGAACAATCTCTTCCAGCCCAGCCCTAAGTGAACAGAATTTGGGTCATTCCACCTGAGGTTGCTGTAAAAGGTAATGATGAAATTTGTATCAAAACTGTTATCTTTGTACAAATCTGTTACAGCATGAATTATTAATGTGACTAATGTGACATGCAGGCCTGCAACATAGAACGATTTTATGACAAGGTAATTTCTGTATTTTATTTTAGGAGCCTGATGCCAGCTGTATGAAGAGATTGTAACAGAAGAGTCTGTTCCATTTCTATGCAGCAATGGTAAAGCTGTACTCTTGCTAAACTATTACCACAAAGAATGCTCAAACCAGTGAACTTCCAAAATCTCCTAGCAGATCTTCAGTAATACCAAATCCATTACTGAAGAGAAGCTGGAATTTTCCTCAGACCACATAATTTTCTGGGGAATTTGAAAATAAGAAAAATCAAATGAGGGTAAAAATGAGAACATCCTTTCAGAACCATCTTACTTAATCTGGGTCCCCTCCACAAGAAAATGCATGACATAATAGACGAGAAAGAATTGCCCTTGAGATCCACCTCTCCAGTGAAAACACCTTTTTAAAAAACCAATAAGCCTCAAATCAAGGTTTTGTTCTGATCCTTCAATGTTTAAAGCTTACTGTGACCTCTAATGCTGGGATACAGCTGGGACATGAGAACCACAGTACTGCTGTCAGCTCTACATGAGCTGTTACAGAGAAGGGAACAGGGTTACTCAAACTCTGCCAGCAAATACAGCACAAGGTTTGTTATTGTGTGTGCCAGCATTTACTTCTCACAGTGGAGAATCCTTGAGTAGGATTGGAAGGCACCCTGAGAGCATACCTAGTCCATACACCTCTCTTTCTTTCCCACACAAACTTAATTCTTTATTGCTTCCTTCACTTCAGCTGTTTCAAGCACCAGGATATGGCAGCCTGTGAACCCTAGCCACAGGAAAGTGGGCTGCAGCTCTGTGTTAATTTAAGCCTGGCTCCTAATCCTGCTGATGAAAGATCACTCTTTGTTTTACCCAGCTGAGGTGCCCTTCCCAACCTGCAGTTGCAGCATGCAGCTGAGCTGGTCACACAGATTCTGTGTCCTGACAAGAGCCCCAAGGCTGACTTGTCAGATTTGCCTTGCAGGAGGTTCAGCCTGGAAGAGAGGAACACATGGAAGGGCTGGAGATGGGAGCAGCAGGTGGGAGCTGGATGGCAGAGTCTCCAGTGTAGGCCTGTGACCTGGGATAAGTCAAGTCACATCCTTTTGTTAAATCTTCCCTGACTTGGTATGGCCCTTCCATTGATATCCAAATATTTTTGTTGATGAGAAATTTTAAATGGATGAGAAATTTTAAATGGATAGAAATTTTAAGCGGACAATCTCAGATACCTTCAAAGGATGTTCGTATTTTACTTCAATATTTTCAGTTGTGAGGATTAGGTGGGTAAATTGTTTTTACCAGAGCATTAGCATAGTCTGTTGTAGAAATTGATGCTCTTAGGGCAGGGGTACAAAGGTAGTCAGGTGTGTAACAACACACACTTGGGGAAAGCTGGTGGCACTTTGCCTCCTGGAGGGTTAGGCAGTTTTGCAGACTCCACTTGCTGCATCTCCTTATTTGGGCCCCTGACTGCCTCTGCACAGCTGGCCCACACTGGCTGGCAGTCTATGAACTAATATCATTGACGTTTATTGACTGGAAGCCTTTGAATATTTTGTTTGTGTGGATTTTATTTGAGCAACACAAATCCCTATTTGGCAGGCAGTTTGAGTTCCCTCTAAAGAGGCTTGTCTGTGATAGTTTTGCCACTTTAACTACAGTGGTATAATTGAAACTGCAACACAGAAAATACTCAAGGGAACAGGCAATTATGCTGGTGGCAAATTGTTTATATTGGCCTAGCATATTACAGAACAAAATGAAGTATACCAAAATGATGTTTTCTATCAGTTTCTGTCAACATATTACTCTAAGCAAGGGTTTTATCCGTGTATATTGCTTGGCCTCAAGTCCTCTTTCTAACAGATTTAGGCATGCCGATATAAATGCTTTCAAATTTAATAGAATTCCAAAGCGAATAATATTTTCTTCTCCTCCCCCAAAATGTCCATGTCTGACAAGTCTAAACTCACTGTTGATACCTGCTTGGGTAGAGATCTTTTTTCATAGATCCCTTTGACTCCACAGACCGTAGGCAATGCTGTGAGCTCACTGTGATGAGTATGAAAGAGTGGCTCTTCTGTCTTATCTCAGTTGCTTTGATGGCATTGGGAAGATAAGGAACATGCTGTTGCTTTTGATGAGGGGAAAATAAAGAATTAGCACCAGATACTGTATTATCCAAACCTTTGCTTGCAAACAACTTTGAACAGGTCTTTGGGTTGCTTTGATTATTTTTTTGTTTGTTTTCATCTGCTTGACTGGTCCAATGTCTGGAATAGTTAGAAGATGTCAGAGAAGGAAATAGAAAGAACAGGCACCTTAAGCATAAGGTTTTGGTTGCCTGGATTTCTGACATGCAGCGAATGAGTTTGTCTCAGGGTTCCTGTCACCTCCTGACATCTTGAAAGATTGGAGGAGACAAGGAGACAGCAAGGTAAGGATGGCAGTGGCATACACAGGTTTGTAGGCATCAGACTACAAAAGCAGGGCAGGACCCAGGGCTGGCTGCTGCAGTTCCCACCCAGTTGGCCTCAGCAGTGCTTTGGGCTGGGTGTGAAATGAAGCCCTTGGTTCACCACATTTAGCTTGTGGCTAGTTCATTAATTCCAGCACAGTTGGCCAGGTCCCAGCAGATCCCTCTACAAGTATTTAATTCTCCCCATGCACTCCCCAGAGAGTGGAGCCAGGGTGCACAGCACTGGGAATTCCCCTAGGCATTGGCTCATCAGGTTCATACATTATTATGTTCTACCAGGTGATATCTGTTAAAAATTCAGTCTTGCCTTCTGGATGGATCCTTTCTTTAAAATGGCTATTGGCTCCTAAGCCACTTATGGTATTCAGTGCTTCTCATCCATCAGCCCTTGCTGTGCTGAAGATTCCACAATTGTTTACAAAATGTTCAAAGAAGAAGGAATTTGGGAGCTGGCCTGAAAGGCCTCCTGTGTGCCTTTAGCCAGCACTTCTCTAGATTGCAAAAGGTTTTATAGCTCCTTTTCTCCTTTTTTCTCCATTTCCACTCATTCTTTCTACAGCTCCTTGCTCTTTCCCCTTAGATAACTGTAATCACATACCAGATTAAACCTTAAAAGGCATGTTTGGGGGTTTTCTTGTCTTTATTTTTTGTGCACCACACAAGTGCACCAAGAAATAAATTATTCTTAAAATTTCCTCTGCCTGTAGCGTGAGATGGTTTTCATTCCACCAGTGGTATTTTACCTGCAGAAACCATATTGTTGATTTCAAAGAAAACAAAGGCTGTATTAATTGTGAAGTTGCTTGGTAGGAGAGGAGAAATACTTCTAAATGTTTTCCAAACATAATGTTTAAAACATTTTGTAATGTAGGGGAAATCTGAAAAGCAACATCTCTCAAACTGAATTGAATACTAGGGCATGATCAGACAAAGGCTTTTGTGAAATATCACCAAGGTAGGATTAGACTGGAATTGGATTGGACAACATGGACAAAGATGTGAAAACAAATCTTCAAATTAGGAAAAGGTAATTCTTTAGTAGTAAAAGGTTATTCTTTAATAGTATCCAAAAGGCAGTCAACATCTGCCACTTACAGAGCAGTGGGAAGGTATTTGCTGCTGACAGTTAGGCCAGAGCTATAACATCATTCAGAGTCACCAAAGAAAACTTTTATCAAGAGATCCTTTTTTTTTGTTGATGTTTAACTGCCAGGGATATTGATTCTCTTATGACATATTACTATTGCAGTACCAAAGGAAAGCTTCTGCTACTATGAGATTTTAGGGTTCCCCACTTTAAACTGAAGAATTTGTATTGCTTTTTTCTTGATGTTTAGAGAAACTCATTCTGCACAATGGAATCAAAGAAATAATGGTTTCTCTTTGTTCCTTCCACTGCTCAATGATCAGTGTGTGTGATCTCAGCCTGCATAGCTAATTCTGCAGCCACCAAATAAATTTTTTGTAAATGTCCACAACAGTATATCACCATGAGAGCAAGATGTGGAGCCTGTCTCTTGAGTTGGCATAATTTTATGGCTCACAGTTGATGAAGCTTTGTGGGTGGCCTGGAGCCAGCTCTCTGTGTTGCTGTGTGGAGGAGTCAGAGACAGAATCTGCCCTTATTATTTCACCAGTAAGTAAAATAATCTGTGGACTTCAGGCAACCCTGTTCATGTCAGAAGGTAAGAGCAGAGGACCTGTTCCTTTTCTAGGAGGTGCTTTGCACATGAGATTCAGCCCTTCATGGAACCTGGAGAATGGCAAACTCCCCTGCTGTCCTGGTGATGATTCTCCTTTCTTCCTGACACCCTGATTCCCTCCCATGATCAGTTCCTACCTTTCTCTGCACTTGAATCCTCCTCGTCCTCCTCCCTGATTACCTTTCTCATCCCACCCCAGCCTCTTCCCTGCTGACCTCCTCTCCACTTTCCCCAGGCTCTTCCTGTCACCCCACTCCCCATCTCCACAGTGGCTGATGTCCTCAATACCAAGTGCAGAGGGACAGACACTACTTGATATCCTTGTTGCCACTACATAACTACATTTCTGTGTTCTGAGGAAGCCTGCCAAAATCCTGTTCATCCCAAAGCAAATTGAGAGCTATCACCAGCTGGTAACAGCTTGCAGACGCATCTTGCTGACTTGGAAATATTCTTGACAGAAGCAAGAAAGCTCAGATTATCAATCCTTACTATCAGGAAGACTTTAAATCAAATACGTTCCAGCATCTGGTTAATGATTAAAACAAATCCTTTAAAAAAAACCCAAACCACACACACACACACACAAAAACCCCCAAAACATTATTTCCTCATAGGCTTAATAACCTGGAATTATGGAGACCGTTTATATCAAGTTAGGAGACTGACTTGTGACCACCAGTGAAGTGTGAATCAAAGATTCTTCTTATATCCACAGTATCTGCTCTCCAAAGGATCCCACCAAGCCAGACACAGCATACCAGCATTCACTGAACAATCCTCAGCAAGCAGAAGGTCCCTGAGTTCATCATTCTCTGGTTTAGCAGAGAGGAAGAGACCACTGCTCAAGGTTTGTGAATAACTTCCTAGCCTGCTGCTGGAGTATTTTTTCTCATTCATGATGACACATAAGAAGCTTGGGCTGTTTCTGACTGGTTGTCTGGAAGGAAAACAGGCAGTGGTTGAAATCGGATTATTCAGATAGCAAAAGGAAAAATCATTTTGGGTGTCATATGGCTATCTTAAAATTTTATTTAGGAACATTGCCACAGACTGCCTTTTTATCTTGCTAGGTAGATATAAGCAGATATATATATACTGCAGAATTTGCCACCTAAGATAATACATCTGAGGTAGGTCCTCAGCAAGTGATATCAGGCCAGTCTCTAATGTCTACAAGAAAATCTTGATGGAACACAGTAGAAAAAAAAAATCCTGAATAAATGTCAGTATTTCTTCCATGCAAAAAATAATACTGCCAAAATTTCCCTGATGATCCTCATTAATGCAGAGCTCAGGTTATTCTCTGCCTTTGGAATAAAGCATATTCATCAGAGTTCAAGTATCCAAAGGAAAAAAAAGATCCTAGGGAGGAATAATTTTAATGAGTGGCTGCTCAGTTTTGCCCTTCAAGAACTGTCAGTGTGATCATTTTTTTGAATTATCCATTCATAACAGTCAGTGACCATTTTCTGCTCTTATGCCCTTTAAATCCCTGTTCCTCAGCCTCTTCCAAGATCACCTTCCCTCTCCTCTCACTCCTGTATTGTAGTCACCAAGGCCTCAAACTTTCTCCTTTTTCCATGATCCAGGCTGATAAGTATTCATAAGCCAAGTTTGTTTTCCTTTTGGAAATTCTGATTGTTTTCCAACTTTCAGGCTGTTTCCAAATTACTTCCCCACTCCAATTAAAAGTGCTGTGACAGAGGCAGGCTTTAGCAAGATGCTTTGCTCCCTTCATGTCTGTCCTACTTGGATCTGAAAGGATGTTGGCTGTATATTGGATATCCTCAGAAATCCTCCAATTACAGTGAAAGTTGCCAATCTACAGACCCTTGTGCATTCTCACTGTTCACACACAATGTGATTTTTTGGGTTGTGACTCAGGTTCACAGCTACTTACAATTGCCAGCTCTTTGTTTCATGTCAATACTGTGCTTCCTTTCCTTCCCGGTGAAGGAGTGGGAGCCACAAGTAGCCTGGAACAAATGGCTGGTCAGCTGTGAGGAGAATCTGAGAGAGACAGAGAAAGACTGATTCCCAACTCTGGCAAGTGGTAGAGAGAGAGGGGAAAGAGGAGATGAAAGAAACTGTGTCATGATTCCTATGTTCAAATGACGCCAGGTAGGCTAGCATTGCTCTCTAATTATGAAATACCATGTAGTTTCTAGGAAATGAGAAACTAGTGAATTTGAGAACATTTTTTAAAAATTTGCCTTAAATTGAAAAACATTTTATTTAACCTACTGGAGAGTTCCTGGTCTGTTATAGTATTGCCACAAACACAGTTGAATTGCTGATGGTTTCATAGAAAGCACACCGCATCACCCAGCACCAAATCTGGACACCTCTGAAACTCTGAAACACCTCCAGGGATGGTGTTTCTGCCAACAGTAGGACTGATGACACTTTAGTCATAAACAGCAAAGTGGCCACGTTGGTTTTTTTTTGGGTTTTTTTGTTTTGTTTTTTTGGGGTTTTTTTTGTTTGTTTTTTTTTTTTGTTTGTTTGTGTTTTTTTTGTTTTTTTTTTTTTTTTTTTTTTTTTTTTTTTTTTTTTTTTTTTTTTTTTTTTTTTTTTTTTTGGTTTTTTTTTAATGTAATGCAGGAGTACCTAGCTGACAGCATTCAGAAGAAAAAGCATTACTTTCAGTTTTCATGTCAGAGCTTTTCATGCAACAGCTCAGCCTAATCCCAGCTGAATCTTCAGTTGTGGCCATATACAGGGCTTGAATAAAATTATCTTCATGATGGATACCTTCTCAAACCAAACATGTATGTGGAACACTCACGTGTAAATAAGATTGCCTTATTTTGCAGCACTCTTTTGAATGTAAGAATAGTGTAGCCATGAAATAATTGTGGTACAACTGTGATGAAGTTGAACTACAGATCAATAAACATGGGTAGGAAAGGAAACAAAGGTTTCTACAAGTGACATTCATTGCTTTAAGGTTTGAAAAACTTCATGTTTAATGAGATACTCTATCTGTCTCCTCAGAGTGGTTTCTCTCCCCCTAATGCCCTAAGAGACCTGATATTACCTCTCCCTCCTAGATATGGTAGATGGAGATGGTCTTATGATTATCCTCAAGTTTTTAGAATGAAAAATGCAAAATATTAATTTAAGCTGTCAATTAATTGATTGAATAATCATTGACCATTATGATCCTGAAGTTACTAAGCTGTACTCATGCCTTGGATATCACTTTGATGGGCAAGACTCATAAAAGTAGTTTGGCAGGTTGGTCTCCACAATGGAGAACACAATGGCCACAGGTCCACTCCTCTCAAGGAATGTAGTGAAAATGTTGTATGTGCAAATCAGGCAGATTAAATTAAAAGTATGTTCCATGTATGTTCACTGGGGAGCAAGGGTATGGCCAGTGAGCACTGGCAGCCAGAGCCATTGCTCCTTCTGCCAGCCTCAGCAGCCCTCTTGTGCTAGGGATCTGCTGCAAAGATGCCAAAGAAATGAAGAGCTATTGGCCACAGAAATAAATGGAAACGTTTGTCCTAAATGATAGTTTGCCTCTTATCTGTCTTCAGATAACAGAGAAGCACAGTGGAAAATCCTGTGTTGCAACAACTTCTCAGTCCTGACATTGCTTTGTTAAGTCAGACCTCTAATGGCTAATGCCTAGACAATGAATCAAAGCAGTTGCCTGCACAAGGTATTGGATGAACTCAAATAATAAATAAGTATGTAAAAACCGTGGTTTTTTTTCCCTGAATCATTAGGGGGAAAAATAGCTAATATTGCCAGGTAGCTCATTTATAATGAATAATTTGATTAGCTCCACATCTGGGTTTCCTGGCTTTTTTTCAGGGTAAGAAAGACAGCTGGATTGTCTTGAAAGAGTGTTTTAATGATGAGTTCTTTATTAATATTATGTTTCTTTTAGGTGTTTTGTGTTAATACTTCAAACATGCATTGCTGGCAATATGAGTATGGCCTAGTTTTTTAATGCAAAATATCATGTTTCCAAGTATTTTCTAAAAGCCTGAATTACCACAGTTTCTGTTAGGAAAAAAAGAAAGGAGGAGGGAATTAAATAAACAAAAGCACCTGGCAACCTCAGTTGTTGGTGTAGAACAGGCAAGTCTTGCAAAAGCACTTAAACTGAGTGGTTTTTTTCCAAAGTTAATGAGTAGAGTTGCCACAAATATCAACAGTAACTCTCCTCATAGAAAGCTGGAACCAGCAAGACTTTAAATAACTAGAGTGGGGGAAACAAAATGGAGAGTAAAATGGTCTAAAATCTACACATGATTTAAAGATATTTGATATGGATACTTTAAACATAGTACAAAGTTATAGAGACACAAACAGACATATATTTTTATTTGCCAGTGTTGGTCTGAGAAAATAATGGTGTGCTTGGAGCAAAGTGGCCCCTGGAAAAATGTATAGAACAAGCCACCACTAGAGATGTAGATCACAAATAGCCTACAGAAAGAGAATAGAATAAAGATAATGAGAGTCAGAAGGATTTACAAAGTTATGATGAGATGGTAGTCCCAGACTCTGGGAAGGTCTGGGACGTTTTGCCTGGTGAATTACCAAGTAAATACATCCTCAGTGCTTATGGTTAAAAATGGTGCAGTATTGCTGTGTTTTGAGGAAGAATATATTATTTTTTGAGGGATAATCACCAAGTTTGGTCGGTGAATGAAGCCAGGTGCTCCAGCAGCACATGTCAAAGTAGAGGACAGCAGTTCAAGGAGAACACATGGATCAGACTTGAAGTGCAGAGGAGCCAGGAGCTTCAGGTGTCAACCGCAGCACAGGAAGGGCCCGGCGGGCACAGGAGAAAACCCTGCGGGGTCCGTGAGTGCTGCCAGGAGTGAAGCCTGATCTCGGGGGCAAACAGCAGGGGCCAGCTATTTATTCAGCCAGTCTCAAGCAGTTCAAATAGATTGCTGATAGAAAGGCATGAATAAACCACCATTTGGCTCAGTGCCATGAATTTCACTTTGTTGAAGGTTTGAGTTGAATAACTCCTCCAAAATAGGCTGCTGGATTTAGACAGTGTTTCCTTGTATATAAGGTACTTAGCTGAAAGGGAATTGAAATGGTAGGGCAAAATATGCCAGAGATGGACTGAAACCACAACTTTTGATTTGCATCCAACTTTAGAGACATCTAAACCAGACAATGGCCTTCTATAGAAAGAGAAAGTGCTTTTTCTATCTGCCATCTCTCGCAAACACAGGTTATTCAAAGTGTGATGTGAACACCAACAGTTCAGGTAATACATCGCTCAAGAAAACAGCTATCACTTTACTGGCATCAGTGTTTTAATCTGAGTTTGGAATATGAAAATGTAATTTACCTGCTGACACATAATCATGAATCATCAGAGTTTTGTATGAATTCTTGCTCTACAGCAGCAGAAATTTTGCTATTGGTTTCACTAAGTCAGAATTTCATCCTTTAAACCAAAGATCATGGATAGTAAGTGTTGCTGACCAGTAGCATTTCATATTTGGTTTCTCGACCTTCTTTTGGTTGTGACTATTTCTAACTGTTCCCTCTTCTTACACATAAAAGAGCACAACTGGCTTTATTTTGGTTCCCATTCTGCATCCACAATAAAACTTTTGTCCACTCAGACTGTTAAAAAGTCCAAGCTATAATTTTTTTTCTTCCAGTTATGGAAGATTGTGTTCTTTATTTCCTCCAATTACCTATGATTTTATAGCATGTTGTCTGAAAGAATAATGATAAGAAACCTGTGAAGGAAGAAAGCAGGTAATATTTCTGTGGGAGACTTGTCACTAAGGTCACCACTGCATGTCATTTTACCTTTTTTACCTTTTTACATTTTGCCCTGTGTGCATGGGAAGGAACTGAGGAATACAAAAATCAAGGATTTATTCTGGCTGCAGTAATGATAGACCTCATATTTGTGCAGTTGTTAATACATTAATGCTTTGTGACATGAGTTAATGATATTCATCCTAACACCAGAAAGTGCTTCTTGAAAATTTTTGTGCTCAAGTCTTGGAATGAATTTTCCAGTTCCATTTACTTTTCAAGATGCCCTTACACAAAATCTGAGCATTTTAGTACATTTATTTTCATAAATTTGTGTAAGCTGAGAAAGGTTCTGCAGTGAAAGACAAGGCTTTAATTATAAAACTCATGATGATGGATCCTGTGGATTCTGAGGTGATGTTAGTTGCCAGTGTAATCCTCACCATTATTTTGAACATACAAAAATAATTGCCTCAATTTTTTCTCTGTGCAAATGTGGCTCATGCTGACAGAGTAGCCAGAATGTTTGTTTCCAGAAATATACCAGAAATAGCTGTTAACTTTCCCTAAAATAGTTACTGTAGGGTTAAATAGCTTCAAAACTTGAAGTTTGAAATTAACAGCAGTTACAATATTCTTCACTGGTATAATTTTTTATCTTTTTTTTACTTTTGCCCTTTTACAAAAATCCCACAGGCTTTCTGGGAACTAAGGGAACTACTGACCTACAGCTTTGAGGAGAAAATTCTATTCTTCTGTTTCATGCCATGAAAAAATGGTCAGAGTTTGAGGGTGTAACTTTTGAAAGCAATTTTATTTGTTATGGGCAACTGCAGGCAAAATTTTTGGAGGTAAGCTGCCTTCATAACTACTTGCATCTACTGAGCCAGTTTCTGATTTTTATGGATCTTAACTTTTAGCATAGAAATACCAAAGAGTGTTTTGTCTTTTCAAAGCACAGAAAGAGTTAAAAGAGTGAAAGTCTTCCACAGATTCAGTAGAATTACAACAAGCTCTGACCTGTAGTGACAATCTTGGATACTGTTTGTCTGTCTTCATTTTTTATTGAAGGACTTCCATTAAAGCTATGAGGTGTTAGCTTTGCTAGAAGTCTCACAATAACTGAATGAAATTAACAAAAAAGAGGATTTAGGGGCTTCATTTCTGTTGAAGCATGTTTTCAACATATTATTTGATTTCTAAACCATATCCAAAGAGACAAAGTACAGGAACAATAAAACATTCTTCCTTGCTTGCAGAACAAATTGCTTCTCATGGCAAAATATTGGGTGCAGTTGAAGCCTATCCTCAGCATGTTGTAGGAATCTGTGGAAAAGAAAAGACTCAAAACAGAAACATGTCTGAGCAGAATAACACTACTAAGGCAGGGATAGTTGGTAAGGAAGAGAAACCAAATCATTGGTCCTGATCCTACTTCTCAAGTCAGTAGGAAGACTTGTGAACTTCACTCTGTAGAAGTGAATTTCTATGTTCAAAAGTATTACTCAAGGCAGAGAAACTGAAAGTCCTCTAAATACAGTAAAAATAAAAGTAAGTGGAAAGAGAACCTCCCTGCACCGTACTATTCTTTTTTCCGTTCTTCAGTTTAATCTGGCTGACATTTAATACTGTTTATTATTAGCAGAGATTCTGCTGTAGCTCTCAGTTTTAGGTCATGAGCAGGCCTAATGCAGAGCATAGACATTTGTCACTAGACCATAGCTGTTGAAATTCAATTAAAAATATGACATTTGACCAGAATCAGCAACAGAAGTGCACTGATATTCCACAGCATTCTGTCTGCAGAACACTGTCCCAGACCCAGCAAAATGTGAGACCACAACAGCTCCAGGGTGACCCTACCTGCATCATCAGCTGCAAACTAGGAGAGAATAATTTAAATAAATAATTTAAATATCTGGTGCCAAGCAAAGGCTGTCCTGCACACTTTTTACTCCAAGACCACAGTAAGTAGCATGTGGAGAAACTCAGGAATAATCACTGTAAGAACAAAAAAGACCACAAGTCCAGCTGGGTAAGTACCCCAGCTGCAACGGTGACTATTAGCAGTTGTTTGGACTAGAGGGCAAACCCTTTCACATTGCACAACACATTGCAGTTTAAACCCTTCAGCTGCCAGGGGCTGCCGTTCTGTTTCAGTGTACTGTGCACTGGGATCACTGGGGTGCAGATACCCTTTGCTATGTCGTGTTTGTGCAAGAGCTGGGAGAGTTCCAAAATTACTACAGTTGGCTTTGGAGTTTTCTTCTTTGGTTGGGTTTTTTTGAGAAACAGAAATATGGACGGGAGGAACAGTAAAGCTAAATTACTTGAGACATGGGTAGGAAGTTTACTATTTACGTGGATAGGAAGCATGACTGGAACTCAGGAAATGGTTAATCATTCCACACTTCTTTGAGAAGCTGTAGAAAACTGGAACACTGACAGCAGCAGGAATCTAGACAAATGGTACAATCTTCAATGAAAATGTCTCTAACATCTTTACGTGGGGTTTTTTGTTTTTTTCTTTTTTTGTTCCTCTGTAGATTTTTAATATATTTTAGAAGAACAGGATATTCTCCTGTGTATACTTTTTTGTTTGGTTGGTTGGTAGGTAGGCATGAAAAAGATACTGAGTATATCTTCACAATTGGCTGTGAAGACCCTCAAAATTTTCCTGTAATTAAAGACTGTATGATGTGAGGTTTGCTTCTAGAGATGATCCAACATTTAAGCCAATGGGATGGACTATGTGTGAAGGACCTCACAGAAACTGATCAGGTCCAGACATATGTTTAATGTAATATTGTCAGCATGTGTTGTTCTGTCAAAGTAAAACATTATATTAAAGTTACTAAATCACAATGATGTTTCTGCTTAGAAGAAGTCCTCTAAATATATGTAGAAAAAAATGCCAGATCTAAATTTTTAATAATGTTTTCAATCAAAAGCCAGTTATATCAACTGATTCTGCTCCACAGAACAACCAAGAGTCTTAGTTTTCCTTCCAATCTGGAAAAAGTTTTTAGCCCTGCAAGCTAAAGCTCAATTGTCCTTGCATGGTCACTCCTTGACCTGCTGTCAAATGTAAAATCAAACACCTGTGGCAGATACTTAAGACTATGTGTGCCCCTGTTGATCCATCTGCAATATATTACATCCTAATTTATTACTATGGGTGGTTTTCAAAGGGGATTCATTAGACAGACAAAGTCCATTGCACAGTTAAAAAACTGTTTTTCTTCCCACTGTTCTAATTTTCTCTTCTTCTCAGGTTTCTGTTTCCTTTTATGCCATGCCAGGGATATTAAGTGCTTGTGAGACACTATTTGGTCCAAAACCAGTCAGTCTGTTCTGGGCAATTAATGTGGGTGGCGAGCAATATCTGACCCAAACTTTGTGGGTTGGATAAACTATAAGAAGTGGTTAATTATCTTCTACAGACCATATCGGTTTAATGAGGGGTGGAATTTCTCATTTATACAGAGTAAATCCATGAGTTCTGGCATTGTCCTGAAAGAAACCAAGGAATAACTCTCTCTTAAAGGAAGAAAAATTTTCACAGAGCTGTCTGAGGCTTAGGCCATGAATTGGTGTGGAAGGCCATGTGATGGCTCTGTAAGAGTTGCTAATACAGATTATTACTGTGTCCCAGGGATACAGTCAGGGGAAGATATACCTTGCTAAGATAAAGTTCATGATCCAGGTTTTCCTCTGGGTTATTTTCAACTCCTTTCAAGACAGCAGGTTAAAAAACAGGTACAGTTTTCCATGATATCAGTTTTTAGCTTTGTTGGTTTATTGATTCATATAATGTATGAAACTTCATAAAGAAAATAAGGAGAATTACATTTGCTTCTTCTAAGCCTCTCCTCTGCTCAAAGTAAAACCACCTCATCTTGTCCACCCTGTCTAAGATATAAAACAATGGATGTGTTTCTACGTGGGCTGCGTTTACTGAAAATTTCCTTCCTGAATAATATCTGAATTGAGTTACATGTTCAATATTCACTATTATAGTATAACATGTGGAGCACTTCTACTTTTCTCTAAGGAAACCCACAAATGCTGCTTCTTCATACCACAGATTGGCAGTTTATCGAGAAATCCAACAGCTAGATGGTCAAGAGTACTCAGAGTCTGTTGTGACATGATTTTTGCAATACTTTCTTTTCTCTTTCCTTCCACCACCCTGGGCACAGCTACTACACCAAATAAAAATTTCTGTCATTTAAAATACAATCACAAAGCTCACAATACTTAGCCCCAGGTTGTCACTTGAGGTCTTAATAAAGAAAATTTTTTGATATTTTGCAAGAAGTTTCAGCTTCTGTCTGAAGAAGGCCCTCTGAGGCTAAATGTCAATGATATCAAAAATGAGGCTGTCTGGTTTACTGTAAGACTGTTTGGTTTAGATCAAGCTCTTTGGTGTTAATGAAGCTGCCTCATCTGGGAAAGGAAATGACTTAAAAGTGTGTAACAGTTCTGAAAGGGAGTCAGACAGTGGGAGATGCATATAACTGGTTTGTCTTGTGCTGCATTTAATTGGGCTCCCTATTAACTCGTCAGATGGTGAAAGGAAAAACAGCATTTCATAACAGCTTTTAGTTGCTAGAGATGAGGAAATAAAGTGTAATGATGCAAGCAAGAGAAATTTTCACCTTACCATTACAGCCAGCACTTTCTCCGACAGCAGAACCTCCCTGACTCAGACATGTATTAGGGAAACCAGGACAAACACCAATGAGCTGTGAGTCCCCACCCTGCTCATGACACAGGGAACATCTCTCTCTTTTCCCGGTCTGGGAGGAGGCTCATTTCTGAAGAAAATGGCCTGACATCTAAGGGATGACTGATTCCACCAGATGCAAAAATTTTCACGTTTCTTGTGTTAAAAAAGACACTCCCAAACAGCTCCCCCTTACACTCCTCCTGCAGCCAGTTCTATGCTTCCACATATTTACAGGATGATGTCTCCAACAGGGAGCCCTGCTGATGGACTTTCAGATAGCCAGTGCAATTTTCTGGCTGATGTATGTCCTGAGCACAGCCTTCATCAATTGAATGTGCCAGGGAACCCTGAGAGGCATTGCTGCAGGTACTGCCTGTAACTACTGGAAGGAAACACTTCCAGCCCCTGGGCATCCTGCTGCCCCACAGGACCTCATTACTTGGCCCAGCTCCACACTGCCTCCAGACTTGTGATTAAATTTCTTGGTGAGTCTTGAATCATAGATGATGTACCTGAAGCTTGGATATAATTTAAGAAAGTTGTTTTACCTTCATCTTCAAAATTTGTGGTATGTCTTGATAACCCCATAATGTAAAGATGGAAGTCATCTAAGGTTTCCAGACAAACACCTTTGACTGGAATAACTTTTACTTCAGAAGATGACATTTGGAGCCTGGCTCAATGGCCTGAATATAGGCACTAGGGTCCATTTTAGTGAATTCATATCTTTTTCCCAACCAGATGCTGTCCTGTGAGGATGCAAGTTTCCCACAGGTTTTTGTCACATCTGCCTTTATATCCCAAGCACTTGGATGACACTGTATGTATCTTTAGCCAACTGAATTCCTCTATTCTGGGTTTAAAATTGTCTGGAGGTAAAAATATTCTGGAATGATTCCTCCTCTTCCTTGGAGGTCCAAGGCACCACAGACATGCAGACGCAGCAGGTTACAGGGAACTTAGGAGAGAAAGAAGTGATCAGTGAAGCTGGAGACTGCACAATGAAATGGATGTATGTTCTGTTTCAGCTCCAGTCAAGGCTTAGTTCAACTACCCCATCTACCTAGCAGTCATATCCCCTGTGAACTGTAAAATTACTGGCACTTTTGTACAACTAGAGTGCCAAACCACCCAGCAGCCACCTCAGCCCTATTGTGCGAGGTGTGCAAAGATCATAAGGTTATGGACAGCCTCCACCTCAGCCTTTTGACTATCTGTACTGGGACAGGGATGAACAAAGTGAGGGAGGCCTATAACCAGAAATATTTAGGTACCTCAGTCCCATTAAAATCAGTAGGGAACTTGTTTCAGTACTTTAGTGACTTGGATCTCCTGCTTTTTATTATAGATCTCACTCTCAGCCATGACCTGTAGATGCACGGCAAGCATCTGAATTTTTACTGCTCTTAACCAATCTGGACCAGCTGTGTGATGTAGTTGAATTCGGCTTGGAATCTGAGACCATGATGTCGATGTCCATCTATCAAATTTACAGGGCCTGCTGGACAGTAAGGATGTTGTTTAGAACTTGCCTGTCCCTGTCAGATATCAATGCAATGTAAAAAAGTAGTAAGGATGTAAATAGCTAAAAAAGATGAAATGTGGGAGACTTAATTGCTAATAGATATCCTGCTGAAATTTTGAACAAATGATACCTTCTTTCTCAAGAGAGATGCTTCTGTAAATAGCTGGGGAAATTCTGGTGAGGTACTCCAGGCATTTTCTGCTCCAGCTGCTCTTTTGTCTCTCTGCAAGATGCAAGTTATGGAGATTATGATGTTATACACTTCACATTATCGACATAAACCAAGGGCAATATGTGAATTTTTTAACTCTGAACCACTTGCCAGAGAGGGATGTAGAAGCCTCAGGGGGATGGCACATTCTCCTTAATTAATGTCCCTGTTCACCCTGGCCCCAATTACAAATTTGTCTCTCTCTCTTCCAAGCACAGTCAAGGAACCACCACATGGGGCATTTGTCATAAAGCATCTGAGGCTCATCCCCATATCTCTGGAATATGTTATTAATAAGGATTGTAGGTAATTTCTTTTCAAGCTCCTGCACTGCTTTCTCATCCCTGCTGCACACTGAGTGCCACTTTCCAGCAGCATCAACTTGCTGGTGGTGGCACATGTGGGCAGTTCCATGTGTCTAGCTTGTGTTCTTCACTGTGACCATGGCTACCCACAGGCAGAAAGTTGTGTCCTCTGTGATTTCTGTGTACTCTGAGGAGCAGTTATATGTCACATGGGCCCCTCTGGCAGAACAGCCAACACCAAATATTCTCTCAATGCTGCAAAGAAACCATAAAATTCTGCTGCAGGAAATCCCATGCTCCTTTGGCTTGAATGCTTAGCAGCTATTCAGGGTTTTTCTGTGTCATGTTTCTTTTGGGAGGAGGAGCTGATAGAGTCATGCAGAGCTTTTGTGCAATCTGATTTATTTGCCAGAAGTGCGAGCCAGGTCTCCTTGCTTCACAAAATAAATAAAAAATAAAAGCAAGCAGGAGGTGGTTTCCTTGCTGAGAAATACAAATGTGCCAGAAGCATTTTGCCTGATTTTTTTCAAAATTCAGTATTTTGCATCTCTGGCCTTTTTCTGGCCTTGTCTCTCACAGCTCTCTGCTTCCAGAATCATGGTTAGTCCAACAAAAATCCTTTCATCCCATGTATTTTAGCTACTCTCAGCCACTGCTGTAAAGATTGGTACCTTTGGCAGGGACTTCAGTTGTCTCAGTTACCTCTGCTCCAAGAAACATTTTGCGTTCCTTCCTTTAAGTCTCAGAGCTTTTTCCAGAAGATACCCTTTTGTCACTACAAGAGTGATTGAAGAGTAGTCTTATGGCAGAGGTTAGAAAGGAATCAAATTTGATCATTGCAGTTTCTTTAGGTCCTGTAATATATGAACACATCCCTCAGGTTGACAGTTTGATGGGAGCTTTAAAATCTTTCAGACAATCAGTGAAGTCAAGGAAGCAAATTCAGTTTCCAGGAGATTGGATCAAGCTTCAGGGACTTTTGTTTTGTTTTTTAACAAAAAATAATTCTCCTGTATTGTGAACTATGGTTTGTCTGGGCTTATCTATAAGTATTCAGAATCACACTGGCCATATTATGCTTACAAATACAACTGGTTGCATAACTTCCACAGGTCATATTTTTTTTCTCTCAGTACTCCTGACCTTTCACTATTTCTTCGTGTCTGTTGTGACACCTGCATCTGGTGTTGCAGTACCTGCACAGAATCAGACAAAAAAATCAGAATGAAAGAGATATTTGGAGCTCCAGCCTCTGACTGACTGACTGACTGACTGACTGACTGACTGACTGACTGACTGACTGTGTTAAGAGCATGGCCAGCTCAGGCAGCTTCCTCAGGGCCCTTTTCAGCTGATTTTTCAACATCTCCAAAGAAGGATACAGGGTCTTATGTAGCAATATATCTACATAACTTGGACTACAAAGTGCTCCAGACAAACTACCACCTGTAGGTATTTGTTGTTGTTATCAGAACCCTCAGGAATTTGTCAAGGTTACAGAGAAAAACAGGCCTAAAATAAGAAGAAGAGCCTGAGAAATAGAATACCAGGAATGCAAGACCTAGATAAAGGAGACCCACAGAGGGATAACCTGGGACCAGTCATGTTTCCAGGGTCAGTGCTGGGTGCATGGACAAGACAGAGAATCCAATCAAATAATGACCAATGCATGAACGAGCAGCCTTAGAATCTATAACTGGAGCTTACTGTAAACAATAAATGGCTTCTGCTCAATCATATTGGTTGTATTAGTTCAGTTGCCCATTTCTCCCTGCACTCTTACAGGAAAGCTATGGTTCAGCTGTCCTCTGCATCCTTTTCTTTCAGATCAGCAGTTCCCTTTCCCAGTGACCCAACCACTGTGCTCATCCACTCTATCAGCACCCTGTGGAGAGTTCTTGTCTCCTTTGGGTGAGCAGTGCTAACCAATGCTCTCTGTAGTTCTTAAAATTCTCACCTCTATTGCTGCACTAGTACATATTTACACTAATAGGGGCGGTTGAATCTGCCTCTTCTGCTCATGCAAACTCAAAAGTCTAAATGTGAAATCTCTCTATTTCCCACTTGAGAAAATCAAAACAGACCCAAATCTTCTTTTGGAATCCTCAGCCACTGACATAGGTGTTGTGATCCCAGGTGGAACAGAATTCATTTTTCCACACTGCAGCAGTGCAGTGCTGTGTTTTGGATTCAGCAGGATAATGTTGATTACACACTGATGTTTTGGTTGTTGCTAAGTAGTGCTTACACTGAATCAAAGATTTTTCAGTGTCTCATGCTCTGCCTTTGAGGAAGTACACAAGAAGATGGGAGGGAGCATGGCTGGGACTGCTGACCTGAACTGGCCAAATGAATATTCCATTGAACAACATGCCTGATATATAAATTAAGGACAGTTAGCCAAGGGGCTGACCACTGATGGAGAACAGTGGTGAGGACTTGTACTGTGTATCATTTGTTTCTCTTGCATTTTAATCCCTTTCTCTCTCCTTTTCCTTACTTTTTTTTGATGATGATGATAATGATGATTATATTTCAATTCTTACACTGCTCATGTCTCAGCTCGTGGGTTTTACCTTTTTTTTTCTGATTTTGTCATCCCAGCAGGCTGAGACAGAGGGGAGTGAGTGAGTGAGTGAGTGAGTGAGTGAGTGAGTGAGTGAGTTCTGTGTGGTACATTGTTGCTGGCTGGGGTTAAATTGCAGCAGTGGGAAACATCATCTTGCAGACAGACAAGCAGAACAGCCTTGTTCACAGTTTAGGCCAAGGGCTGGGTTCTGCACTTGGGTTACAACAAACCCCTGCAGCACTACAAGCCTGGGGAGGACTGGCTCAAGAGCTGTTTGGCAGAAGGGGACTGGGAGGTGCTGGTTGACAGTAGCTGGACATGAGCCAGGATGTGCCAAGGTGGACAAGAAGGCCAAAGCATCTTGGCTTGTACCAAGAATACTGTGGCCAGCAGAACCAGGGCACTGATTATCTCCCTTTTCTTGGTACTGGGGAGGCTGTACCTGGAGTGCTGTGTTCACTTCAAAGAGGACTTTGAGGTGCTGGAGCACATCCAGTGGAGGGCAACAAGTCTCACAAAAGGGCTAGAAAACATGATGAAGAGCTGAAGGAGTTTGTTCAGTCTTGAGAAGAGGAGGCTTGAGCAGGGGGACCCAGTCTCTTCTGCTGTGCCTGCAGTGAGAGGACAAGAGGAGAAGCCTTAAGCTGAGATAGGGCTGATGCAGATTAGATAATATAAAAAGTATTGTCATTGTTAGGGTGGCCAGGCTCTGCAGTAGGTTGCCCAGGGAGGTGGTGGAGTGACACCATGGAGGTGCTTAAGAGGCACTTGGAGCTGGGTGATTTGGTTTCATGGTTTAGAG
The DNA here is from genome assembly GCA_013389925.1 of Aegithalos caudatus. Taxonomy (NCBI): domain Eukaryota; kingdom Metazoa; phylum Chordata; class Aves; order Passeriformes; family Aegithalidae; genus Aegithalos; species Aegithalos caudatus. Next base: position 584,594 of record WEIU01022758.1, on the reverse strand, counting down.
GTTACAGTGGCAGTGCTGGGTGGGCAGTTGGATTTGGTGATCTTGGAGATCTCTTCCAACCTTGACTTTCTTTGATTCTGTGTCCTACTCTGGGCAGTGCACACAGACCTGTCCCTCAGAGAGATGGAGAGGAGCAGTAGCAGCCTGGCAGAGCCGGTGAGACTCTTGAAAACCAGGTACAAATGTTATTAACATGAGCTGCAGAGCTCCATTAATAACTCTGATACAAAGGAATAAGCTAAATAGAAGTTTGTGACAATTCCTATGCTTTGTTTAAATGCCGTTGGGTTACATTGTTTTTAGCTGATATTTTTCTAATTATCCTCCATTTTTACAAAGTTTGGCAAAAGTCATTTGAAGCTGGAAAACTAATCTTAAAATCTGACCATGGAAAATAAAATTATATTTTATTTTTTAATAAATAAAAAACTCAAGTAATAATAAAAAAAACCTTTAATGTTCTCCTCCCCAAAATGTTTTGGCAATTTGTCAGTTTTTATAGCAAAAATACAAGCGGTTTTATATAAGAGGTTCCAAGCAGATTGGATACCCCTTTATTTTACCTTAGTCCCCTTAGGACCTCCCCCATGATGCAGAAATTATTGTGCCTGTTTTCCTGCAGATGTTAAAACACCTATGGAGGTCCTTTGGAAAAGGAAAATGAACTATCTACACTTTGTGAGCTGGACAATATAACTGATAACAAGTAATAGAAAATTACCTCTTAGAAAACACAAATGCCATGAAAAGACCTGTTCCACTTATGGACAAAAAATTATTTCCTCTATAAGAATTAGAGGAACTCAAAAGGCAAGGAAAATGTAAACATTTGCAACAGGTTTTGTCCCTCAAAATGCATTTATTTTAAAATCAAAAACTAGCCAAGGTGTTTTTGAGATACCACATACAAGAACACCTCAACAGTCCAAGATTTAGTGAAAGCAAAAAATCCTTCTTTTTTTCTTGATCTTTTCTGGCTAATGTCCTATGTAATAAATCTAATCTCAAATTTAATTACATAGACAATTTATTTAAAAGTCAACCACACATGTATATGTTCAGTAGGCTTAACACCACTTCTGGCCAGCTTATGTGCTCAGAGGACTCCAGCTCCAGCATGTAGTGAAAAACTCATCCCTTTAGTGTCACAGATCCTTCTGCTACCACAGAAAATAGACAATGCATTCTGGGTGCTGGGGCAGAGGTGGCAAAACTCTGAGTACTCACAACTAGGACAAGACCTTTGAAGGAATTCAGCTACCTGAAGCTCTTACTGTGAGAACCTGGCAATAATTACAAACAAAAAAAGCTGGGTATGTCCAGATTCTCAGAAATTTACTGAGCTTCCTAAATGCAGGTGAAGTGCACTGTCAGGCAGCTGCCTGGGTGAGCAAAGCTCAGCTCCTGTAAGGCTGTGCTTGCTCCTGGTTGTGCTGGAGAGCCACAGTGCTGGCTGCCAGCCTGTCTGCTCCTGTCTCGTGATCACCAGGCAAAGTGTGGGGCTGCAGGGAGTCTCTCTGTCTTGGCCAGTGAACCACCTGAAGAGACCCCAGGTATTTCAGTCATTTCTCCATTCCCAGGGAAATTGTTTTGGAAAAGTCAGTCATGATCCTAAAAGTTGAGGTATGCTGAAAATGCTGGCCACAGGGAAGAAGAAAGCCTATGTTTCTACTCACTGCTTGTTTTGAAAAGACTCAGTCCAAAACACAAAGAAAAGTAGAGTCATTCCCATTGACTTAACAGGTTTTGAGTAAAACCCGAAGTGCTTGATACTAAACTTCTCAAAAGCATGAGCTAGTTAAACTGGTGAAGAGTTCTCAGGCAACAGATTCCTTTTTCCACAGCTACCCATGTCCAAGTGTCTCTTTGCTTCTTCAATCCTTCTGCTTTTCCCTGCATGCTGCATGGCTCAGGCAGGCGAGAATCAGACTATTCCTTTCTGGATACTTGCAGATTGATCTGTTCCTTTCCTGCTCCACTTTCCATACTGGGAGATTCCCAGGCTGAGATTTAAGCACTCCTCTGGGGAGCCTTCCTGAGAGACACAATACTATATTTTGGAAGGACGCTTCTCTGACTCTCTTTTCCAGACCCATCCTGTCCCATAGCAACTCTGAGTAACAACTGAGATGCATTACATTATTTTTTCCATTCTTCTGGCACTTGAGTATAAATGTAGCTGCCAGCAGGTAAATTTAAAATGTATAATAATCAGGCCTTCACACAGCTGGTAGCCAGCCTGCATAGTTTGCTACCACAGGAGGCCACAGAATTGAAGAAATACAGTCTGAAAAGGATTGAAATTGGAGTTGCTTGTGGGAACCTCATCCCACTTTTCACATGGGGTTTGGTGGGCAGAGGAAGAGATCCAAAGACTTTAGCTCTCATTCTGCAGAGGACTCAGCTGTATTGTTGTTACATGTTTCCTAACAAGAATTTTGTTCAAAATGATTCTTAGCTTCAAAGATTGGATTTGTGCAAACTTTTCCCATCAGGTGAGAGGCTTTTTCTGCCTTAAGCCTTTGAACAAGGCAAAATTTTGAATACAAAATCTGGTGGCAGTGCCAGTTGTGTATGTTCCTTATTTCTTTTGAGAAGTGCCTGAGAACCCAAAGAGGCAATATTCTCCCTCATCTTGGTGATCTCCAAGTGCTGGTCTATTACTTTGTGATGCTCCAGGCATTGGACTTTCAAAGCTCCTGCTCTGAACAAAGGGGGACTAGCTGATGCCAATGAAAATATTCATTTGATCCCTCTTGCCATTTCAAAGCTTCATGAACAGCTTTTTTCTTCCTATTCATTCAAGTCCCTCAGTACAGGGATATGATAATTTGAGCAGAGTGGTTAACTGCCAGTGGAGAAAACAACATGGGCATGAAAATTCAGCCTGAAACAGATGTCTGTGCAAGGGAAACCCTCCTTTCAGCTTCTCCCTGTAGAAATGGTGTCTTCTCGTTGTCTGAGCAAAACCACAAAAAGGGGGTCAGACCATTTTCACATATATTTTCCCTGGAAAACTCTTACTTCCCAGGCACCAATTTATGCCTGACACTATTAATAATTTTCAAAATTTCAGAAAGCTCTTGAAATCAAGCAGTAGTGCAAAGAAACTTTCCCTGGGAATGTTTTACTGCCTTCTCAGAAGTGGCTGACCTTGCACTTACTGCAAGTGATAATTTGGTATAAGGTTTCTTTTCTCAGCTTGAAATACAATAGGAGCTCCTCCCACTCCCACAGAAATACATGTACCAGCACTTAACAGACCATCCTCAAAGACCTGGATTCCCTCACCCACCACATGTTCTCTGCCTCCTTCCTCCTGTTTCCACCCACATCTGGTCAGACACTCTCGCTGTGAGAAATGATGGTGCCATACATAAGAATATTATCACATTACCACTTACAACTCTGTCTATCCATCCCTCTCTGTGTGACATTTTTCCCCTGCCTCTCCCTTTCTGTATATATCTACTGTATCAGATAGTCCTTGAAAAGAACCAGAACTCCCTGCAATATTCCCAAACATATTTAAAAATAAAATTAATTTTCTCAAGAAATGTTTCTTGACTAACAATCTTGGATCTTTCCCATCACAGGTTGTCATGACAAACCCATTTTTTTCAATAAGAGCTGTTCCCTTCTGCTGCTACAGATCAGTTCTAGTCAGCATTTGCTTCCAGTTGTAACACAGAGATGCAGAACACAAATATTAACCTCTTCCAGAGGAGCAAACACCTCTGACTTGGATGATGATGGATAGCTGGAAGTTGGATCTGCTTTCAGGGCCTGTCTGTGTTAGTCTCAGGCTTCAGAGGGATTTTTGATAAGGTGGTAAGTCTGTGGGAAGTAGGCTGAATGTCTGTGCAAGTCATCCATTCAGCACCTTGGCATCACAATGACTTTGCAAACACAGCACGGCAGAGACTTTTTTTTTCAACCTCTCCATGCTCATGAGGTCAGGCCCAAATCCATTGCACCTACTGTAAATTGTTATATCCTATCCTTTAAATATTACTTTTACCATCCCTCTTCAGTTCCTGGTGAGGTGGCCTGACTGGGAAATTAAGAACTCACTCAGGGTGACTTTGATTTCAACAATGCTTGTGTTTCACTAGCCAGGTGAGGACCCTAAAATGGCTGGATTTACATAGGTGTTTCAGTCAGGTATTTACAGGTAGGAAGAGATACACACAGGTCTTGTGCACTATAATATTTCCCTACCTGTCAAGATGTCTGTAAAGTTAAATATATTAGAGGATTAAAACATTCAGCTGTTGCTTTTTTAGGGGTCTTACAAGACATACTGGACATGATCCATTTGTACCCCACCAGAGGAAAGCTAATCAATATATACACAAGGAATGATTTATTACTTATCAGAACTACCATAACTGGTCTTCTTCTTTGATACCTATCATATTTAAATTTTGAAAAGAGTTACTTTTTTACAGCCAAAAGAGAGGTGATGAAATTCTGCAGAGAAATATCTATTCAGTAGAAGATTCTGTCACATTAATGACTTACATTTTAAAATTAGTAAGGATTTTTGCAGAGTGGAGTAGCCCACCAGGGACATTTCTATAGAGGCTATCTCATAAGAAAACAGGGTGTATCCCATTTAGACATGTTTCCTCATGAAAATTTAAGTTAGAGATAGATTTTTCCTTTGAGACAGAGCTGGAATTGGACACAGATTATTTATCTAGACCACAAAAATCCAGAACATTTCCATCTTTTCAGGTCCAGGACAGATTACTGCCAATCAGGAAAAGATCAGGATCTCTTTTATTCTCCTCCTTATTTTCTGCTTTATGCTTTATGCAGTGGTTCCTTTGCCGCAACTGGACAAGCAGGGGGCAAAATTCCAGAGAACTCCAGCAGGAAGAAAGAAATGTGATCATAATCTGAATAGTCAGCTGAAAGACTCAGCCTGTGAAGAGTTTGATAAAATACCCTCAGCCCTTCTGCAATTTCATAGAGAGATGCAGTTTTAGGGTTCCTGAAATTATTCATGAATTCAACAAGACAACATAGGGAAAAACATAGTTTTTTAATAGCATTTTCTTAGTGAAGTGGTGCAAATTTCAGCTCTTTTATGGAGATCCTGGAAAGCTCAAAGAAAAATTTTTGTGTTTGAATACATACACAAAAAAAAAAAAAAAA